>CM060337.1:40330653-40335653 GCA_030674155.1 Stramonita haemastoma
AGGTTTGAAATAAGTGTGTCTTTAGGTTGGATTTAAGACATGTTGATGTGTGGATAATCTTAGGTTTGAAATAAGTGTGTCTTTAGGTTGGATTTAAGACATGTTGGTGTGTGGATAATCTTCGGTTTGAAATAAGTGTGTCTTTAGGTAGGATTTAAGACATGTTGGTGTGTGGATAATCTTAGGTTTGAAATAAGTGTGTCTTTAGGTTGGATTTAGGACATGTTGATGTGTGGATAATCTTAGGTTTGAAATAAGTGTGTCTTTAGGTTGTATTTAGAACATGTTGATGTGTGGATAATCTTCGGTTTGAAATAAGTGTGTCTTTAGGTTGTATTTAGGACATGTTGATGTGTGGATAATCTTCGGTTTGAAGTAATTGTGTCTTGAGATTGGATTTAGGACATGTTGATGTGTTGATGTATTGATGCTTTGATGCAGAATTTCCTCTCAACGGTGACTGTAGCGGTAATGAGAACGGATGCATCGATGGGCAAGTCTGTGACGCACTGAGGCAGAACCGATGCAGTGAGTTGCAAAAATCTATTATTTTTTTATTTTATTTATTTATTCTTTTATCTGGAAAGATAAAAAAATATCTCACTCCAATCCAAGATCAGACTAATGCGCTCCCAATGGACAGACTTAGAACTCAGCCAAACTTTGAGAAAGGCAGAACAGAGAGAGAGGAATGGAGGAAACTGATTGTCAAGTCTTCAGGGGGTGCCCCCATGGTCGCCAGACTAAGGGTTACATAGATAAATGGATGCATAGATAGAGAGATAGATAGAGAGATAGAGAGAGATCGATCGATCAATCGATCGATCGATCGATCGATGGATGGATGGATGGATGGATGGAGATGGATGGATGGATGGATGGATAGATAGATAGATAGATAGATAGATAGATAGATAGATAGATAGATAGATAGATAGATAGATAGATAGATAGATAGATAGATAGATAGATTCTTTTACATCGAGGACAATAAAATAAGCACTCGTGTGTCTTTTTTTCTACATCCAGTCCCCGTGTGTATGAAGTTTTGTAAATCTTGTCATCAGTTTCCCTCAGCAGACAATGGCCTACTCTTACGAAAAGCGGAACAGTGTTAATGTGTACGTGAGATGTTCTGCTTACGTTCGCACACGGGGCCTCGGTTTCTAGTCTCAACCGAAGGACTTTTGGGGAGAGTGGAGTCAGCATGCATGTGCGCTTGTCATGTAGTCTTTTGGCCTGCTATCTGTTTTAGAGTCAATAATATGGCACCGTGGAAAGATTATAGTAGTGTGTGTTTGTGTGTGTGTGCGTGTGTGCGTGTGTGCGCGTGTGTGTGTGTGGATGTGTGTGTGTGTGTGTGTGTGTGTGTGTGCGTGCGTGTGTGGATGTGTGTGTTTGTGTGTGTGTGTGTGTGTGTGCGTGCTTGCATGCGTGCGTGTGTGTTTGAATGTGTATATGTGTGTGTATGCAGATGTGTGTTGTGTGTGTGTGTGTGTGTGTGAATATGTGTGTGTGTGTGAATATGTGTGTGTGTGTGTGTGTGTGTGTGTGTGTGTGTGTTTGTTGTTGTTGTCTTCAATTTAATGTTTGTTCACTCTCAGTGTAATATCAGTGTATGTTTGTGTAAATGTGTGTGTGTTTGAATTTATGTGTGTGTATGTGTGCGTGTGTGTATGTGTCTTCGTTTTAACGTCTTTCCACTAAAAAGTGATTTTAGACAACGTGTGACTCTGTGTGTGTGTGTGTGTGTGTGTGTGTGTGTTGTGTGTGTGCGTGCGTGCGTGAGTGAATGAGTGAGTGGGTGAGTGAGTGAGTGTGTGTGCATGTGTGTGAATGTGTATGTGAATGTACATGTGCAAAATGTATGTATGTAAGTGTAGTTGTGTATGTAAATGTGTGTGTAAAATGTAGGTATACGAGTGTGCATGTGCGAGTGTGTGAATGTGTAAGTGTGTGTATGTGTAAGTGTGCGTGTGTATGTGTAAGTGTGTATGTGTGTAAGTGTGTGTGTAAGTGTATGTGAATGTGTATGCGTGTGCGTGCGTGTGTGTGTGTGTATGTAAGTGTGTGTACATGTGTGTGTGTGTGTGTAAGTGTGATTAAATCACTGTCTTTACTGAATTCTCTCGTTGTTTTTTTGTGCAGAATACGCGGTGAACACAAACTGTTCGCTAGAAGTCAACAGCTGCGAAGCCTCCACGTCCTGCGTGAATGACGGAGCAAAGCAACTCTGCAGTCAGTGCATTCGCTTCTCCATTCAGCCTGCATGTTTCTCCCTCTGTCTGTCTGTCTGTCTGTCTGTCTATATGTCTATCTATATGTCTGTCTGTATTTCTGTCTGCCCTCCCGTCTGTTTGTTTGTCTTTCTGTCTGCCTGCCTGTCTGTCTGTCTGTCTGCCTTCCTGTCTGTCTGTTTGTCAACTTATCTGTCTGTCTGTCCGCCTGTCTGCCTGTATGTATGTTCGACTATCTTTCTCTCCTTCTGTCTGTCTGCCCACCTGTCTCTCCTTCTGTCTGTCTGTCTGTCTGCCTGCCTACCTGTCTGCCTTCCTGTCTGTCTACCTGTTTGTCTGTCTGCCTGTCTGCCTTCCTCTCTGTCTGTCTGTCTACCTGTTTGTCTGTCTGTCTGTCTATCTGGTTGACAGTCTGTCTATATGTCTGTCTGTATCTGTCTATCTGTCTGTCTCTGTCTGTCTATATGTCTGTTTGTCTGTCTACCTGTGTATCCTACTGTTAGACAGTCTGTCTCAGTCTTTCCTTTGTGAGTTGTTTCCGTTTTTCTTTCTCTATGTTATTGTTTTTCTCTGTTGATGCATTTTTCTTCGTTTTCATCTCCGTATGTATGTATGTATGTATGTATGTATGTATGTATGTATGTTATGTATGTATGTATGTATGTATGTATGTATGTATGTATGTATGTATGTATGTGTGTGTGTGTGTGTGTGTGTGTGTGTGTGTGGCGTGCGTGCGTGCGTGCGTGCGTGCGTGCGTGCGTGCGTGCGTGCGTGTGTATGTATGTGTGTGTATGTATGTGTGTGTATGTGTGTATGTATGTGTGTATGTATGTGTGTATGTATGTGTGTATGTATGTGTGTATGTATGTGTATGTGTCGTGTTTGTGTGTATGTGTGTGTATGTTTGTGTGTATGTTTGTGTGTATGTAGTAATATATATTATAATATATAAAATATATAATATATATATATATATATATATATATATATATATGTCTCTGTGTGTGTGTGTTTTGAGTGCACACATTGTGCGTTTGTTTGCGTGTGTGTGTGTGTGTATGCTGCGCCCACGCACGCGCATGAACACGCACGCGTGTGTGTGACATTGAAGATGGCACACAGGGAAAGGGTTGACTGACGATGTTAGGAAGGAATGCGTGTATTGTGGATGTTGCCGTGGTGTGCAGAGCTTCCCCTGGGGGCCCCCTGCAACCCGGCTGGAACCGAGTGCCAGGTGGCCCACGTCTGTGATCCCATAGCCAGCAAGTGCTGTGAGTCTGAGCTCCGCTCTGTCTCTGTCTGGTCTGTATGTGTGTGACCCATGAATTATAGCCACAAGTGCTGTGAGTCTGAGCTCCGCTCTGTCTCTGTCTGGTCTGTATGGTGTGTTGACCCCTATATTATAGCCAGCAAGTGCTGTGAGTCTGAGCTCCGCTCTGTCTCTGTCTCGGTCTGTATTGTTTGATCCCATGAATTATAGCCAATGAGTGCTGTGAGTCTTAGCTCCGCTCTGTCCCTCTGGCTCTAGCTCTGTCTTGTCTGTTTTTGTGTGATCCCATAGCCAGCAAGTGCTGTGAGTCTTTGCTTCGCTCTGGCTGTCTTGTCTGTATTTGTTTGATCCCATAATTTAGCAATGAGTTCTGTGAGTCTGAGCTCCGCTCTGTCCCTCTGGCTCTCTCTTTGTCTGTATTTGTCAGTGCTGACTCCACTCTCCCCAAAAGTCCTTCGGATGAGACTTTAAACCGAGGCCCCGGTGCGAACGCACGCAGAACATCTTGCGCACACGTTAAATCCTGTTCCGCTTTTCGTAAGAGTAGGCCATCGTGTGCCGGTGGGAACAGATGACAATATTTACAAAACTGCATACACACGGGGACCGGATGAAAAAAAGCACATGATTGCTTATTCTGTTATCCTCGATATAAAAGAATAAATAAATAATAATAAATAAATAAATATTTGTGTGATCCCATAATTATAGCCAGCAAGTGCTGTAAGTCTGAGCTTCTCTCTGTCCCTCTGGCTCTCTCTTTGTCTGTATTTGTGTGATCCCAAATTATAGCCAGCAAGTGCTGTGAGTCTTAGCTTCGCTCTGTCTCTCTGCTGGCTTTGTCTTGTTGGGATTCCAGAGCCACCAAGTGCTGTGAGTCGTAAATCGCTCTGTCTCCCTGGCTCTGTCTTGTCTGTATTTGTGTGGTCCCATAATTATAGCCACCATGTGCTGTGAGTCTGAGCTTGGCTCTGTCCCCTCTGGCTCTGTCTTGTCTCTATTTGTGTGATCCCATATTTTTTATTTATTTTTATTTCTTTTATTCTTTTATATCGAGGATGATGGAATAAGCACTCTTGTGCTTTTTTACATCCAGTCCCTGTGTGTATTCAGTTTTGTAAATCTTGTCGTCTGTTCCCACCGGTACATAATGGCCTACTCTTACGAAAAGCGGGACAGGATTTAACGCGTGTGCACGCAAGATATTCTGCGTGCGTTCGCACACGGGGCCTCGGTTTATAGTCTCAACCGAAGTGCTGTGAGTCTGAACTTGGCTCTTTCCCTCTGGCTCTGTCTTGTCTGTATGTATTTTTGTATTTTGTATTTTATACTACTTTATGTCACAGCAGATTTCTTTGCGTGAAATTCGGGCTGCTCTCCCCGGGGAGAGCGCATCGCCACAAGTGCAGCGCCTACCCATTATTTTTGTTTCTTTTTCCTGCATGCAACTGTACTTGTTTCCCTATCAGGGTGGCTTTTTTCTACAGAAT
>CM060337.1:40350653-40363153 GCA_030674155.1 Stramonita haemastoma
TCAGAGCACTCGTTTTCCCCGAGCTAAGGTTAAGCGGCATTGATCGTAGTTACCAAGTGAAAGGGTGACCGTTTGTGAGCCTTAGCTTCAGTACAGTCCCCCAGTTCACCCAGCTGTGAATGGTACCTGCACCTCTTTGGGGTCAAAAAGGTAAAGCAGCGAGGGAGAGGAGATGGGCGCCGCCCTCAATGTGCTGGCCCCTAGAGAAGCTGAGATCTCTGACATCTAGTTCCCCATAGGCTGCATAGGTTATGGGAAAACATTTACCTTTACTACCTTTTGAAACAACTTAAAACACCATTTGCTTTACCTTCCCTGTCCCTAAAGAGGGCAGGTACCCATTTACGCTGGGTGAACTGGGGGGGGGGGGGGGGGGGGGGGGGGGGGGACGGACTGTACTGAAGCCAAGGTGCACAAACGGTCACCCATCCACTCGCTTTCCCCAAGCTAAAGTTAAGCAGCGTCGAGTGTGGTTACCAAGTGGATGGGTGACTTGTTTTTGCGCCTTGATTTCACTACAGTCCCCCAGTTCACCCAGCTAGCTGCAAATGGGTACCTGCCCTCTTTAGGGTCAGGGAAGGTAAAGCAGCGAGGGAAAGGAGACAACATAAGGTTATGGGACACCATTACCTTTGTATTGTGTGTGTGTGTGTGTGTGTGTGCGCGCGCGCGCTGCGCGCGTGCGCGTGTGTGTACGTGTGTGTTTGTATGTGTGCGTGCGTGCGTTAATGCGCGCGTGCGTGCGTGCATGTGTCTGTGTGTGTGTGCTTGTGCACGCCTGCGTGCGCGTGTATGTGTATGTGTGAATGTCTGCGAGCGCGCGCGTGGAGATTATTTTGGAGCACGTTTATATAATTTATTATGTGTATGTGTGTTTGTATGTGTAATGTGTATGATGTATATGTATGTGTATGTGTGTTTCCCCACAGAAAAGAGTAAAGGAGTGGACTGCACCGTCTCATCCTCTGAGTGTGTGACGGGAACAACTTGCGCCAAAAAAGGCGCGAACACCAAATGCTGTAAGTCCTCTGAAGTCAGAGTGTGGCTGCCTATGTGATGTGTGGTGGGGTGTGGTATGATATGGTGGGGTGTGGTGTATGGGGGTGTGGTGGGTGTGGGGTGTGGTGGGGTGGGCCCTTGTCACGAACTGTCTGTGAAAAAAAACCGTTTGCGGTAAGGAAGCAAAAAACAAAATTTTTAAAATTTGGGGTGTGTTTTAACTTTAGGCAGAGAATTATGGAGACGGAGTGATTTATTTATCTATTTATTTTTATTTTTTTATTTCTCTTTTTATGTATTTTTTTTCTTTTTTAAATTTATCATGTTTTTTGTGTATTTATCCCATTTTTGTTTTAAAATTTATTTATTTATGTGTTTATGTATTTATTTACTTATTCATTAAATTTATTTATCTTTGTATTTGTGTTTTTTAGGTTTTTATATATTCATTTATTGTTTTTTTTGATTGATTGATTGATTGATTGATTGATTTATTCTTTAATATCGGGGGATAAATGCAAAAAGCACTCATAGTTTTTTTTTACATCCAGTCCCCTTTGGTATGCAGTTTTTTTCAATTTTGGGTCATCTGTTCCCACTAGCAAACAATGGCCTACTTTTAAAACGAAAAGCAGAACAGGATTTTAACGTGTCGGGGCACAAGATGTTCTCAGGGGGGCGTTCGCCAAGGGGCCCTCGGTTTATAGTCTCATCCGAAAGATTTGGGGGGAGAGTGGATGGATCAGCACTGATGTTAACTCCAGGAGAAAAATCTCCTCGACCGGGAATCGAACCCCTCCCCACGTAAGGGGTTTAAAAGGGGAAAAAGTGAGGGGGGAGGGGGGAACGAAGAGAGAGAAGGGGGTTTTTGGTTTTAGCCTACAGATAAGATGTCAGACTGTTCGTAAGAAGTCTGGGGGGGAAGTATTTGCTAGCCCCGGCCCCCTGTCGAGGGGCCCAAAAAAAAAATTTTAAAAAGATATATTATACCCCCCCCTTTCCCCCCCCTCCCTTTTCTGCCGGCCCCCACCCTCCTAAGAGAGAGACAGACAGACAACAACAGAAAACACCACACACACACACCCCACACACACACATAACACAAACCCCCAACAAAACACACCAAAACACACAAAAACCACACACACACACACACACACAAGACACACACACACACACACACAAGAAAACACACACACACACACACACCCCCACACCACCAAAACCCCACACAACACCCCACACACACACACCACAAAAAACCCGCGGGGGAGAGAGAACTCTGATCTTTTAGAAGGAAGAGAGACAGAAACAAAAAACAGAGAGGTAGAGACACACAGAGACACAGAGAGACAAAAACAGAGAGAGAACAGCTGCCATAATAATACTTTATATAATAAACGATGTTTCTTTCCTGTGGTTCCCTCTTTATACTTTATATAATAAACGATTTCTTTCCTGTTCCTCTTATACTTTATATAATAAACGATGTTCTTCCTGTGGTTCCCTCTTTATACTTTATATAATAAACGATGTTTCTTTCCTGTGGTTCCCTCTTTATACTTTATATAATAAACGATGTTTCTTCCTGTGGTCCCTCTTTATCTATATAACGATGTTTCTTTCTCGTGGCTCCCTCTTTATACTTTATATAATAAACGATGTTTTTTTTCCTGTGGCTTCCCTCTTTATACTTTATATAATAAACGATGTTTCTTTCCTGTGGCTCCCTCTTTATACTTGATATAATAAACGATGTTCCTTTCCTGTGGCTCCCTCTTTATACTTGATATAATAAACGATGTTTCTTTCCTGTGGCTCCCTCTTTATACTTGATATAATAAACGATGTTTCTTTCCTGTGGCTCCCTCTTTATACTTGATATAATAAACGATGTTTCTTTCCTGTGGCTCCCTCTTTATACTTGATATAATAAACGATGTTTCTTTCCTGTGGCTCCCTCTTTATACTTGATATAATAAACGATGTTTCTTTCCTGTGGCTCCCTCTTTATACTTGATATAATAAACGATGTTTCTTTCCTGTGGCTCCCTCTTTATACTTGATATAATAAACGATGTTTCTTTCCTGTGGCTCCCTCTTTATACTTGATATAATAAACGAAGTTTCTTTCCTGTGGCTCCCTCTTTATACTTGATATAATAAACGATGTTTCTTTCCTGTGGTTCCCTCTTTATACTTTAAATAATAAACGATGTTTCTTTCCTGTGGTTCCCTCTTTATACTTGATATAATAAACGATGTTTCTTTCCTGTGGTTCCCTCTTTATACTTGATATAATAAACGATGTTTCTTTCCTGTGGTTCCCTCTTTATACTTGATATAATAAACGATGTTTCTTTCCTGTGGTTCCCTCTTTATACTTGATATAATAAACGATGTTTCTTTCCTGTGGTTCCCTCTTTATACTTGATATAATAAACGATGTTTCTTTCCTGTGGTTCCCTCTTTATACTTGATATAATAAACGATGTTTCTTTCCTGTGGTTCCCTCTTTATACTTGATATAATAAACGATGTTTCTTTCCTGTGGTTCCCTCTTTATACTTGATATAATAAACGAAGTTTCTTTCCTGTGGTTCCCTCTTTATACTTGATATAATAAACGAAGTTTCTTTCCTGTGGTTCCCTCTTTATACTTGATATAATAAACGAAGTTTCTTTCCTGTGGTTCCCTCTTTATACTTGATATAATAAACGAAGTTTCTTTCCTGTGGTTCCCTCTTTATACTTGATATAATAAACGAAGTTTCTTTCCTGTGGTTCCCTCTTTATACTTGATATAATAAACGAAGTTTCTTTCCTGTGGTTCCCTCTTTATACTTGATATAATAAACGAAGTGTCTTTCCTGTGGTTCCCTCTTTATACTTGATATAATAAACGAAGTTTCTTTCCTGTGGTTCCCTCTTTATACTTGATATAATAAACGAAGTTTCTTTCCCCTGTGGTTCCCTCTTTATACTTGATATAATAAACGAAGTTTCTTTCCTGTGGTTCCCTCTTTATACTTGATATAATAAACGATGTTTCTTCTCCTGTGGTTCCCTCTTTATACTTGATATAATAAACGATGTTTCTTTCCTGTGGTTCCCTCTTTATACTTGATATAATAAACGAAGTTTCTTTCCTGTGGTTCCCTCTTTATACTTGATATAATAAACGAAGTTTCTTTCCTGTGGTTCCCTCTTTATACTTGATATAATAAACGATGTTTCTTTCCTGTGGTTCCCTCTTTATACTTTATATAATAAACGATGTTTCTTTCCTGTGGTTTCCTCTCCAGTGTGGGACCTGGATGCTCCATGCAAAGGCGAACCCTGTAAAAATGGAACGATCTGTGATCCAAACATCCATGTTTGTCGTAAGTCATTTTTCTTTTTTTTTTTTCTTTTTTTTCCCCATGTCGAATAAGTAGAAGGAAGAGGGACATTAATTTCGTGACGCTCCACCACAAAATGAGTCTCTTAGCACATTCCCCAATTTTGACATTTTGATTGATTATTAATCTATAATTATCCGTTATTCTACCTTGTAATGAAATATCAAGGAGTAATTTTTATTTCTTTTGCTTTATAAATGTGTTTTGAAAATACCCAACTCTTCATTCTTACAACCTGTTACTAAAATAAAACTTGCCCGTTTCTCATTTTGTCACTTCCTGCAGTTAAGTCAGTCATTTCAATTTGTAATAACTTTGCACAGAATTGTCCGATTTTCAATCTGTTTTTTATATTGAATAGCCTTTTTATTGCAGATGAATAACTTGTCAATAACGAAAAACTGACCTCTGGTGCAATGCAACTCCTGATGTGGTGGAACGTCACATTTTACTCTCTCTCTCTCTCTCTCTCTCTCTCTCTCTCTCTCTCTTCTCTCTCTCCTCTCTCTCTCTCTCTCTCTCTCTCTCCTCTCTCTCTCTCTCTCTCTCTCTCTCTCTCTCTCTCTCTCTCTCTCTCTCTCTCTCTCTCTCTCTCTCTCTCTCTCATCTCTCTCTCTCTCTCTCTCTCTCTCTCTCTCTCTCTCTCTCTCTCTCTCTCTCTCTCTCTCTCTCTCTCTTCCTTCCTGGCTATAGTATATATCAAATTTATATATGCTATTCATTTTGAATTGTAACACAATGTGTCAATCTTACCCATATTTTCATTTTGCATTGCTATAGTATGTGTAAAACTTATCAATACTTTTATTTTGCATTGCTACAGTATGTGTGAAATTTATCAAAACCTTCATTTGCATTGCTATAGTAGGTGTCAAATTTATCCATGCTTTGATTTTTTCATTGCTATAGTATGTGTAAAATTTATACATGCTTACATTTTTCATTGCTATAGTGTGTGTGGAATATATCCATGCTTTCAGTTTGTATTGCTATAGCGGGTGTAAAATTTATCAATGATTTCATTTTGCATTGTTGCAGTGTGTGTAATATGTATCAATGGTCTCTTTTTTAATTGTGATAGCAGGCGTGAAATTTATCCATGCTTTCATTTTTTCATTGCCACAGAGTGTGTGAAATTTTTGAATGCTTCCATTTTCCATTACTATAGCGTGTGTGGAATGTAACCATGTTTCCAGTTTTCATTGGTATAGTACATTCAAAATTTACCAGTGAGTTCATTTAGCATTGCTATAGTGGGTGTGAAATGTGTATTGCAAGTTCATTTTTCATTGCTATAGCAGGGGTGAAATTTATCCATGCTAGGCATGCTGTCATTTTTTTTCACTGCCATGGTATGGGTAGTTTAAGTGAAATTTAACAATGCTTTCACTTTTCTTTACTATAGTATATATGAAGTGTTTCCATGCTTTGATTTTTCATTGTATAGTATGTGTAAAGTGTATCCATGCTGTCAATCTTTCACTGACATAGTATATATTATGTAAAATTTATTCATGTTTTCATTTTGCATTACACTCACACCCTGCCCCCCTCACCTGGTGTATTGTGGTCCAAGGCCAAGGTACCATTAAACCATTTCAGTGTTCAGTGTTCTCTCTCTCTCTCTCTCTCTCTCTCTCTCTCTCTCTCTCTCTCTCTCTCTCTCTCTCTCTCTCTCTCTCTCTCTCTCTCTCTCTCTCTCTCTCTCTCTCTCTCTCTCTCTCTCTCTCTCTCTCTCTCTCTCTCTCTCTCTCTCACTCACACACAGACACACACACACACACACATATAATTACATACATACATACATACATACATACATACATACATACATACATACATACATACATACATACATACATACATACATACATACATACATTACTGCAATGCATTGCGCTATCCTTCATTGCACTGTACCCCCACACCATAGTAATCTTGTGTAGTTTACATGTTATTCCCCAGTACAGTGTATATTAGCTAGTTAAAGGGGACGTCGGTACGACTAAAATGAAATGTTACTACCTGTGAATATTTTTTATGATGATGGAGAATAATTCTGATGTACGACTAAATAAATGTTACTACCTGTGAATATTTTTCTGATGATGGAGAATGATTCTGATGTTACTGATGCCCTGGGCTTCATTCTGACGACAGGAGTGCCACTAGAAATGCCCTGCTCTGGCAGCGATTGCGTCATCAACGCCGTGTGTGATGGTGGCAGCTGTGGTGAGTCAGATTCTGTATGTGTCATTGTGTGTGGTGTGTGTGTGTGTGTGTGTGTGTGTGTGTGTGTGTGTGTGTGTGTGTGTGTGTGTGTGTGTGTGTGTGTGTGTGTGATTGTGTGTGTGTGTGTGTGTATGTGTGTGTGTGTGTGTGTATGTGTGTGTGTCTTGTGTGTGTGTGTGATTGTGTGTGTGTGTTGTGTGTGTGTGTGTGTGTGATTGTGTGTGTGTGTGAATGTGTGTGTGTGTGTCTTGTGTGAGTGTGTGTGTGTATGCGTGCATGCGCGCGCGCGCGTGCGTGTGTGTGTTTATTTAGTTTATTCATTTTTCTTTTGTATCGTGGATAATGGAATAAGCAACCACTGGTCCCTACGAAAACCTCATATCAATTGTAGAGCAGTGTAAACTTAAAATATAATTTTAATAGTATGGGAATGTCACAAGATCAAAAGAACTTGTAAAAAACAATACTGCAAGGCACTGTCCAGGGAGGAAGAAAAAGAGGCAGACCAAGGAAGAGATGGGAGGATAACATCAGCAAATGGACAGGCCTAGAACTCAACAAAACCTTGAGAAAGGCAGAACAGAGAGAGCAATGGAGGGAACTGGTTGTCAAGTCTTCAGGGAAACTTCCACGGTCGCCCGACTAAGGGATAGATAGATAGATAGATCGATAGATCGATAGATAGATAGATAGATAGATAGATAGATAGATAGATAGATAGATAGATAGATCGATCGATAGATAGATAGATAGATAGATAGATAGATAAAGGAATGGATGGATATATAGATTACTAAGTGTAATATTAGACGATCTGTGAGTGTGTGTGCGTGCATACGTGCATGCGCGCGCGCGCGCGCGCGCGCGCGCGCGTGCGTGCGTGCGTGCGTGCGTGCGTGTGTGTGTGTGTGTGTGTGTGTGTGTGTGTGTTCCTCTCTCTGTATTCGGGTGCATCTGCATGCGCGTAGCTGTGAGTTTCCTGTGAAGAATAAAAACGATGATGACGAAAATGACGACGATGATGATTATAATCATGATCACGCGATGATAACGGCGGTGATGATCATGAATTAATAACGACGACAACGATGGCAAAAAAATATTAACAAACGTCGTTGACGACGACGATGAGAACGACAATGATACTGACAATGACAACGATACTGATGATGATAATAATAGACACGATATTCTTATCGGAATGATTGTAACATCCACTTTTTCTCGTCTGTTTATAGCCATCGACATCAACAAGAAGTGTTCCACATCGGGCAAAGACCTGTGCTTAACAGACGCATCCTGCGAGGACTCTTTATGCAGTAAGTCCCTCACGTGTAACACTCTCCTTGTATAAACATCTTACGCACACGTTACAACCCTGTTCCGCCTTTCGGAAGAGCAGGCCATCGTGTGCCGGTAGGAGCGGATGGCAATTTTTTTTTTTTTTTTAAAACCAGCATGCATACAGGTGACGTGTTTGGACACCATCCCTGAGGGATAAAAAAAAAATAATGGGTAAGGCGCTGCACTTGTGGCGACGTACGCGCTCTCCCCGGGCGGGGAGAGCAGCCCGAATTTCACGCAGAGAAATCTGCTGTGACATAAAAGGGGATAAAATAAAATATAATAAATAAAATAAACGTGACAAAGTGTGTGCGACTCTGGGCGTGAATGACATGATTTTTTAAAAAATGGTTGCGGTTGTTTTGGCGTTGATAAGTTCATATTAGGACGGTGGGTGGGCTAGTTTACTGGTTAGAACATCGAACTTGTTTTGTTTTTTTACTGAGGGGATTGGTTCGAATCTGAATCTTTGTCCACAAAAGCTGTGTTTTTTCTCCTTTGGAGTAAACGTTGTGTGACGGAAAGGTAACTAGATTACCTCCCATGCACCCATTCGCCTAGATTACCTCCCATGCGCCCATGCGCCCTTAGTTTTGTCGAAGCCCGCGGCGTATTTCTGAATCGGGAGACATCTGCGAATTCTGGAATTCTGCGAGCTCTGTTTTCTTGGGTGGGGATTTAGACCTGTGCGTTGTATACACATGGCACACGCAACTAAATTTTAGAATGAATTCATCCTCTTTTTTTTTTTTTAGAGTCCACATCCTTATTTTCTGTCTGTGCCATGAATCTAGAGTATACTGCAGTGATAGGTAATGAAAGATTCTTACTTTGTTACAGTCACGCTTTATGTAGCGCTATATGAATTCCATGTATTATTATTATTATTATTATTATTATTATTATTATTTATTATTATATCTACTCTTCTTGTACAGTCTTTTCCTCTTTATGCGATACATCGAGGTTTCGTGTTGCACGCTGCATATAAAATGTCTTGCAGACACAATTAAAATCCATTCATTTGTTTGTATTTGAAGAGTAGGCCACTTTGGGATGGAGATTTGACTGCCACGACTGCACCTTACGTGCACTTTATAGTCTGGAATGAAATTGGCTCCCTAAGGTTAAATCTTGTCCTTGGCACGAGTCGTGACTGTGCTAGTGAAAAGCCGTACTACTCGCGACTCAAGGACTCGTGGATAAGAAAAAGAGATGAATTGTTTTCGGCTCTTCATTAGCTTACTAGTATCAGACAGATACCTCTTACACAACGTGTGCGTCTTGGAGATATTGCTGAGGAAAGCTTAGCTTCTTGTGAGGTATGGTATGCCAATGGGGCTACATTGTAACATTTTATATGGTATTGACATGTTGTAAAGTACAATTGTTCTAAAAACAGCTTTCACTAGAGGCTCATTTTCTCTACATGAAATTTCGGCCTGCTCTCCTAGGGGAGAGCATTACGCCACAAACAGCCACACCACACAATTGTTCCCCTTTGCATGTTTTTTGTTTTTTTCTTTTGAGAATATTTTTTGTACATAATTTTTCGTCTTCATCTTCTATCTATCTATCTAACTTTTAATTTTTTTTTTCATAATTTTTTCTTCTTCTGTCTATCTTATTTTTCATATTGTTTTTCTTCTCTTCTTCACTTCTTTTCCTTCCTCTTCTTAAAAAAATCACCACCATTCTCACGCCTTCGACTTCCTTTCTTCTTTTTTTTTATATTCTCCTTTCTCTCGTTCTTCTCCTCCCTCCATCCTTCTTCCACCCACCCCCCAAAAATCATTGTTCCTTTTGCAGTCATTAAAGCACAACACTAAAAAAGCTTTCCACCAATTGTGTTGCCCCTGTCTTCTTCGTCTTCGCTCTCACTCGTTGCCTAACGCAAACACTTTTTTTTTTACCTCAGTGAGATATTATTCTATAGTGTATAGTGTTGTATAGTGATATATATATATATATATATATATATATATATATAGATAGATAGATAGATAGTAGATAGATAGATATATAGATAGATAGATAATAATAGATTGTTACACAATGCAGTCAGGCAGTCTGTTGGACTTATTTACGTAATATTTTATTGATTTATTTATTTGTTTAATCTTTTGTATCGAGGATAATGGAATAAACACTCATGTGCTTTTTTTTACATCCAGTCCCTGTGTGTCTGCAGTTTTGTAAAATCTTGTCATAGGTTCCCACTGACACACAATGGCCTACTCTTACGAAAAGCCGAACAGGATTTAACATGCGCGCAAGATGTTCTGCGCGCGTTTGCACACGGGCCTTGGTTTATAGTCTCGTCCGAAGGACTTTTGGGGAGAGTGGAGTCAGCACTGATGTTAACTCCAGAGGAAAAATCCCCTCGAATGGGAACCGACTCGGGTCGTCAAATTGCGAGGGCAATGTTCTGACCACTTGGCTAATAATCATTAGCATGATAACTGACTTGAATGTGATGTGTTGCACAACGGTTTTTTTTGTGTCGCAGAGTGGGATTTCAATGGCAACTGCAGTACCAGTACCTCGAATTGTCAGATCAACACTACCTGTGATAACGACCTATGCAGTAAGTGGTTGACAGTGTGTGTGTGTGTGTGTGTGTGTGTGTGTGTGTGTGTGTGTGTGTGTGTGTGTGTGTGTGTGTGTGTGTGTGTGTGTGTGTGTGTGTTGTACTTTTTTGTGTCACGTTTAGTGTCAGTTTTGTAAGTTGGGGGGGGGGGGGGGAATTAAGTGATTTTTTTTTCATGTGCATTCTCAACGCACACAGTCTGTGGCTTAGCTTTTTGCAGTTGGGTTTATGAGGAATGCGAGTTGGGTTTGATTGTATGCTGGGGGGGGGGGGTCTCTGTACCGTCTTACTGCTTGTCTGTCTGTCTGTCCATCTGTACGTATGCATGTCTGTATCTCTCTATCTCACTCTTGTTTGTCTGATCTGACATCTTTCTCTCTTTCTACCTAACCATTTCTCTCTCTTTCCTCCCTCTCTCTTTCTCTCTCCTCTCCTTCTCTACGTACCTCATCTCTCTCTCTCTCTCTCTCTAACTCTCTTCTCTCTTTCTCTCTCTTCTCTTCTCATCTCTTCTACGATCATCTCTCTCTCTCTCTCTCTTTCTCTCCTCTCTCTCTCTTCATCTTTCCTCATCTCTCTCTCGTATCCATCACTCAGACTACTCACTCTCTCTGTTTGATTTAAAATCGATATATGTATCCACAACACTATCAATTGCATGCATCGCGCGCCGGCGCGCGCGCGCAGTGGTGTGTGTGCTGTGTGGCTTGTGTGGTGCGTGCGCGCACGAGCGCGCGTGGTGTTGTACAATGCATGTGTTGGATAAGTATGTTTTGTGTGTGGGGAGAGAGCAGAGAGAAGAGAGAGATGAGAGAGAGAGAGAGAGAGAGAGAGAGAGAGAGAGAGAGAGAGAGAGAGAGAGAGAGAGAGAGAGAGAGAGGAGAGAGAGAGAGAGGAGAGAGAGAGAGAGAGAGAGAGAGAGGAGGGGGGGGGAGGGGGGAGTGGGGGGAAGGGATACGTAGAGACGAACATATATTTACAATCACACAGACAAACAGAGACAGAGATTAAAAGCGAATAGAACAGACCCTTTTGTCGAATGGTTAAAAACTGTTCGTCTTCAATTCTATGGGTCCATGAAGTAGTGGGTTCGAATTTCGTCGACATCTGGTGAATGAAGTGTGGGGATTTTTACGATCTCCCAAGTCAGTTTCAAGTGCAGACCTGCCCGTGCCTTAATTCCCTTCATGTATATATACACATGTAGAAGATGCTAATTTGCATGTTATAGATCTTGTCATTTGTGTTAGTTGGCCTACCTACAGAAACACAAACATATGGGTAGGCGCTGCACTTGTGGCGACGAGCTCTCCCTTGGGAGAGCAGTCCGAATCTCACGCAGAGAAATCTGCTGTGACATAAAGTGGTGTAAAAAAACAAAACAGAAACAACAAACAAACAAACAAAACAAAAAACCAGTAAACATTCCCAAATTTAGAATTCGGCTCCCTTCGTGGTTGGAAAAAAACGGTTTTATTCACAAACTCTTACAAATAGTGGTAAACCTCAAAACTCTAGTCGAGGAACGAAAAAGTTTGTTTTCAAAAGAAAAAGAAAAAAAAATAATAGTTCCTGCTGATTTCATTTCAATGTTTCTAAGATCTTGTTGTCATGAGATTTTTTTTATATTGTATTGTTGTTGTTGTTGTTGTTGTTTTTTCTGCAAACAGAGAAAATTGTTTCCGCCCCTTGCAACGTGAACGGTGATTGTCAAGTGATGCGGTGTGTGAATCTTCAATATGCGGTCAGTGATATTATTCCTTTCTGTATATCTGTCTGCCTGTCTGTCTGTCTGTCTGTCTGTCTTATGTCTGTCTGTCTGTCTGTCTGTCTGTCTGCTGTCTGTCTGTCTGTCTGTTTCTTTTCTGTCTGTCTGTCTGTCTGTCTGTTTCTCTTTCTGTCTATCTCCTGTCTGTCTATCTGTTTGTCTGACT
>CM060337.1:40375653-40378153 GCA_030674155.1 Stramonita haemastoma
AACACACACACACACACACACACACACACAACACACACACACACCCGACAGAAAGTCTGCTTGCATGCTATATACTTCTTGAACCCTCTCGACTCTGTTCATCCCCTTACTTACATCGTTTTCTGCTGTGTTCTATTCTGTTCCGTTCTGTTCTGTTTCCAGAGAAGTTGGCGCCGCAGCCCTGTGACATTGATGATGACTGCTTCTCCGGAGTCTGCGAAAACAGCAAATGTGGTAGGTCATTTATTTATGTATTTATTTATTTATCTATCTATTTCTTTATTTCTTTCTTTCTTTCTTTCTTTATTTATTTATTTATTTGTTTATTTATTTATTTATTCTTTTATATCGAGGATAATGGAATAAGCAATCTTGTACTTTTTTTACACCCATTCCTCGTGCGTATGCAATTTTGTAAATCTTGTCATCTGCTCCCACCGGCACGCGATGGCCTACTCTTACGAAAAGCGGAACGGGATTTAACGTGTGCGCAAGATGTTCTGCCCGCGTTTGCACACGGGGACCTCGGTTTATAGTCTCATCGGAAGGACTTTTTTTTTTTTGGGGGGGGGGGGGGGGGGTGGGCGAGTGGGGGGGAAGTGAGTGGAGTCGGGCACTGATGTTAACTCCAGAGGAAAAATCCTCTCGAACGGGAATCGAACCCGGGTCGTCAAATTGCGAGCGCGAGGTAATTGATGCTGTTGCTGCCTTGGGCCAAGATAGCCAAGTGGTTAGAGTGATCTGACTGTATCTGAGGGTGGGAGGGGGGGGGGGGGGGGGTTCGAATCTTAAAACGGATGTCGTGGGTTTTGATGGCATGTTTCTTCTCCTGCAGCAATATCTGTTGTACTGCCTTCCTTTCCATAAAAAAAGATGATCAAATGAGACGAAAAAATGAGATCTTGTGTGCATACTTTATTTTATTTTATACCACTGTATGTCACAGCAGATTCCTCTGCGTGAAATTCGGGCTGCTCTCCTCGGGGAGAGCGCGTCGTCACAAGTGCAGCGCCTACCCAATTTTTTTTTTCTCAGGGATGGTGTGTCTAAACACGACACCTATGTGCATGCTGGTTTTTTAAAAATAATTTTGTCATCCGCTCCTACCGGCGCACGATGTCCTGCTCTTCCGAAAGGCGGAACGGGGTTTTAACGTGTGCGCAAGATGTTCTGCCTGCGTTCACACACGGGGCCTCGGTTTATAGTCTCATCCGAATGACTTTGACATTCAGGTTCGATTTTGTATACGCACGCTCAACACCTTGCGCACACGTTAAAACTTTGATCGTTTGAAGAAGAATGCGAAGAAGAAGAAGAATTGCGAAGACGAAGAATGCAAAAAAAAACCAAAAAGGCAAAGAAGAAAAATGCAAAGAAAATCATGAACATAAAAAACTGAAGATAGGACTGGCCTTAACTTGGCTGTGTTGGTTTGCCAAAAACTAAGAGACAGCCTAGTCTGGAGAACACCGTCCCTGTATTTTTTAAAATTATTTTATTTTTAATATCGAGGATAATGGAATAAGCACTCGTTATGCTTTTTTTCATCCAGTCCCCGTTTTATGCAGTTGTGTAAATATTGTTCATCTGTTCCCACCGGCACACAATGGCCTACTCTTACGAAAAGCGGAACAGGATTAACGTGTGCGCAAGATGGCCTGTACGTCCCAAGTGTCCCTTCTCCAACCCCCAACCCCAAACCTCACCCGACAACCATCTTGGTGAAGGGACTGCTGCAGCGCTGCTGCTGCTGCTGTTAATGACGACTGATGATGATGCTGATGATGTGTGATGATGATGATGATGATGATGGTGATGGTGATGGTGATGATGAGATGATGTGATGATGATGATGATGATGATGATGATGATGATGACGAGAGAGACGACGACGAGAAGACGAAGACGACGACGACGACGAGACGATGATGATGATGATGATGACGAGACGACGACGACGACTACTATGATGATGATGATGAGTATGAGGAGAAGGAGGGAGGACGACCACGACGATGACAAGGACGACAAAGATGATGAAAATGACAACGATGACAACGAAGACTATGACTCAGACATTCAGCATCAAACAACAATGATTTAAAATGACACCCAAAGCAAAAAAAACATGATCAACCCCTTAATTCTCTGATGTGTGTGTGTGTGTGTTGTAGTGTGTGTGTGTGTGTGTGTGTGTGGTTGGTGTGTGTGTGTGTGTGTACTGTGTGTGTGTGATGTCGTGTGTGGTGTATGTATGTGGTGTGTGTGTGGTGCGATGGTGTGTAGTGTGTGTATGGTCTGTGCGTGTATGTTGGTGGTGTGTGCTGCTGCGTGTGTGCGTGCGTGCGTGTTGTGTGTGCGTGTGCGCTGTGCGACGCGCACGGCGTGTGTGTGCGCTTGCGTGCGCGCGTGATGGTGTGTGCGGGTGCGGTGTGTGTATTGTGTGTGCGTGTGTGCATGTGCGCGTGCGTGCGCGCGTGTATGTGTGCGTGCGCGCGTG
>CM060337.1:40390653-40405653 GCA_030674155.1 Stramonita haemastoma
AATTCAAACACTTTATGATCTCATAGACAGAGAAATTCGCACAGGTTACAAGCCAAATATAAAAACGGTAGCACATCGACGGTTGCCTGCCTGAACTGGCTATCGTGGTCTGACGCAGTTTCGAGAAAATGGCGTTTGAAAGTTTCACATCGCTGTGAGCTTTGTGCCTTTTAGGCTGTATTCTTCAGCCAGTGAGGATTATTTTGTCCCATATATCCACCATATAAATATTGTATCACGAAAATAAAACCCCACAATATTGTCCAAACATCAGCACGCACCCATGACAATAATTATCACAAAATAAAAAGCACCCACAAATGAGGCACCCCCATTATTCTTGCTCTTGTTCTTGTTTTGTTGTTGTTTCATTGTTTGTTAAACGATTTTCCAGCAATTTACTAATGTTTCCGTCATCGTCAAAAACCAAGTTGTCCGTCCATAAGGGTACTTGCCTGTGTATCCTCCTGATAAAAGAATCGATAAATTATTTTATCAAATTAGCTGTCTATCTGCCTGTCATCAATAGTAGTAAAAATTAATATCATCATGGTATTGAGTGTATACAGGGTTAGTCACCTTCATAGTAAAAACAGGCACCATTGGTTTTTGACTCACTGAAATGGATAATTATAAGAACACGAGGAACAGAATGGTGACTATGATAATCAGACCAATACGTCGTACAAACATCAGGTTAAACAGTACAGTAGAAGCTGTGGAAAGAGATTCGTCTGTTCTGATGGTAAGAGATGAAGAACAGAATTTCTCACAGCACCTGACAGAGGCTGTACAAGTGTTTGCATTTGACGTCATGCATCACGTGACTCACAGCCAATCTAGCAAGGATGTCCTGGTGATGATGTTTTCGATGGAGGATTCCAAAGTGACGTCATACGACCTTGATGTCACAGCCTGCATGGTGGACCGGCAAAGCCTTCTTGACCACAACATTAAGAGTCACCATGCATTATGTTCGTGTACAGAATGGGTTCGTGATCCTCTATAAAATCATTTGATGCACAATAAACTTTGGTACTGGAAATAAAACCTAGAGTCTGTATTTTTAAAAGAATTAAATCTTAAGTGTCACTGCTACGTTTTTACAAAATAGTTAAAATAAAAATTAATATTAAGATGTTTTTTTTTATTTCTTATGTTGCTCGTAAACTATGAGTTGCGGAGGGTGTTACAGCAAAATGTTGATAGAGACTAGATTTTGTTTAAGAAAACACAACAACAAAACAAAACCCAGCGTAGGTGCTAGGAAGAACAATCAACATACTGCATATATTTTCTTTCTTTTTTTTCAATACTTTTTGTTACCAGAAAGAATTCAATCAAGCTGTGATATAACAATATCTGTATATATTAGAGTAATTTAAGAATGTCCTATTTTTGTGATGCATGTATCTTGAAAACAGTGATTGTGATAGCAGCTTCCAAATATTTTTTCAGAGGCACATCTGTTCTCTGGTTTTCGTCTGTACACAAACTCTGAATATTATATTTACACTGCCTACAGATTTTGAGTCTGTGATAAATTATCTTTAACTTATTACGATGTTTTTTCTCATTTTCATTTCTTTTTTTTTCTGGTTGATCTTCCATCCATTTATCGTTGGCTTTATTTTGTTTGTGTACTTGCGCCTTTATAACAATTAAATAATGTTTTCTTAATGTTAAAACGTTTGCTCTCGTCTTTTTATTTGCTTTTGTCAATGACAATTCTCTTTTTGCTTTTTTTTTTTTTTTTGCTAGGTCTTTCTTTAACAGTATTTGGGAATTTCTCTGCCTGTGTCAAAAATATTTTTCGACATTTTTAGGGGAGTTTTTATTATTATTCATTTTGTAGATTATGATTTTGTATACATCTCAGTCTGTTTGTTGATTTTGTCCTGTTTCTCTGGAACTGCATCTGATTTTTTGTCTTACTTTTACCGAAATTTGGAGTTACGTATTTATTTATTAAACACGATTTAAAGTCTTTCATGACATATTGTTGGTTTATATGGAATGAATGCAGTAATGAAACGAGGGATGAACGAAAAGACATAATAATTATTATTATGACGTCTGTGGTGAAAGCTGGATTCCATCTTTGCTGGATTCCATCACTTTGGATGTGAACTGACAGACTCCTAAGCAAAACAAAGAACCCAATCCAATCCAATCCAGTCTTGTTATTTAGAGCCCCTCCAACCAGATAGGTCATATTGATGCCGTCATCTCGTAATCCCATATGAGTTATAGGGTTGGGGCGTTATTATAACTTTTTTTTTGGTTTGTTTTCTATTGGTTTTTTTTTTTAATTATTCTTTCTTTTTTTTCTCTTTTTTTTTACATTTTTTTCCCATTAAAACAAAATTGGGGTTGGGGCTTTTTTGGTTATTTTGTTTTTTGTTTGTTGTTTGTTTTATTGTTTTTTTTTCAGCCGGTTCCTACCCTGAGTTAGTGTGCTCTAAGCTCATTGGGAAGACTTGGGACCACACAGTAAAGCTTCAACCTTTTAGTGCATGCGATTTTGACTGTTTTCTCAAAAATACCTGACCAACACTTCAGGTGTCTGTATCTCTCGGACCTGGTTAAAACCGGATATGTTATGATAGTAAGCGTAAAGAACAGCCCGGCCCTGTCAAGGATTCTCAAAGTACTGCACTTCCATAGCAGTGTTATTACGTCATCCTCATTATCACTGATCGTCATGCAATAAACAAACAAAAATTGCCTCTGATTCCGTGGCCCCAGTTTCTCTGGTCTCGTGGTGACGTCAGATTTGCTTTCCCCATACACTTCTGTGCCTGTGGAGTGTTTGTGTCAAAGCCTTTGGGGTTGGTCGGGGAACGGTCGTTGGAGGGACGTTGTGCTGGTTGCCTCCTTGGGTGGGAAACTTAGTCAGTCTGTATCCGCGACTGAGCTAATACTGTCGTTAGTAGAGAGCCTGCTTAGTAGGTGGTGTCCTGCTGTATGTTAGCTCAGTACAGGCACTACTGAACACCACCAAAGTGACCCAGCAGCAGTGCAGGGCCCCCAGGTCTGACATTGATGAGTTCCCTGTGGAATTTATTTATTATTTATTTATGTATTCATTCTTTTATATTGAGGATTCCAGTCCCCGTGCGTATGCAGTTTTGTGAATGTCATCTGTTCCCACCGGCACACAATGGCCTACTCTTACGAAAAGCGGAACAGGATTTAACGTGTGCGCAAGATGTTCTGCGTACATTCGCATGCGGGGCTTCGGTTTATAGTCTCATCCGAAGGACTTTTGGGGAGAGTGGAGTCAGCACTGATGCTAACTCCAGGAGAAAAATCTTCTCGAACGGGAATCGAACCCGGGGTCGTCAAATCATGATCGTCCTGACAATACGGCATAAGAAATGTGGGTATGACTTTGGCAGGGAGATGGAAGTAAGCGGCGTGGGAACAGCAGGGCAGGAACGTCACAGAAGATGAGGCAGCCCTAAAAAAAAAGGCTATCTAATACCAATACATATTATAATCAATCAACTGAATGTGAAGCTAGAGGAATAAGTGTTTAAAACACTAAAAGGTAACTACACACAATATTACTGTTTTGTTGGGTTTGGGAATTTTTTTTGTGTGCTTTTGTTTGTTGGTTTGTTTGAAAGCAGAACACATTTAACTTGAATATATATATATATATATATATAATATATATATATATATATATATATTATATATATATTATATATATTATATATATATATATTTAACATTTTGAAGTGAATTCAAAACAAAGGGAGAGAAGTCAGGAAGTATCACTTAGTAGGTAAAAGATTGTGTTCATTCCCTTCCATTTTTCTCTTCACCTTGCGAGTGAAGGCCTTCCACAAGAAACGAGGTGGGTACAACACACACACACACACACACACACACACACACACACACACAACACACCACACACACACACAACACACACACCATACCACAACACACACACACATACACACACAACCACACACACACACTAACACACAACCACACACAAACATACACAAACACACACACACACACCACACACACACACACACATACACACACACACACACACACATACACACACACACACACACACAACACACAACACACACAATACACACACACATACAACACATAACACACACAAACACAACACACAACACAAACACACACAACACACACACACATACAACACACACAACACATAACCACACACAAACACAAACAAACACAACACCACACACACACACCAACACACACACACACACACACACAACCACACACACACACCACACACACACACAACACACACACATACACACACACACACATACACACCACATCACAATCACACACACACATACACACACACACACACACACACACACACAACACACACACACACATACCACACAACACAACATAACACACACACACATACACACAACACACACAACTAACACACACACAACACACACACACCAAAACACACACACACACAACACACACATACACAACACACACACACACACATACACACACACACACACACATCACACACAACAAACACACACACACACACACACACACACACACACACACACACACACACACACACACACACACTCACACACATACACACACACACAACACAACCAACACACACACACACACAACACCACACACAACACACACACACCATGAGGACCTACACAGTGTAAAACAACTCCGCAATTAACCCAGCTCTAGGATCAATCAGCTACCCACCCCCTAAAATCCTTCGGTGAGACTATACCGTGGGTTCGAACGCACTCAGAAATCTTGCACACATGCTAATCCTCTCCGCTTTTCGTAAGAGTAGCCATCGTGTGCCGATGGGACAGATAACATTTACAAAACTAATACACACGGGGACGGTGTAAAAAAGCACAAAAGTGCTTATCCATGTATCCTCGATATAAAAGAATACCATCAATCATAATCAATAATCTTTCTACACACAACTCATACACATGCGCGCACGTCTGTGGCACACACACACACAAACACACACCCGAACGCACGCACCACGCACACACACGGGACAGATAGCCTAGTCGCAGAACATTGCGCTCGCAATTGACAACCCGGTTCGATTCCCGTTAGAGGATGATTTGTCTACTGGAGTAAATATCAGTGCTGACTCCACTCTCCCCCAAAGTCTTTCGGATGAGACTATAAACCGAGGCCCCGTGTGTGAACGCACGCAGAACATCTGTTTTGCACACGTTAAATCCTGTTCTGCTTTTCGTAGGAGTAGGCCATCGTGTGCCGGTGGGAACAGATGACATTTACAAAACTGCATACACACGGGTACCGGATGTAAAACAGTACGAGAATGCTTATCCCATTATCCACGATATAAAAGAATTTTTAAAAAAGTTTAAAAAATAATAAAACACACACACACACACACACACACACACACACACACACACACACACACACACACACACACACACACAGGTCAGCGATATAAGTTGAACTAGAATTTTTTTTTTTTTTTTAAAAACACCAAACAATCCCAAACCCTGAAAAATTCACCAATAAAAAAGAGACACTGCACTGCAAAAGATTCGAACCCACGACCAAAGAAATTCACAGAGATGGAAGCTGAAGGGTTTTTCCCACTCCACTATAGCGTCTGGGGTATTTCGTGTTTATATTTTTTGTTTCTTTTTCTTCTTTTTTTCGTAGACTGAAACTAACAAAAAACAAAAACTCCCATCTCCCCCAGTCTACAGTAAGTAACTGTTAGTAAGTTTCCCCCAAGGTCGAAGAAGGAAGACAAGCTTCAAAGTGACGTAACAGGCTAAAAAGCCTAGGGGCGTGGCATCACTGCATGTTCGGGTACGCCCCTTGCCTGGTCAAGAGGGTGTTAAGGGGGCGTAGGGTGACAGGTGAAGTAGATTCTAACCACTGTGCTAAGGAGACACCACCACCGCCCCCACCACCCTCACCACCCCCCACCCCCAATCTCCCTCAGGCGTTTCAGCGCGGTAGGCTTGCTAGTGTTCTTCCTTTGCTGTCTAGTATAGGCTAACACGTGGGTGATTATTCCACAGACTCGCACACGCACACCTGCCCACCTAAAAGCTTAGAGGCGTGGTTAGGGACTCGTAGATTTCACCTGTATCATTGTCTCCACACAACAATACACAGGGCTATAGACAAGAGACAGACATTCTTCAGGGGTGAAAACTTGAGCAGACAAAGAATAAAGAAGAAAAGAAAGAAGAAGGATGAAAAGAAGAAAGATGGAGGAGAGAGGAGAGGAGAAAGAAGAGAAAAAAGAGAAGAGGAGAGAGGAGAGAAGAAAAGGGAAGAAGAGAAGGGAAGAGAAGAAGAAAGCAAAGAAGAAGAATGCGAAGAAGAAGAAGAAGAAGAGAGGAGGAGGAGGAGGAGAGGAGAGGAGAGGAGGAGGAGGATTAAGAAGAAGAAGAGAGAAGAGAAGAAGAAGAAGAAGAAGAAGAAGAAGAAGAAACCAAAATTGAGGAAGGAAAAAAAAATATAATGAAAAAGGAAAAAAAAAAACCGAGGAGTTCATTCTTCTCTCCATTCTTTTTTTTTCTTCTTTTTTTGGTCTTCTTCTACTCGAAAATGGGCGGGACAAAGGGAGATAAACGAACAGGAATGACAATTACAGTGACTGGTTCTTGTACTGGGGAGGAGTGGTAAGGTTTTTAAACGGGGGAGAATAAAAAAAAGAGAGAGAGAAAAAAGGTTGTATGAATTAGAATGAGTTCTCTCTCTCTCTCTCTCTCTCTCTCTCTCTCTCTCTCTCTCTCTCTCTCTCTCTCTCTCTCTCTCTCTCTCTCTCTCTCTCTCTCTCTCTCTCTCTCTCTCTCTCTCTCTACTAAACTCACTATAGCTAAAATCCTAAATTTGTTTGATGCTTTTAAATCCAGCCTCAAGACACTTATTTTGGGCCTATGATCTTTCCTCTATAGTTAAACCTCTTATCTGTTACTACTTTTCTTATGATAAAAATTAATGCAGAGGTTTTTGTTTTGTTTGTTGATTTTTTTTTAGCATAGATGTAAAGCTCTGTTGTGCAGAAGAAGAAGCATTATCATAACATAGCTTTGACAGTTTGTGAGGGGCGCACTAACAAGTTGTCCTAGCTACAGCCATTCCTATATCTTGGTCATCTTGTAATGTTAGACTCATCAATGTGAACTGAAACATACGATGATTCCTTTTCCCGTCTACCACCGGATTATGGAATGAATTGTCACAGCCATGCATGCCAGCATTTCCATCAACAAACTTGAACATTTTTTTCACTGATGGAGGTGTAATGGTTCCAATTACTCTTATTAGGCTGCCGCTGTAGTCTAGTGATTAGGCGTTGGACTCGTAATCTAAGGTTGCGGTTCGATCCCAGCTTTCGGCTATGGCGTTGTGCCCTTGGAAAAGGCACTTTAGGGCTATTTTCTCACCCCACCCAGGTGTAAAAGGGGTATCAACCTTGTGTTGGGGGTTAACCCTGCGATAGACTGGCGTCCTATCCAGGGGGGAGTCTATGACTGTCAGTCGCTTAACGCCACATAAACCGGGATAAGCACCGACCTGATGAGCCTTAGGCTCGGGACAGGCTTTAACATTAACTAACTATTATTAGAGCGCTCGCTTTTCTCCCCAGCGTCGACGTGGTTACCAGTTGGATGGGTAACCGTTTGCGCGCCATGGCTTCAGAACAGTCCCCCCCCCCCCCCCCAGTTCACCCAGCTGTAAATGGGTACCTGCTCTCATTAGTGTCAGGGAAGGTTAAGCAGCGAGGAAGAGGAGATGGGCGCCGCCCTCAATATGCTGGCCCCTAGAGAAGCTGAGGTCTCTGACGCCTCGTACCCCTATGACCACCTAAGTTATGGGACACCTTTACCTTTTACCTTTTTACTCTTATCATGGGAAAAAGAAAGCAGCAAATCATTCATTGCAGCTTAAGACAAAAAGAGTCACCTCAACTCTGATCTAGGTAATAGACATCTATTGGACGATCCATCTTGTACTTGTGTCCGCCCTACGAATAAGCTGAATAGTTCTTTTGTTCACTGTCCACATCTATTTTAACTGTTTGCCATCAAACAATCGATACTCTAAAACCAGATGAAAAAAATAGAGTAAATACTTTGTTATATGAAGACAGACAATTCACCTCAAATGACAAATTAGCATTATCAAAACTGTGTATGCATTTATTGATACATCAAATCAGTTTTAGAATAAAAGATAAAGATAAAGGTGTCCGCTAACCTGTGTGGTCATAGGGGAGCGAGGCATCAGAGACCTCAGCTTCTCTAGTGGCCAGCATGTTGAGGGCGGCGCCCATCTCCTCTCCCACGCTGCTTTACCTTCCCTGACCCTAAAGAGGGTAGGTACCCATTTACAGCTGGGTGAACTGGGGGACTGTACTGAAGCCAAGGCACGCAAAGGGTCACCCATCCAACTGGTAAACATGCTCGACGCTGCTTAATTTGGCTGGGGTAAGCAAGCGCTCTGACCACTGAGCTATCCCGTCCCGATAATAACATTGACATTATCAAAACTATGTATGCATTTATTGATACCTCAAATCGATTTAGAATAAAAAAATATTAATAAGAAATAGTGTAAAGGGTTCTGCGATCGCCCTTTCTTCCTTCCATGTGTGTTGACATGTAAGGGTAGGAAATTCATTGGGCCGGGTTAGTAATAATCATCAAGGTTTCTTCCCTTGCTCTCATTGCTTCCTACTGTGTTGATGCATGTTTCGTTACATTTTTTTTATTTACTTCAGTATGGTAGTGTTGTATATTTTTCGTCAGTTTTCGTGTCATGTTAATTGTATAACAACCATGGAAAACGATTTTGGATATAATATTCATGTCACTTGTCTGCATTAGGGTTAGGGTTAGGGTTAAATGCTAACTCTTCATAGGGTGGACTCAAAATAAGCTGTAGGTTGGTACCTATCCCCTACTGCATTGAGGAGTGGTAATATTGTATATGTATTGAACAAATCAATGTTTACAACAACTAACTAAATAGCTACTAGAAACTAACTATCCATGGATCCAACTAACTAAATAACTAATTAAAAGGCGAAAAAGGTAAAGGTGTCCCATAGCCTAGGCGGTCGTAGGGCAGCGAGGCATCAGAGACATCAGCTTCTCTAGGGGCTAGCATTTGAGGGCAGCAGCGCCATCTCCCCACCTTCGCTGCTTTACCGTCCCTGACCCTAAAGAGGGCAGGTACCCATTTACAGCTTGATGGGGAACTGTACTGAAGCCAAGGCGCACAAACGGTCACCCATCCAAAACTGGTAACCACGCTCAAGGCTGCTTAACTTGACTGGGGGAAAGCGAGCACTCTGGCCACTGAGCTATCCCGCTCCACTAACTAGCTAATTAGTTAACGAGGTAACTAAACTAGTAAGTAGTTATCTGGCCTTAACACGCTACTAACTAAACAACTAAAAACAAAACCCTCTACCAGCTACCTTGCCAGGTTGCCAAGTAGCTAACTAGCTGATTAACTGATCAATTGACTAAGTACTTACTTGAAATTGTAAGCATCACTAACCTAACTACCTGACCAAGTTACCAAGTAGCTAACTAACTGGCTGATTGACTGATTAACTGACTGACTGAGTGGGTGCTTAAGTAAGCGTGCAGCCATTACCAACTTGTCTGTAGGTCTTGTTTTACTAACTTGTGGTCTGTGTTGCTGTTTCTAATGAAGCAGGTGGTTAAGATAGGTTGTGTGTGTGTGTGTGTGTGTGTGTGTGTGTGTGTGTGTGTGTGTGTGTGTGTGTGTGTGTGTGTGTGTGTGTGTGTGTGATCAAACACTTCCCCGTCTGTTTTGCAAAACAAGAGAGAGACAGAGACAGATAGACAGATAGACAGACAGACGAACAGAGACAGCAAGACAAAGATAAAGACAAAGACAGATAATCATAAAAAAGATTAAAAAGAGAGAGACAAAGACAGACAGACAGACAGATAATCATAAAAAGATTAAACAGATTGAGAGAGAGAGAGTGAGAGAGAGGCAGACATACACACAGACACACAGACACAGACACACAGACCAGACCACAGACAATACACAGACATGCCAGACACAGACAGACAGACAGACAGACAGGCACAGACACAGACACAGACAGACAGACAGGAGACAACAGACAAGGAAACACATAGCAGCACCCCCTCCCTCCTCTCCCCCTCCCTCCTCTCCCCCCTCCCCCCACCCCACCCCCCACCCCCTATTCTCTGTCTCTCATATAATCCTCCACGCAGTATAGTACAATCCTTAGTTCAGTCCTCCACCACCACCACCACCACCACACCACCACCACCCATCACCACCACCATACACATCACCACCACCACAACCATACCACCATCACCTCCCACTCAACGACATCCCTCCCTCCCTCCCTCTCCCTCTGGCTCGCTCGCTCCAGCAGACCGTGACCACAGACCCTCTCTTGTGGCCAGCCCCATCCCCACCCCCTCCCAAACCCCTACAACCCCCCCACCTCCCCCTACTTCCAGCTCGTGTCACGCTTCATTGGGTCGTGACACGGCGTGTCACGCATGAACACCAAGCTACGCTAAAGCATGGCCTAGCGAGGAAGGGAAAGGAAAGGACTCTAAACTCTTCCCATACTAGGCTACTCTAGGCTACAACTAAAACAGGGGCTTCCTTTCAGACCTGCAATCATAGTGCTCAGTCTGAAACCGCCCAATACACCCATCAGTCCGTCCGTCTGTTTGTCTGTCCATCCATCCATCCGTCTGTCTGTATGTCCACTTTCAACTCATATTTCAATCGTGACCAGGCAGATGGCTAGCCTAACACGTCAGGGACAGGGGAAGGGGCCGCAGGAAGGGGGATGACAGGCTGCTACCTACCTACCGGGTAGGTTAGGTCTAGGTTCAACTGTTAGTAGGTGGTTCCTTCTCTTCACTGCTTTCTGTTGTCCCAAACACAGATTACGGGGTTTTAGACCCGTGCGCTTATTGCTGTTTCGCTCGGAGAGAGAGGAGAGGGGGGGGGGGGGGGGGGGGGGAGAGAGAGAGGGGGGGGAGGAGAGAGAGAGGGCGGGGAGAGGGGAGAGGAGTGGGGGGGGGGGGGGGGAGGGGGGAAGGAGGGACGGGTAGGAGAGGGGACTGGAAGGAGAGGGTCTATCACATCACCACCACTACATCCACTGCGACTACCACCACCATCACCACCACCACAACCACCGCCACTACCACAATCACCACCATCACCGCCACCACCATCACCGCCACAAACCACCATCATCACCACCACAATCATCGCCACTGACCACCATCACCACCATCACCACCACCACAACCACCATCACCACCCCCACAACCACCGCAACCACACCTCACCACACCACCACCACAACCACCACGACTACCACCATCACCACCACAACACCACCATCACCGCCACAACCACCACTACCACCATCACCACCCCCACAACCACCACAACCACCATCATCACCACCACCACAACCGCCACAACCACCACCACTACCACCATCACCACCACCAAAACCACCACCACTTCCTCCATAACCACCACCACAACCACCACAACCACCACCACTAACCACCACCAACAACCACCACAACCGCTGCCACTAACCTCCATCACCACCCCCACAACCACCACAACTACCGCCACTAGCCACCACCATCACCATCATCACAACCACTGCCACTACCACCATCACTACCACAACCACCACCACTACCACCACCATCACCACCACCACAACCACCGCCACTAACCACTGCCACCACCATCACCACCATCACCACCACCACCACATCACCACCACCCACACAACCACCGCCACTACTGCCATCACCACCACCACAACCACCACCTTCACCGCAACAACCACTGTCACTACCACCACCATCCCCCACCACCATACCACCACCACAACCACACCATCACCACCACACCACTCATCACCACCACCACCACCACCACCACTACCACCATCACCATCACAACCATCACCACCACCACAACAACCACCACCACTAACCACCATCCCTACCACCACAACCACCGCCACTACCACCACCACCACACCAACCCAACCACCATTACCACCACCGCCACAGCCACCGCCACAACCACCGCCACTAACCACCACCATCACCACACCACCACCACCACCATCACCACCACAACCACCACCACAACCACCTCCACTAACCACCCCCAGCACCACAGCCACTAACCACCCCCATCACCATCGAATCCACTGCAACCACCATCATCACCCCACCAACCACCTCAACCACCACCACTAACCACCACCACAACAACACCACCCCCACTAACCACCACGTGTGGCTGTGACTGACCGTGCTGAGTCTAGGCAGACTGAAGGAGGTTGTAGTAGTGGCGTCTAGAGTTCTCCGGAGTCTGGGAGAGAATTTCGCTTCAAGTTTGTGGAAGAAAGAAAAAGAAAAAAAGGCTGGCTGCCATGGAGAATGAGCCATCAAGCCTAGTGTGCAGCGCCTGAGGGCAAGCTGCTTCTTGGATCTTGGGGGGAGTGAGTGAGTGGGCGGGGATGTCCAAGCATTCTTTCCTGGATACTCACCTCTCTTAGTGAAGGAGTGGTGTAGCCATGGTAGGGGTGGGTGGTGGGGGGGGGTGTGTGTGTGTGTGTGTGTTGTTAGTGTTGTGTTGGAGGTGTGTGTGTGTGTGTGTGTGTGTGTGTGTGTGTGTGTGTGTAGTGGTGTGTGTGTGTGTGTGTGTGTGTGTGTGTGTGTTGCCTTTATTTGTTGTTTTCCTTCTGCATTGTTTGTTTTTATGTGTCCTGCTCATTGAGATGTTTGAGGGAAATTTTTAGTTAAGGATGGTTGTGTGTGTGTGTTAGGGGGGGGGGGGGTGGCTTTTAAGGTTTCTTTTCGTTGATCCAAAATTTGTTTTGTGTGTGTTGCCTTTCTTTCATTGTTTTGGTTCTTCTTTGTTTATTGTTATGTCCTGCTCATTGAGGTGTTTGAGAGAAATCCTTAGTTAAGGATTGTGTGTGTGTGTGTGGGGGGGGGGGGGAGGGGGGGGGGAGGCGTCTTTTTAGGGTTTCTTTTGTTGTTTTAAAGGGGTTTTTATGTGTGTTGCCTTTATTTTGTTGTTTTAGTTCTTCTTTGTGTATTTTTATGTCCTGCTCATTGAGATGTTTGACAGAAAGTAAAACTGTGTCTTAATTTAAAAGTTTACAGCAACCACAGAAACAGCGACAGAAAGAAGGGAAACATTTGGTGTTTACGAAAAGAGAGTACATGAACTAAAAGGGATCTAAATCTGATTAGGAATGAAAGAGTGAATGTGAAAACTTGGAGAAGAGTTACGAATCTTTGTCTTAATCTTAGGTGAAGTATTGTAAGAATGCTGCAGAAGTCTGTTTTGTATTTTGTATTTTGTATTTTGTACCACTTTATGTCAGGCAGATTTCTCTGCGTGAAATTTGGGCTGCTCTCTCCCCGGGGAGAGCGCATCTTTATCATGTGAGCTTTGAAGGAGGGACATTGCTGGTGTGTTTTAACCACTTCCAACTTCTCAGTCATTTTGAAAATGACTTATCAAAGATTAACTACCACAAAATTGAATTAAAATAAATTCTAGGGAATGGTGTCTTTCAATGGCAGCAGTTTAGGCATTTTTGAGTAAGAATCATGCCTGTGGCCTGACCTGACTCCAATTTCAGCTCCTGGATGAACCTTCATCAGAGGTCCCAGCAGTGATTGAAGCTCCACCTGCTGTGGTAACCTTACAGTAAGACACTTTTCAGAATTAAAAAAGTGTCAGTGATTTTGCATACATAGTAGAAGAAAAGATAAGTAACAACAGGAAATTTGATGATGAAAGAGATGGATGCTGGGATTAAACTTGATCATAATGCTAATGACAACTGGATAGCTCAGTGGTCAGAACACTCGCTCTCCCCAAGCTAAGGTAAGCAACATCGAGCACGGTTAGCAAGTGGATGGGTACCATTCGCATGCCTTGGCTTTAGTACAGTCCCCCAGTCCACCCAGCTGTAAATGGGTACCTGCCCTCTTTATGTTCAGGGAAGGTCAAGCAGTGAGGGAGAGGAGATGGGCGCCACCCTCAGAATGCTAGCCCCTGTGGAAGCTGAGGTCTCTGATGCCTTTCTCCCCTACGACCACATGGGATGGATCCTTTACCATATATTAATAGAAGGAAAGCTGAAAAAGAATTAAAACACACATCTTCAAACTGGTCTGATTCTAAGACTCTTTGTTGTGGAGTTGTCATTCATGCAATGATTTCAGCCTTTGTTACACCACAAAATGTTTAAGAAAAAACACACAGCAAGGAGAAAAAAATGAATCATAAAAATTGAATTGTTGTATTATCTTGTATGGTATTGTATTGTATACCACTTTCAGTCAGGGGAATAGCATAAAATTGGGACTGGTCTCCCAGGAGAGGGAGAGTGTTGCCACAAAATCAGAGTTACTCAATGTTTTTTTTTTTTCTTTTCCTGTCTGCATATGTATTAGGTTTTCAATCAGAGTGGCTTTTTTTCTACAGAATTTTGCCAGGGACAACTTTTTTTTTGTTGCCTGGGTTCTTTAACATGCTCTAAATGAGCAATTGAAAAATTAATGGGACTTTGGTTTATCCTCTCATCCAAAAGACAAGCACCCAAACCAACACTCACAGTGGATGGGGAAAGTTTCAGGCACAAGACAGTGATTGACTACATCACACACTTATACCTGGACTTTCTGCTTTCTAGGCAGTTTGCGTACCTCTAAACCACTGATGTTGAATTTAAAAAAAAGAAAAAAAAATGAAATGATTGGATGAAAGGCAAGGTGAACAGAAACAGAATAATGATTAAAGCTAAACATTTTGTACTTGAACATTGATCCTGCATTTTCCATAAACATGTCTTCA
>CM060337.1:40410653-40413153 GCA_030674155.1 Stramonita haemastoma
ACTTGTTGTGACACAGTCTCCCCAGGAGATTTCACAGAGAAATCTGCTGTGACATAAAGTGGTTCAGAAAAAGATAAAATTATATAAATAAAAAGTGGCATCTTGGTGGTGCAATGAAACCCATGCTATGGATCACAAGCTTAATGCTCTAACCACTAAGCTATCCTGTACCCCCCTTTGCCCAAACTTGTTTGTTAGAAGAAAAAGAAAACCAAGGGCAGAGTGGTATTGTTAATCTGTGTCTAGACAGCTGGGTTGAGGCAAGACATTACATTCCAGACATAGACTACATACTGTGATGGGCGTACTCCATACTCCCTGGTGCTGTCACCACTGTCTCACAATGGAAAGCCCCAGAAAACAACCCCTGGTAGTTCAAGTGTGTTTACTCTGTGTGTGTGTGTGTGTGTGTGTGTGTGTGTGTGTGTGTGTGTGTGTGTGTGTGTGTGTGTGTGTTATTTATTTATTTTTATTTTATTTTATTTATTTATTCTTTTATATCGAGGATAACAGAATAAACAATCATGTGCTTTTTTTCATCTGGTCCCCATGTGTATGCAGTTTTGTAAATATTGTCATCTGTTCCCACCGGCACACGATGGCCTACTCTTACGAAAAGCGGAACAGGATTTAACGTGTGCGCAAGATGTTCTGCGTGCATTCGCACACGGGGCCTTGGTTTAAAGTCTCATCCGAAGGACTTTTGTGTGTGTGTGTGTGTGTGTGTGTGTGTGTGTGTGTGTGTGTGTGTGTGTGTGTGTGTGTGTGTGTGTCTGCATGTGTGTTTGTGTGTGTGTGTGTGAGTGTGTGTATATGTGTATGTGGGAGATTGTGAATGCATGTGTGTGTGCATGCGTGCCCCCATGTGTATGTGCTTGCGTAAATGTGTGTGTGTGTGTGTGTGTGTGTGTGTGTATGTGTGTGTGTGTGTGTGTGTGTGTGTGTGTGTGTGTGTGTGTGGTGTGTGTGCATAATCATGTATCATTCTGTATGTACATGTGTACAAAAGTCAAAGTCATGTTTTGTATTTTCAGATGGTATATTGACTCTGTTTCTGTTCCAATCTAAAGGTCTAAAAACTACATGTGGGCAGGTAGGTATCAGCTACGCTTAGCAGATAGACAGCACATGAAACAGATTCATCATCTATTTTGCTGAATTACACAAAGCAACAGCTAGTAAACCATTCCCTCAAGTACCACACCAGGCCAGTTAAGCCTGCACATCAGTGAAAACCAAACCAAACCATTTTATTTTCATTTTGGCAAAAAGAAAACAACCAGTAAGTCCACATTACCATAATTTTATTATCCATGTTTGGGGAGCAGGATAGCTGGTAGTTAGAACACTGTGCTTCTGATATGTCAGCATAGACTTGAGCTAAGGTTTGAGAGAACTGTTTACATGGAGTTAACATCAGTAACAAAGCTACTTCCCTAAGTGTCTTTGGAATACAATTAAAGACTGATCCCCTCTACAAAAACGTGCACAAGTACATGTGCACACATGTAAACATGTTCTGTCATATTTAGGGCATTGCATGCCAGTGGAGAAGATAACAACTTGTTGAAAAAAAAAAAAAGAGATACACATTGATGTCATGGTTAGACATCAGCTTTGAATCTGAATGCAACAACTACCTTAATAGCGAGAAAACTGTCACTTATGCAAATATGTCACTATTAGAACACCACACAAAGCTTTAGCCAAAAAAGCACGAAATAAAAACTACAAAAATAGGAAAACAACATAAAATCCCAAGAAGTGCAAGGGCAGAGTTGTATTGTTAATGGGTGTCTAGACAGCTGGGTTGACGCAAATCATTGCATTCCAGACATTGACTACTGCTGAGATGGGCGTATTCCGTTGTGCTTTTACCACTGTCTCATAAACAATGGAAAGCCCCTGAAAACACCCACTGGTATTTTAAGTGAGTGGGTACGGGGTGAGTGAGTAAGTGAATGAGTGAGGGAATGTGTGTGTGTGTGTGTGTGTGTGTGTGTGTTTGTGTGTGTGTGTGTGTGTGTTGTGTGTGTGTGTGTGTGTGTGTGTGTGTGTGTGTGTGTGTGTGTGTGTGTGTGTGTGTGTGTGTGTACTGTCTCACTTATCACACGACAGAATCACTGTAAGTACTGTGTGTACAGCTGTTATGTAAAAAAAAAAACAGCTCCATAAAGGCAGCTGCACTCTGACTTCAGAGTTTTGTCTTCTTCAATAGAGAACATGAGTTATTATTGTAAAAAAAAAAGCTTGCCATAAAGGATAACAAACTGACAAAAACATTGAAAGGATAAGGTAAAACTAACGGTAAAGGTGTCCCAAAACCTATAGGGTAATAGGGGAGCAAGGCATCAGAGACCTCAGCTTCTCCAGGTGCCAGCATATTGAGGGCGGCACCCATCTTTTCTCCATCGCCGCTTTACCTTCCCTGACCCTAAGAGGGCAGGTACCCATTTATAGCTGGGTGAACTGAAGGACTGTACTGAAACCAAGGCGCGCA
>CM060337.1:40425653-40430653 GCA_030674155.1 Stramonita haemastoma
ATGGACTAGCAGTGTCCTAGGTTTGCAGACAATTCCCCACTATGCGCTTATGTCTCGCTGGGTCTTCGCCGATGTGTGACCTGCCGACTGTCGCCTTGACTCTTCTTCTGTCCAGCGTGATAGATGAGTGCTAAAACATGACGCACACTGCCTGTCTGAAATCGTGGCATTATAGACCCCTGTGTCCATGAAACAGCAACTTCTATGTATATATATACATTTCTTTAAAAATCTATCATTGATTCACAACAACAAAAATCTCTGATCAAACTTCCTTACACCTACAACAACTATGGAATCTAACTTCAACCGTCAACGATTCATCAACCTGTCCTTCCTGGTGCTGATGTCACTACTAACCGTATGGACCACTCAAGCCGCCGCGAGGCCCCCAGAAGAGGCCCAGCCCTGTAGCGGAAGGCTCCAGCGTCACCATCCGCCAGAGCAGCTCCAGGGAAATCAACAGCTTCGTGGGCGGGGGCGACCTGGGGGACCCTTACCTGGGAGAGTTCGACAAGGAGTGGGCCAAGATGAGCGGGCGTCTGCAGAGCCAGAAGTGTGTCGACATCCCCTCCAACCTCACCCTCTGCCAGAACATCGGCTACGAACGCATGATGTTGCCCAACCTGCTTCAGCACGACTCCTTGCAAGAGGTGACCCAGCAGGCCAGGTCCTGGGTGCCTCTGCTAGGTCTTCACTGCCACCCGGACACTAAGGTCTTCCTCTGCTCGCTCTTCTCCCCGGTGTGTCTGGACCGCAGGATCTACCCGTGCCGCACCCTGTGTGAGGGCGTGAGGGACAACTGCATGGAGAGGATGGCCTTCTACGGCTTCGATTGGCCCAAGATGCTCAACTGCTCCAAGTTCCCTGAGGACAACGACCTGTGTATCAAGCTCATCCATGACGTCAAGCGTGAGTACACTCTTGTGGGTTTTTTTTTGTGGTGTGTTGTTGTGGGGGTGGGGGTAGGGTGGTGGTGTGTGTGTGTAGTGGATGGTGGGGGTGGTGTGGGTGTGGGGGTTGTTTGTGTGTGTGTGTGTATTGTGTGTGTGTTTGTTTTCTTTTTTCATGCTTTCTTTTCTTTCTGTCTGTCTTTCTTTCTGTCTTTCTTTTCTTTCTTTATGTCTTTTTTTTGTCTTCTCATCTCCTCTCCTCCCTCCCTTCCTTTCCTTTTGTCTGCCCCACTGTCTGTCTGTCTGTCCGGTCGTCTGTCCAGCCCCTCTTGTGGGGGGAATGATTGTCCCTTTGTGCCGTGGTCATTGTCCAGTGTCCAGTGTGGCATGGCGGCCCCGCCCCCCCCTAGCCTCCCCAGTGTCCGTTTTGTCTCCTGCCTGTCATTGTCCCTCCCTCACTTCACTGCTGCTGCTCTGCTGGTCCCCCCCCCCCCCCCTCAGGGCATTGCATGCCGAGTACTAGGGGCTTGTGCAGTTAGGAATAGAAAATCCCTACCCCCATCGGACCCCCCCCCCTACCCCTCCCTCCACCCCCACCCCCCCTCCACACACCACACACACACACACACACCTCTCCCATCTTGAGGTTCTGAATTTTCGGGGCTAACTACAAATACACCCTACCCTACACCCTCTCCCCATGCCACTTTTACTTCTGTCTCTTGTTGCTACAAAAATACCACCCTACCCACCCTCTCCTTGCCACTTCTGTCTCTGTTTTTCCCTTTTGTTTGTTTTTTTCTTTCAGCATTTTTTTTGGGTGGTTGTTGTTATTGCTGTTGCATTCTTTCTCTTGCATTGCCGTCCCTATAGATGTAGACCATCCCCTAAAAATTCTCAAGTTTGTTTTTTAAAGGAATTTTTTTTTTTTTTTTTTTTTTGGGGGGGGGTTGTTTTCACTCTGCGTCCAAGTGGGTTCATCCTTTTTTGGAGACGCAAAAATGTGGGCGGTAGACTAGTTGTTCTTGTAGTTGCTGGGTTGTTTTTTGTTTCTGTTTTGTGTGTGTAGCTCCAGCTCTTGACACCTTTACTCGTGGACCTTTCAGCATATGCACTCCCATGATCTCCCTGTCTGTCTCTCTGTCTCTGTCTCTCTCTGTCTCTGTGTCTCTGTGTGTGTCTCTGTCTCTGTCTCTGTGTCTCTGTGTGCTGTCTCTCTCTTCTCTCTCTCTTCCTAGACTCTCTCTCTCTCACTCTCTCTCATCTCTCTCTCTCTCTCTCTCTCTCTCTCTCTCTCTCCCTCTCCTCTCTCTCTCTCCCTCTCTCTCTCTCTCCTCTCCTCTCTCCTCTCTCCTCTCCTCTCTCTCTCTCTCTCTCTCTCCTCTCTCTCTCTCTCTCCTCTCTCTCTCTCTCTCTCTCTCTCTCTCTCTCCTCTTACACCTGGGAGCCATTGTGAGACATAATACTCTACTGTACACACTGTACATACTGAATGAGCAAGTTTGCCTGTTTGGCTGCTTACAAATACCTCGCGATATATAAAATACGTATAATAATAATATAATAATATATATATATATATATATATATATATACATATATATATATATATATATATATAATATATATATATATATATATATATATATATATATAAGGCAGCCACACTCCAACTTCCAAAGATTTTTCCTCTCTCTCTCTCACACACACACACACACACACAAAACACACAACACACACACAACACACACCACACACACACACACACACACACACACACACCACACACACACACACAACACACACACACACACACACACACAACACACAGAGGAGAGAGTGGTGGGTGGGTGGGTAGCAAGGAAAAGTCAGAAACAATGGGAGTGATAGAAAAGGAGTTCTAGCTCAGATTTTCCTATAAAAAAAGGAATACTAATTTCACAGAAAGATTCCCTTCCTGGCTTCCCCACTTTCAGTCACAGAAAATACTTCTGCGTGAAATTCAAGCTGCTCTCCACAAAAAAGAATAATCGCCGCAAGAGCAGCGCCACCCATTTTAAAAATATTTTTCTTTTCCTGTCTGCGTGTGCATTCATTGCCCGATCAGAACGGCTTATTATTTTTACAGAACTGCGTAAGGGACAACTCTCTCGTTGCTGTGGGTTCTTTCACGTGTACTAAATGTATGTAGCACACGGGGCCTCTGTTTATCGTCTCATCCGAAAGACTAGCACCTAGGTTACCATTCCAAATTTAGAGGTTTGGGAAAAAAACTCGGGATCAAACGGAGATCGAACCTGCATTTCTGGCTTTCAAGGGATGTGTGTTCATCTATCTATCTGTCTATCTATCTATCTATCTATCTATCTATCTATCTATCTATCTATCTATCTATCTATCTATCTATCTATCTATCATCTTCTATCATCCTATCATCCATCCATCCATCCATCCATCCCATCCATCCATCCATCATCCATCTATCTATCTATCTATCTATCTATCTATCTATCTATCTATCTATCTATCTATCTATCTATCTATCTATCTATCTATCTATCTATCTATCTTCTATCTATCTATCTATCTATCTATCTATCTATCTATCTATCTATCTATCTATCTATCTATCTATCTATCTATCTATCTATCTATCTATCTATCTATCTATCTATCACCCCTCGTCTGGCGACCGTGGCGGCACTCCTGAAGACTTGACAACTTGACAACCAGTTCCCTCCATTCCTCTCTCTGTTCTGCCTTTCTCAAAGTTTTGTTGAGTTCCAGGCCTTTCCATTCACAGATGTTGTCCTCCCATCTTTTCCTTGGTCTGCCTCTTTTTCTTCTTCCTTGGACAGTGCCCTGCAGTATTGTTTTTATAAGTCCTTTTTGATCTTGTGAGATGGCCGCACCATTTAAGTTTAACCTTCTTTATGATTGATAGAAGATTTTCATAAGGATCAATGGTTTGCTGGATTCTGTTGTGCACGTCTTCGTTGCGTTACCTCTAGACCGCCGAAACACCAAAGGGGTGGCACTCAAAACTTCAGCTTATAATCTCATCCGAAGGACTTCAAAGGGAACAGAGACAGATCTGTCTGATGTTAATCAATCTGAAGAGGAAAACTATCTCTCAATCAGACTGGTCAGCGAGACTCAAACATGGACTCCTAGGTAACAGGTCTTCAGATGATAGATTTGACACATAGATCATTGACCTATATGCCCCTTTTGTATTGTATTGAACTGTATTGTATTGTATTGTATTGTATGTATTGTATTGTATTGTATTGTATTGTATTGTATTGTATTGTATTGTATGTATTGTATTGTATTGTATGTATTGCATGTATTGTATTGCGTTTGTTATGTTGTTTTGAATTGTCATTGTATTGTATTGCATGTATTGTGTATGCTGCGTGTATGATTGATTGTGATTGCTGATTGCATTGCTGTATTGTATTGTATTGATGGTTGTGTAATTGTATTGTTGCGTTGTATTATATTGTATGGTGTTGTTATACCAGTATCCTTTTCTGTAGCGGTATCTTATTGGTTTATTCTTATTTTGTCGTCTGTTATTGTTTAGACTGGGTTGAAACTACATTTCAATTTTAATTCAAGAATTGTATTGTAATTTTGAATCAGTATTGTTATCAATATTAGATTCTATTAACCAGTATTATATAATCTTCTCTTTGTTCAGACTTATCAGTTTTAGTTTTCCTTTTTTTTCCCTTTTCGTTTGTTTGTTTGACTCTCGATGTGATTTCTGAGATTTACTAATGATAAGATTTTGCCTGCGTATGCGACTCTTTTCACTCACTGTTAAGGCAGCCACATTTCGACGTCGGGGATAAACGATTTTAAATATCCTTTTTTTTCCGTGCATCTTTCTGTGTGGCAGGGTTGTTCTTTTATCTTTAAGTACTGTTGCTTTTTTTTCTTTTTAATGCTGCATTTTTCGTATGTTTTTGTTTCGTAGCTTTTTTTTTTTTTTTTTTTTTTTAAACATGCCTAGATAACAGCAGAAGCTAGCAGCTAGATATGCAGTTCTGCTGTGTATAGGGATGGTGATTTTTAAAAAAAAATTATGCTTTATCTCAC
>CM060337.1:40454075-40456575 GCA_030674155.1 Stramonita haemastoma
GTTGGGCTTTTAGAAAGAGAACAAGATAAAAAAAAAAGAATGAAAAGGAAAGAACGAACACATATTAACTATTAGTTGAAATTGAAGCAGCAGCAGCAGCAGCAGCAGCAACAGCAGCAGCAGCAGTGAGTGTAATCCTAACAGTATGATATATGATTTTTCGTGGAAACATGTTTTCAATCTGGACTGGAATGTAGCGATACTGACACAGAGCAGGTTGCATAAGAAGCCTATGTGATAATCAAAGACTTGTGGCGAAGAAAGCAAGCACACTGGCTAATCTTAACTGTATTCTAGTTTTACGAAAGGGACATGCCTGCCAGTTCTCAGAAGAATATCATGATTAGCATGATTGTTAAAGAGATACAGGCCTAAAAGCTGAAGAAAATCACTTGTTATTATTGTTGTTATTGTTGGAAGGAAGGTGGCAGGATGGTTAAGACGTTCGCCTGCCAACAAGTAAACCATGAAGTTCTGGGTTCGTACCCAGCCTCGCCCTTTCTTCCCAGTTTGACGAAAAAAAACGAAATGAATGTCAAAGTTATTCGGATGAGACTATAAACCGAGGCCCCGTGTGCACACGCACGCAGAACATCCATCTTGCCCACACGTTAAAACCCCGTTCCGCCTTTCGGAAAATCAGGCCATCGTGTGCCGGTAGAAGCAGATGACAAAATTATTTTTAAGAAAAAACAGCATGCACACAGGTGTCGTGTTGAGACACTATCCTTGAAGAAAAATCGGGGAGTTGGAGTCCCAGGGCGGCTCGGGGCTGTATAATATGGCAACGTTCTGGTGGCTCCTGCGGCGGTACTGGAACCATTCGTATCGGTCATTGCCTTTCCAATGGATCATTCCAGTGGCGTGGAGATAGGGGGTCTGCTGCATGGGTAACAGCTTACCCTCCATACTTACTTACCCAGGCTTTACGCTGTAAGGACTAGAGCGCAACTCCATAGTCTTCCGAGACTGATGGGTGTCTACTACTATTGTTGTTGGGCTAATGCTGCAGCTGTTGTTGTTGTTGTTGTTGCTAGAATGTTCACTCATAATTCATCACGCTAAGAAATTATTATTGAGAGACTACATACAACACACTGGACGAAACGGATGGGAACAGATGAGGACATTGACACAACCTTATACAAACGGGGACTAGATGTTTTTATCTTTATTTCATTAATTTATGTATTCTTTTATATTTATCTATTCTTTTATATCGAGGATAATGGAATAAGCACTCATGTGCTTTTTTTTTTTACATCCAATCTCCGTGTGTATGCAGTTTTTGTAAATCTTGTCATCTGTTCCCACCGGCACACGATGGCCTACACTTACGAAAAGCAGAACTATATTTAACATGCGCTCAAGATGTTCTGCGTGCGTTTGCTTACGGGGCCTCGGTTTATAGTCTCATCCGAAGGACTTTTTTAGGGGAGAGTGGAGTCAGCTAGCACTGATGTTAACTCCAGGAGAAAAAATCCCCTCGACCGGGCCGGAATCGAACCCGGGTCGTCAAATTGCGAGCGCAATGTTCTGACCACTAGGCTAACCCGTCCCCCAATCGTGAAGACGGAGGGGGAGGGGGGGGGGGGGGGGCGAAAGCTTGTTTGTGTTTGGAGGAAAATCAGGAAGGAAATCAATCTGCACAGAACATGTCAAAGTATCCCAGCATGTTTAATGTAGATCTTGGCACTCTGTTCATAGCAAGAACTCACGATGCTTTGTGACTCGGGGCCAAAAACTAGATTTTTGGACACGTGGGATGGCGAAGTGCCAAGTATAACATTGAAACAGAGGGTGCATTATTTTACATTGAATTATGGCTTCGTAGAGGCAAGGAGCCAATGTGGGATCACATTTACATATACCAGAAGTGTAGGATGTCCATGCTTTAATTACAAAAAAAGTATTAAAAAAAAAAGAAAGATTTAGATGAAGTGTGCAGGGTTGAGTTTGTTGATTTAAAGAAAAATCTCTGTGATGATAATGTGTGTGTATGTGTGTGTGTGTGTGTGTGTGTGTGTGTGTGTGTGTGTGGTGTGTGTGTGTGTGTGTGTGGTGTGTGTGTGTGTGTGTGTGTGTGTGTGTTGTGTGTTGTGTAGGGTGCTGATGGTGGCGGTATTTCGTTTGGTTGGGTTTTGGGTTTTTTATAAAGAAAATATCAAAGAGAGCTCCAAAGTGATTACTACAAAAGAGTTTAAAGAACATGAAATGCGATTAAATGAATGTAATGAATGCTACCTAGCGTACATAAGCAAGTCCCAAGATGAAGCTGATCTTTGTCTTTAATAGTTATTCTCATTGTGCTGATTTCTCTTCTAAAAAAAATATTTCATTTTTTTATTTCGAGGAAAATGGAATAAGCACTCGTTTGCTTGATATAACCTACTATCCTTTTATATGTATATATATTATATCTAATCTATATATATCTATATATATATCTATATCTATATCTATATATATATATCTATATATATATCTATATATCTATATA
>CM060337.1:40466575-40469075 GCA_030674155.1 Stramonita haemastoma
ACCTGTGTGGTCGTAGGGGAGCGAGGCGTCAGAGACCTCAGCTTCTCCAGGGCCCAGCTTATTGAGGCGGCGCCCATCTCCTCTCCTTCGTTGCTTTATCTTCCCTGACTGTCAAGAGGGCAGGTACACAATTACAGTTGGGTGAACTAGGGGACTGTACTGAAACCCCAGGCGCACAAACGGCCACCCATCCAACTGGTAACCACGGTCGATGCTGCTTAAACCTTAGCTTGGGGAAAGCGAATGCTCTGACCACTGAGCTATCCTGTCATATGACAGACAATATTGCTGATATATGCGTTCGACGAAGAAGAAGAAACTAAGCTTGATTATAGAGTAGGGGGCCTAAGTGCATCTTCTCAACAGACATTCTATTACACCTCACTATCATATTTCACGACATGTGAATAAATAACAGCAATTCCATTTAATCAAAACTGTTTTTGATGTCAGACCTTAAACTTTTTTTTTTATAAAACAAATTTGATTAAGCTGATATAAGCGAAAAGTAAAAAAGTCTTTTTACAAGGAACTACAGTAAAGTATGAAGAAAATGTCTGCATTATCAAATACTTCGTTTCTGTTTCAACTCTTCTGTCTTCTTTGTCGTCTTCATCTGCAATCTTCTGTTACTTCTTTTTGGTCCTCCCTCTGTAATTTAAGCTGGTTGCAAAATCTTCAGTTGTGCCCCCACGGCCCACGGGACAACGGGACAGACGCTCAGATATTCTGTAATTTAATATCCCATAAATTGTCCTAATAACGCACTGAAGAGCTGCAAACCAATTCCTCTATTTTAAATATTGGCTGAGGTTAAAGTTGTTTTGTTTTATTTTATTTTATTTTGTGTAAACGGGCTCTCTGTTTACTTGCAGTGCTTTTGGCTTGTTTCTGAAAGAAAAAAAAGAACTGGAAGGGATTACAAATCTTTCTTGCCAAAAAATACTTTCCCAGTTCAATTGATTTTAATCACTAAAAAAGATATACTTTTAAACTTAGCTTTCATTACGCGCAGTTTCAACGCTACGACATTCTCACTTTGTTTTTTGTTTGTTTTTTTCTTCATTTCGTTCCACTAGCATCAACAACATCAGATTTTTTGCCCCTAGCTCGCAATTCAACCCCATGCACAAGAAATGAGAGAGAGAGAGAGAGAGAGAGAGAGAGAGAGGAGAGGGAAGAGAGAGAGAGAGAGAGAGAGAGAGAGAGAGAGAGAGAGAAGAGAGAGAGAGAGAGAGAGAGAGAGAGAGACAGACAGACAGACAGACAGACAGACAGACAGACAGACAGACAGACAGACAGACAACAGACAGACAGAAGACCAGACAGACAGACAGAGACAGAAAGACAGAGACAGAGAGAGAGACCAGAGAGAGAGACAGACAGAGACAGACAGAGACAGAGACAGAGACAGAAAGACAGAGACAGACAGACTGATACAGACAGACAGACTGATACAGACAGACAAACAAACAGAGACAGACAGACAGACAGACAGACAGACTGACACAGACAGATGGACAAGACAGACAGACAGACACAGACAGAGAGAGGGGTGGAAGATGAAATAGGAGGATATACGGGAAAAGGCGTTTAGATAGACAAACAAGCATGGAGACAGACAGACAGACAGACAGACAGACAGACAGACAGGCAGACAGACAGACAGACAGACAGGCAGACAGACAGACAGCCACACAACAGCCACACAGACAGACACACACACAAACAGACCAGACAGACTGAGGAGGAGGAGTGCGTAAGGAAGAAGAAGAGGAAGAAGAACAATAACAACGACAACAAAAAAATAACGATGTGTCACTCTAGACCCATGTTTAATGGCGAGGAAGCGAGAAAATGGATGGGGTCTTTGGACGTCATTGTGCGCTTCAAACCCGCAGAGAGAGAGAGAGAGAGAGAGAGAGAGAGAGAGAGAGAGAGAGAGAAGAGAGAGAGAGAGAGAGAGGAGAGAGAGAGAGAGAGAGAGAGAGAGAGAGAGAGAGAGAGAGAGAGAGAGAGAGGGGAGGGAGGGGGGGGGTGGAAGAGGGGGAGAAGGGGAAGGTGGGGTTTAAAGAATTCAAGGCTTTTTTTCCCCTCTGTTTTTAATTATTGGGTGTTCTTTTGTAGGTAAGACGAGAAGGAAGGGAGGGGACAGAACAACTACAGGAATTTTTGTTCCCTCCTTCCTCCTCCTCCTTTACCTCCTCCTTTACCTCCTCCTTTTCCTCCTCTCCTCCTCCTCCTCCTCCTCCTCCTCCTCCTCCTCCTCCTCCTCCTCCTCCTCCTCCTCCTCCTCCTCTGCCTCCTCCTCCTCCTCCACTTCCTCCTCTTTTTCTTCTTCTTCTCCATCTTGTGTTGTTGTTGTTGTTGTTGATGATGTTGTTGTTGTTGTTGTTTGTTGTAGTAGTTGTAGAAGTAGTAGTAGAGTATAGTAAGTAGTAGTAGTAGTAGTATTAAAAAATATTTGTAAATAGTAGGGGGAAAAAGTAGTAGTTTTTTC
>CM060337.1:40486575-40491575 GCA_030674155.1 Stramonita haemastoma
TGTGTGTGTGTGTGTGTGTGTGTGTGTGTGTGTGTGTGTGTGTGTGTGTGTGTGTGTGTGTGTGTGTGTGTGTGTGCGTGCGTGTGCTGGTAGGGGGTGGGGTGAGTGCGTTTGTTTGTTTGTTTGCAGGGAGAAGGGTGAAATCGTGCGTGCTTGTGTGCGTGAGTGTGTGTGCTTGTGTGTGTGTTTGTGTGTCTGTAGATATAGATATAGATATATATATATATATATATATATATATATATATATATATATATATATATATATATATATGAATATATAGTCATGCATACATGGATACATACACACACATATCAATTATATATAATTATATATATATATATACATATACATATATATATATATATATATATATATATATATATATATATATATATATATATATATATATGTGTGTGTGTGTGTGTGTGTGTGTGTGTGTGTGTGTGTGTGTGTGTGTGTGTGTGTGTGTATGCGTGGAGATGTGTGCGTTTTTAGAAACATCAAAAACAATGCAGATCTATTATAAGAAACATAGCAATATAAAAATCACACTTCAAGTAACCATAACAATTATGGTCATTGACTTGATGATGGTAAGAGAAAAAAAGAAGAAAATCATGACTATAGGATGAAAGGGTGAGGATGAGGATAATGTGGATGAAGACGATTTATAGCGGACATCACATCTCATCACATCTTGCGCACACAATGGCCTACTCTTACGAAAAGCGGAACAGGATTTAACGTGTGCGCAAGATGTTCTGCGTGTGTTTGCACACGGGGCCTCGGTATATATTCTCATCCGAAGGACTTTCGGGGGAGTGGAGTCAACACTGATGTTAACTCCAGGAGAAAAATACCCCCCCCCCCCAAGTGTGCTATTTGGGGGAAGTCGGATCATGCTCGGATTTCTCTATCTATGTTGCTATTGACTGCAATGTTCCTGATCAGGAGATGATAATGATTTGGATGCGTTTTTTTTCATTTAATAGATCCAGATGGAAATGACGAGGATTTAAAACTGATCCCTGAAACTATAAAACAAAAGTGTTCATATTTCTTATTGAGAGCAATGTGCCACTGAAATTAAGACAAGTCTTTCTCGGTGTCTCTTTTTTTGTATTAGTTATTTTTGTCTCTGTTTGACTGTTTGACTGCCTGTCTGTCTGTCTATCTACCTAACTGTCTGCCTGTCTGTCTCTGTCTTTGACTGTTTGTCTATCTGTCATCCCTCCCCCCTCTCTCTCTCTCTGTTTAAGAGAAGAATTATCAAAGCAAACAGATGATGGTTATCCATAAAGAAAACCAGAGCGCTCGCTTTCCCCTAGCCAAGGTTAAGCAGCGTCGAGCCTGGTTGCCAATTGGATGGGTGACTGTTTGCGCGCCTTGGCTACAGCACAGTTCCCCCAGTTCACCCAGCTGTAAATGGGTACCTGCCCTCTTTAGGGTCAGGGAAGGTAAAGCAGCAAGGGAGAGAAGATGGGCGCCACCCTCAATATGCTGGCCCCTAGAGAAGCTGAGGTCTCTGACGCTCCGCTCCCTTACGACCACACAGGTTATGGGACACCTTTACCTTTACCTTTCTATTAAGTATTATAACATCCCATCTCGAAATGATTGACTTGCAACTTTTCTGCATGACCTCACTACTGTCATTGTCAAAACACACAACTCCTCACACACAAAAAAAACACAAAAGGACCCTTTTCTCTGTTTTCAGTGTTACGCGTGAGCGTGACAGGCATGGAAGCGCGCGACGGCCACCAAGCCCTGCTGATGAAGAAGCGACGCAAGAACTACAAGAAAGGGGCCATCAGCAAGAGAGAGCAGCGCTCCATGGTGCCCCTTCTGGAGGGCACCTCGCAATGCCAGTGCCCGCTGGTGGACAACAGAAAAGCTCGCTATCTCATCTTTGGCTCCAAGCGGGACGACAAGTACATCATATCCTACGTGACGGAGTTTGACAACAAGAACAGGGATTTCAAGAAAGGTCTACGCGCTATACGTAAAGGGGACGCCTGCATCCAGATTCTGAGAGGGTCCGGGCCAGGATCTCCCAGCTCTGGTGGCAAGGGCAAAGGGGGCAAGAAAGGGAAGAAGGGCAAGAAAGGCAAGAAGCGCCGAAAGGGCAAAAAGGGGCGAAAGGGGAAGAAGAAAGGCAAAGGCAAGAAAAACAGGAAGAGCGGCGGAAAGAAAGGGGGTGGGAAAAACAGGAAAAATGCCAAGAGTGGGAATGCTAATAGTTAGATAAAAACAAACCAATGTAGATAAGAAAGCGAAACGGAATGGGGATAATGAGCAGAGACAAGGAATAGGAAAAGGTTGATGAATTAAGTGTGAGGTTATCGACAGTTCCCTTGATTCTTTAATGAGCAAGCGGAGTAAGTGAGATGATCATCATGGCTGTGTTTTTTGGATAGAAGGTATGTTGGGGCTATTGAAAATCATATTCGCTTTTCTGAAAGAAAACAAAACAAAAAAGAAAAACGCTGTAAGCAATATACAAAACATCATCCCTATATCAGAATGTTGCAGGTCGAATTAATGAACATGAATCCCATTGCTTTAGTACTTGTTGAAAGAAGCTTTAAAATATTGGTTATGAAACTTCTTAGTTTCAAAACTGTTTTGCTTTTTTTTAATTGTTATAAGGATTTTTCAGACTGTTTTACCATTCGATCTTGATACAAAGTATATATAGCATCTTTTAAACAAGCGTTAAAGAGAGTTTTCTCAAATTGAAAAAAATCGCAAACAAAACACATAGATCAAACTAGTATCTAAATACTTCATGAAATTGCCCTGCAATTCTGTAGTATCTAAAGGGGAATTACATGATTGAAGCACAAGGACTGGAAACGTGTAGTCTCCTGAAATTTTGATTGTATATATCAAATTGAATTAACAGTTTGCCCGGACAGTCTTCATAAAGTTGGGTGATATTTGTGGATTGACTGAGTTGAAAATAATTTGTTCAAGACCATTGAAATAAGCAAATGTCCCGTCTGACTTTTCCAAGATATTGGAGCATTTGTACTGTATTCTGTTTTCAATGTGGTGTGAAGGACATTGATATCATCTGAAAAGCCAATTATTGTTTTAAAACTGCTGGCTTCGTGATATCCTTAGAAAAGTTCAACTTGGACGTTCATGTGACATGATGACTTTGATAATCATTGGATCTTGAGTATCCTTGACGAATGTGTGTGCTGGATGTAGCCAAAGAATTAATCAAACAGGACTTGATCAAATGAGCTCACTGACTCTGAATAAGGACAGCAACAGATTGGAGATGATGCCCATAGGAAGTGTTGTAATATCATCCAATGTATTACTGGAGCTCGGAGTTCTTGTGGAATGATGACTTTTGCAATAAAGACAATCAATGAAACCTAGATTTCCTAGAGCAGAAGGACTTCAATGTTGCTAAAGGCATGTCATTTTATTTTTGCCAGAGTAGTTGCCAGGAACAGTGGCTTTTGTTTCCTTTTGGTCAGTGTTGTTATTGTTGTTCTTGTGGACACAAACAAAAAGCCCATATTTCAGGATATGCTTTACCAAGAACTGTTATTGTTATAGAAAGTTTCCTGTTGCTATTTTTCTTTTTTATTTCTTTTTCTTCTCCCTTTTTTTTTCCTTCTCTAGAATACATAGAATATAAGCACGCGATGATTTTTATGATGCTTGAATTGCACCAGTTTGCGGTAAAAAATAATGATATTCTAAAACAGTGAAATGGGCACAAGCTGCCAATTTTTTTAATTTTTGTTAACCATTTCTACAATTTCTTTTTGTGCACAATTATTGTAGTAGGAATACTTGCTTTGAACTGTTGATATTGTGCTTTAGATTTGGACTAATTTGTCAAGGAGAGGACATTATTTTTAGTTTCATCTCATAATTGTAAGGTGGGATATTGTTTATTGCTATCTCTGTGGTTGAATTTGTGTAGATACAGATGGTGATTATGATGATTAAGTATCATAACGTGAGTATAATTTTTTGAGTTGTTTAGATTGTAGATGTGACCTGTTTTGAAGAGTGAAATCCCTGGAATTGTCTTCTTGGTCTGTCTGGCTTTAAGAAAGAATTGAACGTTGGACATCACACAGATTCTTATGCTATCAGAGTAGTTGACAAAACAGCTATTTTCAGATTTAGAAGTTTGCACTCTGCTCTGATATCATAGAAGTGTAATAGCTATGGAGTCACTTGTAATAACGACTGTGGGGACAGGATTGTATAAACCTAGGCATTTGTTTTTTTACTTGATGAAGTTAACCATGTTGGTATTGAAAGCTTTGGAATTCGAGATTTACTTGCCATAATTCGATGATACAATCATATATATTCGCTACATGTATGTATAAATACATATTTGTTTTATATATCAATGTTGGAACATGCAGAAAATAATGTTGAAACTAATGTGGTGTCAAACTTCTGGTGCGACTTTCGTTTTATCTGGTGATTCTAATCATATCAGTACTATTTTCTTTTCAAACATGGGGAAAATGTGTCCTACTATATCTTTAAAACAGTTATTGATAATGCACAACTAGACTTAACATTACTGATGATGGCACAAAGATATGGAACACTGAAGTTTTTATGGGGCAGTATACCAATGGTGGTTTACAGCCTTCTTTGCAAAGAAGATTTGTCTGCTTATATTCTTTTAATGTGACTGGAGTTGGAGAGATGTACCCTGATGGAAAGGAATCGCTTAAAACTAAGATAGTTTCACGAAAAAGTATTCAGGAGTTTGTTTTCATCTTGGATATTCCAATTCATTTTAAAGATTCTCTATCTTCTAACTCTTGAGATACGTTTGCACAAATAGTTAGGGTGGCAGGTTGTTTTTTGACATACTGGTTTAATGTCTGCATTACCAAATCCATTGGGTTGTAAGATTTAATTGGTTTGAGGTGATAGTTATCTCAGTCTAGAATCTACTTGACTGCTATAGCTTTGAGTGATTATGCCTGTACAGCTCA
>CM060337.1:40518758-40521258 GCA_030674155.1 Stramonita haemastoma
AGGACTGTGGAGTGCAGCGAGAGTGGTGGAAAGAAAATGTATGTGAATGAGGGAAGAGCGAGAGCGGAGAGAGAGAGAGAGGAGAGAGAGAGAGAGAGAGAGAGAGAGAGAGAGAGAGAGAGAGAGAGAGAGAGAGAGAGAGAGAGGAGAGAGAGAGAGAGAGAGAGAGAGACAGACAGACAGACAGACAGACAGACAGACAGACAGACACACAGACACACAGACACACAGACAAACACAGACAGGCAGACAGGCAGACAGACAGACAGACAGACAGACAGATAGACAGACAGAAACACAGACACAGACGGACAGAGATACAGAGACACATAGACACATAGACCAAGACAGACAAACAGAGAGACAGATATATTTACACTTTGCAAACACCCATCAACAAAGATGGATCCAGACTGCGGCTACTTTAATTAATGGTGGGTAAAAAACGGTCACATACGCCAAATCTCACCATCAGTGCACCTGGCTAGAAAATCTAGGCGAAGAATGAAAAGCAAAGAGAACATGACTATATGACATCCCATCAAATAAAAAGGTAAAGGTAAAGGTGTCCCATAACCTGTGTGGTCGTAGGGGAGACAGGCGTCAGAGACCTCAGCTTCTCTAGGGGCCAGAATGTTGAGGGCGGTGCCCATCTCCTCTCCCTCGCTGCTTTACCTTCCCTGACCCTAAAGAGGGCAGGTACCCATTTACAGCTGGGTGAACTGGGGGAACTGTATTGTAGCCAAGGCGGGCAAACGGTCACCCATCCAACTTGGAACCACGCTCGACGCTGCTTAAGCTTGACTTGGGGAAAGCGAGCGCTCTGACCACTTAGGTATCCCGTCCCTATCAAATATTTTTTTTCTAAAATTTCACAACTCAGGATAAACACTTGGGATATGCTATCCAGCTGCAAAAAACAAACAAACAACAACAACGACAAAAAACTCCAAACAAACAAACAATAAATCAAGCAAACAAACCCCGTTTTACAGCAAATCAACAAACGCTTTGATAATGGATTCCAAGTACAGACGCACCCCCCTCTCTGTCTCGTCTGTCTCTGTCTGTCCTCTGCTCGTCTGCTCTGTCTCTGTCTCTCTGTCCTTCTTCTGTCTCTCTCTCCTTCTCTCTCTCTCTCCTCTCTCTCTCTCTCCCTCTCTCCCTCTCTCTCTCTCCCCTCTCTCTCTCCCTCTCTCTCTCCTCTCTCTCTCCTCTCTCTCCCTCTCTCCCTCTCCCTCTCTCCCTCTCTCCTCTCTCTCTCCTCTCTCTCTCTCTCCTCTCTCTCTCTCTCTCTCTCTCTCTCTCTCTCTCTCTCTCTCTCTCTCTCTCTCTCTCTCTCTCTCTCTCTCTCTCTCTCTCTCTCTCTCTCTCTCTCTCTCTTCTCTCTCTCTCTCTCTCCAACAACCTACATGCACCGCGCCGTATATAACAATAATTTATTATTATAGAGTTTGCGATTCTCTAGCTTTCAAAAACACACCTCGTAGGTGGTTTTTACATTTATTTGTTCTTACAGGTATTTAACCACTCTCACTGATTAATCGCTGTTATCTGTTACTTTTTTTTAATGCACTGTGTTTGTGTGAAACTAAGCTTTTTTTCATCTTGGGAATGGCCGGGGCATGTAATGCCAGTATAAATTGCATCCCCATCTTCTAGAAATTCTGTGCTTGGAATTCTATCCGTATCTTTGTTTCTGCCTTATTCCTTTTTTCCAGTTAACCCATTATCGTCTTTTATCTTACCTCTTGGTCTAGGAACTTGTCCTCTTTTTTTTTCACCCAAAGAGACTTAAAAGAACAATTTTCTTCCCGCCAAAGTCGTGTGCGCTGGGGCCTGACTTGTCAGGCGCTTAACGGCAGTGCAACACATTTTCGCTCATAAAAGGTAAAGGTAAAAGGTAAAGGTGTCCCATAACCTGTGTGGTCGTAGGGGAGCGAAGCGTCAGAGACCTCAGCTTCTCCAGGGCCCAGCTTATTGAGGGCGGCGCCCATCTCCTCTCCTTCGTTGCTTTATCTTCCCTGACTGTCAAGAGGGCAGGTACACAATTACAGTTGGGTGAACTAGGGGACTGTACTGAAAACCCAGGCGCACAAACGGCCACCCATCCAACTGGTAACCACGCTCGATGCTGCTTAACCGTAGCTTGGGGAAAGCGAATGCTCTGACCACTGAGCTATCCCGTCATATGACAGACAATAGTTGCTGATATATGCGTTCGACGAAGAAGAAACTAAGCTTGATTATAGAGTACGGGCCTAAGTGCATCTTCCCAACAGACATTCTACTACACCACACTATCATATTTCACGACATATGAATAAATAACATTATTCAGTTTACTCAAAACTGTATTCAGTGTCAGAGCTTATACTTTTTTTTTTATAAAACTAATTCTAATTAAGCTGATATAGGCGAAAAGTACAAAATCTATTACAAGGAACGCTAGTAAAGTATGAACAAAATGCTTGCATTATCACACACTTCGTTTCTGTTT
>CM060337.1:40533758-40536258 GCA_030674155.1 Stramonita haemastoma
CTGCGAACAACGCGTTTGGAACACATGGAATCACTCGACAACGCTCTGCAATTCAACCTTGGAAGTTGCACTAGTCATAATATCACGCGGCCGCCGCATGGAAAATCTGCACACAGCAAATCCGCTATAGCGGACAACCGTCCAAAGCCGTTGCTTCACACTGATCCGCTATAGCGGACGGCCGTCCTCTGAGTTAATTAACGACAGCTTGACCCATTTCGCTCATATAACAGACAACAGTAGTTGCTGTTTGAGCATTTAACAAAGAAGAAGAATTGATTCCTTCTTGCCTTTTTTCCATCCATCCGTCCGTCCGTCCATCCATCCATCCATTCCTTCATTCCTTCCTTTCATTCTTTCTTTCTTTCTTTCTTTCTTCTCTTCTTCCTTTCTTCCTTTCTCCCATCCATTCATTCCCTTTCTTCTGTCCCCTCCCTCCCCCTTTTTCCATCCATTTCTTCTTTTCAATATTTTGTCGTTCTTTCTTTCTTGCTATTTTTTCTTTAATTACTTTTTAGAGATAATTTGGGGATTTCTTTCATGTGTGTTTCTTTTTTTTTGACTCGATTTTGTCTTTTGGGTATCGCTCAATTGTGTAAACAAGCTATGTTTTCATATAGTCGACTGACTGACGGACTGACTGACTAAGTGACTGACTGACTGACTCACTGACTCACTGACTCACTGACTCACTCACTGACTCACTGACTCACTCACTGACTCACTCATTGACTCACTCATTGACTCACTCACTGACTCGCTGACTGACTGATAGTTAATCCGTTTACAGACTAGCCAACAGACTGGCCAACTGGCTTGTTTTGCATTTATTCGGTGAAGTATTTTGAATGTTTGTGTAGATCTTTTAACTCAGAGTATTAAAAAGCTAGTTTTGTTAGTATTACAGCTCAATTAAAAGTGTGCATTGCTCAGTCTAAGTCAGTATCATCTAGTACTGAGCGGTGCAAAGAACCCCAAAAGCTCGGAGTGTGCGGTGGTTCGAATCCCGTTTGGGCCTAAAATTGTCCCTCATCCATTAGACCATGAGTGGTGGTCTGGGCGCTAGTCTTTCGGATAAAACGATAAACTGAGGTCCCGTGTGTTACACATCGTTATTTAGCGCACGTAAAAGAACCCAATGCAACAAGGGGGTTGTCACTGGTAAAAATCTGTAGAAAAAAGGCACTTTGATAGGGAAACAAAATACAGTTGTAGACAGGAAAAAGAAAAGAAAAATAATGGGTAGACGCTGCATTTGTGGCGATGCGCTCGCTCTCCGGGCAGAGGGTGCTGCCCGAATTTCACGCAGAGGAATCTGCTGTGACATATTTATTGATTTTTATTTATTTATCTATTTATTTATTTATATCAAGGATAATGGAATAAGCACTCATGTGCTTTTTTACATCCAATCCCCGTGTGCATGCAGTTTTGTAAATATTGTCATCTGTTCCCACCGGCACACGATGTCCTACTCTTACAAAAAGCGGAACAGGGTTTAACGTGTGCGCAAGATGTTTTGCGTGTGTTAGCACACGGGGCCTCGGTTTACAGTCTCATCCAAAAGACTTTTGGGGAGAGTGGAGTCAGCACTGATGTTAACTCCAGGGGATGTTAAAAAAAAGTCCACGAGTACTTATTCCTTTATCCTCGATATCAAAGAATAAATAAATAGATAAATAAACAAATAGATAAACAAATTAATTAATTAATTAATTAATTAATTAATCTGCTCAGCTCAGCTCAGCTCACCTCACCTCACCTCACTAAAAATATATATACATATATATCACACAGTATCCAGAGTCAAAGTGGAATATATAAACATATATATATATATATATGTATATATATATACACATATATGTACACACATATATATTACATATATATATGCATACATATCTCTCTCTCTCACACAGTATCCCGAGTCAAAGTAGAACGCGTGGAAACCGTCGGAGTAGACCGGGTCTTGATCCTGAAGAAAGCAAACGCTACTACAAGACGGACAACCTGACGGACGAGGAGAAAGCCGACATGACTCCGGTCCTCAGCAAAGCCACCTCCTGCGTCTGCGACATCGTCAACGACACCTCCAACAAGCTGCTGCTGATGGGAGGACGGGAGGCAGATCGGCTGGTGGTGAAATACGTGGTGGAGTTCGCCAACGAAGACAAAGATTTCCGCCGAGCTTTCAAGGAGATGCGCAAAGAGAACGTGTGCAAAAGCATCATCGAAGAACTGTCGCAAGGAGAGCTGGATCCTTCGCTGGATAAAGGGAAAGGTGAATTTATGGGGAGTTTTGGGGTGTGTGTGGGGGGGGTTGGTGGGGGGTGGGGTTGGGGGGGTGGGGGGTTGGGGTTGGGGTGGTGGGGGGTTGGGGGAGGTTGGGTGGTGAGGTGTGTGGGTGGGGTGGGGGGTTGGGGTGGGGTTGGGGTGGGGTGGGGTTGGGGTTGGGGGGTTGGTGGGGTGGGATTGGGGGTGTTTGGGGTGGGATAGG
>CM060337.1:40541258-40543613 GCA_030674155.1 Stramonita haemastoma
GCCCTGCTGATGAAGAAGCGACGCAAGAACTACAAGAAAGGCGCCATCAGCAAGAGAGAGCAGCGCTCCATGGTGCCCCTTCTGGAGGGCACCTCACAGTGCCAGTGCCCGCTGGTGGACAACAGAAAAGCTCGCTATCTCATCTTCGGGTCCAAGCGGGACGACAAGTACATCATCTCCTACGTGACGGAGTTTGACAACAAGAACAGGGATTTCAAGAAAGGCCTGCGCGCTATACGTAAAGGGGACGCCTGCATCCAGATTCTGAGAGGGTCCGGGCCAGGATCTCCCAGCTCTGGTGGCAAGGGCAAAGGGGGCAAGAAAGGGAAGAAGGGCAAGAAAGGCAAGAAGCGCCGAAAGGGCAAAAAGGGGCGAAAGGGGAAGAAGAAAGGTAAAGGCAAGAAAAACAGGAAGAGCGGCGGGAAGAAAGGGGGTGGGAAAAAAACAGGAAAAATGCCAAGAGTGGGAATGCTAATAGTTAAATAAAAACAAACTAAAGTAGATAAAGCGAAAAAGGAATGCGGATAGTGAGGGGAAACAAGGTGTAGGAAAAGGTTGATGAATTAAGTGTGAGGTTATCAACAGTTCCCTTGATTCTTTAATGAGCAAGCGGAGTAAGTGAGATGATCATCATGGCTGTGTTTTTTGGATAGAAGGTATGTTGGGGCTATTGAAAATCATATTCGCTTTTCTGAAAGAAAACAAAACAAAAAAGAAAAACGCTGTAAGCAATATACAAAACATCATCCCTGTATCAGAATGTTGCAGATCGAATTAATGAACATGAATCCCATTGCTTTAGTACTTGTTGAAAGAAGCTTTAAAATATTGGTTATGAAAACTTCTTAGTTTCAAAACTGTTTTGCTTTTTTTTAATTGTTATAAGGATTTTTCTGACTGTTTTACCATTCGATCTTGATACAAATTATATATAGCATCTTTTAAACAAGCGTTAAAGAGAGTTTTCTCAAATTGAAAAAATCGCAAACAAAACACATAGATCAAACTAGTATCTAAATACTTCATGAAATTGCCCTGCAATTCTGTAGTATCTAAAGGGGAATTACATGATTGAAGCACAAGGACTGGAAACGTGTAGTCTCCTGAAATTTTGATTGTATATATCAAATTGAATTAACAGTTTGCCCGGACAGTCTTCATAAAGTTGGGTGATATTTGTGGATTGACTGAGTTGAAAATAATTTGTTCAAGACCATTGGAATAAGCACATGTCCCGTCTGACTTTTCCAAGATTTTGGAGCATTTGTACTGTATTCTGTTTTCATGTGGTGTGAAGGACATTGATATCATCTGAAAAGCCAATTATTGTTTCAAAACTGCTGGCTTCGTGATATCCTTAGAAAAGTTCAACTTGGACGTTCATGTGACATGATGACTTTGATAATCATTGGATCTTGAGTATCCTTGACGAATGTGTGTGCTGGATGTAGCCAAAGAATTAATCAAACAGGACTTGATCAAATGAGCTCACTGACTCTGAATAAGGACAGCAACAGATTGGAGATGATGCCATAGGAAGTGTTGTAATATCATCCAATGTATTACTGGAGCTCGGAGTTCTTGTGGAATGATGACTTTTGCAATAAAGACAATCAATGAAACCTAGATTTCCTAGAGCAGAAGGACTTCAATGTTGCTAAAGGCATGTAATTTTATTTTTTGCCAGAGTAGTTGCCAGGAACAGTGGCTTTTGTTTCCTTTTGGTCAGTGTTGTTATTGTTGTTCTTGTGGACAAACAAAAAGCCCATATTTCAGGATATGCTTTACCAAGAACTGTTATTGTTATAGAAAGTTTCCTGTTGCTATTTTTCTTTTTTATTTCTTTTTTCCTCTCCCTTTTTTTTCCTTCTCTAGAATACATAGAATATAAGCACGCGATGATTTTTATGATGCTTGAATTGCACCAGTTTGCGGTAAAAAATAATGATATTCTAAAACAGTGAAATGGGCACAAGCTGCCAATTTTTTAAATTTTTGTTACCATTTCTACAATTTCTTTTTGTGCACAATTATTGTAGTAGGTATACTTGCTTTGAACTGTTGGTATTGTGCTTTAGATTTGGACTAATTTGTCAAGGAGAGGACATTATTTTTAGTTTCATCTCATAATTGTAAGGTGGGATATTGTTTATTGCTATCTCTGTGGTTGAAGTTGTGTAGATACAGATGATGATTATGATGATTAAGTATCATAACGTGAGTATATAATTTTTTTGAGTTGTTTAGATTGTAGGTGTTACCTGTTTTGAAGAGTGAAATCCCTGGAATTGTCTTCTTGGTCTCTCTGGCTTTAAGAAAGAATTGAATGTTGGACATCACACAGATTCTTATGTT
>CM060337.1:40546213-40548713 GCA_030674155.1 Stramonita haemastoma
GAGAGAGAGAGAGAGAGAGAGGAAGAGAAGAGAGAGAGAGAGGAGAGAAAGAGAGAGAGAGAGAGAGAGAGAGAGAGAACTCTGTTCATTGTAATTATTCATGAACACGGTTACTTCCCTTGAAACATAAAATCCCTCACCGATTTGATTGATTATTTTGACATCAATTTATAACCCATCACGACCAAATAGTTTTCTAAAATGTTTATCTAAAAATAATAATAACCATAACAAAGCACATTCATAGGTAGAGCATTAGCAACAAGCTTGAGGCTGTAATAGTGTGCTCAAAACCAAAACCATCACATTATTTCTTTCAGTAGCTGGTAGGCCCATATGCATCAGCTACATGACAACACGATGTGCTTTGCATTCAAACTCTGTAATTATGGGTCATTGAAAACGACAAAAAACAACGTCGGTATTTCTGACTTGGCTCCAAGTACATCTGATAAGATGGTAGATGTGTCCCATAACCTAGGCCGTCGTAGGGGAGCGAAGTATCAGAAATCAGGGGCCAGCATGTTGAGGGCGGCGCCCATCTCCTCTCCCTCGCTGCTTTAACCTTCCCTGACCCTAAAAAGGGCAGGATCCCATTAACAGGTGGGTGAACTGGGGGGACTGTACTGAAGCCAAGGCGCGCAAACGGTCAACCAAGTACATAATATATCAAAATGTAAAGTCAACAACGAGGGTATAAAACTAATATGACCACATAATTATAGAGAGAGTGGCCAGTCATGATCAGTTAACATGCCTGATGAAATTCTTCTGGTCCCTTCACAATTCTCGTTGAATCAAACACACCCGATATTTGCCATCAACGTTTAATGACAAAAGACTGTGCTTTTGACAATGTTTTATGATTGCACAGTGGTCAGAACGCTCACTTCCCCCAGCCAAGTTAAGCAGCGTCAAGCGTGGTTACCAGTTGGATGGGTGACCGTTAGCGCACCTTGGCTTCAGTACAGTCCTCCCAGTTCACCCAGCTGTAAATGGGTACCTGCCCTATTTAGGGTCAGGGAAGGTAAAACAGCGAGGGAGAGGAGATGGGCGCCCGCCCTCAATATGCTGGCCCCTAGAGAAGCTGAGGTCTCTGACGCCTCGCTCCCCTACGACAGGTTATGGGGCACTTTTACCTTTACTATTACCTTTTACCCATATGATTGCAAAATCAATGGTAAGCATAAACTACCACAATACACACAGCACAACAACATAATATAGTCAGTATTACAAAATGGATAAAGATGACCAGAGTAAGCCGTTTTATTGCAAATGAAACCAATAACACAATCATACAGTTTAATCATAATGAAGAAAACGTCGCTTTTTTCCCCGAGCATGTGTTTATTTTTAGCCTACCTTACAGCATGAACAAACAGAATATCTTTTATTTCAGCTTTCAGCGCTGCAGTTCTTTTAATTAAAGGCAGCTCCGGTGAATATGCAGTGTACTAAATAATTTCAAAATTAGTATGGTAATAGGATACTACTTTAAAGTCTAGAATACAGAGCTCTGACTTATATTTTCATCATTTTCTTTTTCGTTGAATTCTGTTCTATAGCCTATTAATCTGCTGTATGTGATGCTTGTGTATGTTTCATGCAAAACATAGTTTGTTGAACAGCACACATACTGATGTTATGAGACAGTGACTACATTGCCTTGTTTTGTGCTATCTTGAATCGTACTGCTTTGTGGTACATTGCATTGCAAAGTGCTTCATTGTATTGTAATGTATTGATTTGCATTGCATTGCATTCTGTTATATTTGTTTTGTAATTTGTTTGTAAAATGCTGTTTTGTATTCCATTCCAATGTATTATTTTGCATCGTATTGTATTGTCATCCATTGCATTGTAAAGTACTCTTTTGAATTGCATTGTATCTCATTCTTTTGTATTGTATTGTACTGTATTGAATTGTAAAAGTACTGCTTTGTATTGCATTGTATTGCAATCTTCTGTAATACTGGAATGTATTGTAGTGCACTGCACCATTTTGAATCATAAAGTACTGCTTTGCATTGCTTTGTATTTAATTCTTTTGTAATGTATTGTAGTGTACTGTACTACATTGAATTGTAAAGTACTTGCTTTGCATTGCATTTGCACTGCATTATAGTGCACCGTGTAGCATTGCATTGCACTACATTGCATTGCAAAGTTCCGTTGTGTTGCATTGCTTTGCAGTGCCTTATGTTGTACTGTGCTACATTGCCCCGCATTGCATTACATTGCATGGTATCACATTACACTACGCAGCATTATCAAGTGCTGCTTTGTACCGCAGTGCATCCCATGATATCATTTTACAATGTATTACATAACATTATAAAGCACTGCTTTGTACTGCACTGCATCCATTGTATTATTTTACAATGCACTACATAAAATTACAAAGTGCTGCTTTGTAATGCTTTGCATCACATTATATCATTTTACAATGTACTACCTAACATTACAAACTACTGCTGTGTACTGCTTTGCATCCCGT
>CM060337.1:40563713-40566213 GCA_030674155.1 Stramonita haemastoma
ATTATGTTGTGTTGTGTTGTGTAGTGTTGTATGCTACTATGTTTTATTGTGTTGTGTGTTACTGCGTTATTTTGTGTTGTGTTGTATGCTAGTGTGTTGTGTTGTATGAGACTGCTTTGTTTTGTGTTGTATGGTACTGTGTTGTGTTGTGTTGTGTGCTACTGTGTTGTATTGTATGCTACTGTGTTGTGTTGTGTTGTGTTGAATGCTACTGTGTTGTGGTGTATGCCACTGAGTTGTGTTGTATGCTACTGTGCTGTATTCTACGCTACTGTGTTGTGTTGTGTTGTGTTGTGTTGTATGTTACTGTGTTGTGTTGTATGTGATGTATGCTACTGTGTCGTAGTGTATGCTATTGTGTTGTTGTTGCTTTTTGTTGTATGCTACTATGTTGTGTTGTATACTACTATTATGTGGCTGTGATGAGGGTGTGGATGTTTTTCAACGCGCGTTTTAAAGCAAAAGCAAACAAAATTACGCCTTATTACTTCAGAACTAGGTAAAAAAATAATTAAAAAAAATAATTAAAAAAACGGTCAAAGTTTTTGAATAAATCGTGACCCCCCCCTCCCCCCTGCATAAAATAATACCTAGCAGAAAAGTGGATGAGGCACAATGCCCTACATGTTACTGTGGAGGGTCACATGCACTCCTGAAGCACTTAACTATCATACGATCCTAAAATTTGAGACGGATAATTACATAATGGTTCAATGTAACAAACACCACGATTGCAAAACTCTGCGTAGGTCGAGTAATACAATAAATACAATGCTATTGGCGCTATCAGCTTTTATATACCCACACGCACACAAACACACGCAAATGTTGCATGCATGCACACAAACGCGCGCGCGCTCGCGCACACACACACACACAAACACACAAACACACACACACACACACACACACACAAAACACACACACACACAGACAGACAAACACACACACACACACACACACACACACCACGCAATTGCAAAAGCAATTGTTTTGCTTACTCAATGTACCATCTGTAAATACAAATTTGACTTTGACTTTGACTTTGACTTTGACACGCAAGCACACACACAGACACACACTCACATACAAAATGTCTCAAGCGCGCGCGCGCACACACACACACACACACACACAGATGCGCACGCACGTGCCCCCCTCCCCCCCCCCCCCCCCCCCCCCACAAACACACACACACGCACACACACACACTCATATACAAAATGTCGCGCACACACACACACACAAACACACACACAAACACACACACACACACACACGCTTGCGCGCGCGTGCACACACACACACACACACACACACACACACACACACACACACACACACACACACACACACACACACACACACATATATAATATATATATATATATATATATATATATATATATATATATATATATATATATATATATATATATATATATATATGAAATAAATAGATATACACTGACACACTGACACACTGACACACTGAACCAGCCCAACATAAAGCGCTGCCAGTTCACTGACATAAGCAAAACGTCACAGCCTACAGTACAATACCCTCTAGATCCTGCTTTGGAATAATAATTACTTCCCTCCATGTCGAGTATGGTAGCCTGTTTTCCCCATCAAAAGAAAAACAAAGCCTATGAAGTTGTAGGTATCTCTAGCTGCACAGACACCTTCCATATTAACCTGCATTCTCCATCCAGTAAATGAGTGGAAAAAAAACATCCTCTGACATCGAAGTTTAACAAATTGTAAAGGTGTCCCATAACCTGTGTGGTCGTAGGGTCCCAGGCGTCAGAGACTTCAGCTTCTCTAGGGGGCCAGCATATTGAGGGCAGCACCCATCTCCTCTCCCTCGCGGCGTTACCTTCCCTGACCCTAAAGAGGGCAGGTACCCATTTACAGCTCGGGGGAACTGGGGGGAACTGTACTGAAGCCAAGGCGCGCAAACGGTCACCCATCCAACTGGTAACCACGCACGACGCTGCTTAACCTTGGCTGGGGTGGTGGGGAGAGCGAGCGCTCTGACCACTGAGATATCCCGTTCCCTATATCGAAGTATACCTACCTGCATTGATGTCAAGGCAAGTATGATATTTGTCAACTGCCATGAAAATGAATGCCATCTTCTTCACCTAGTGTGTACTCTTGACAGTGCAGTGATGCCCCAAGTGTGTGCTGAGGGAGAGAAGAGGTCAGGGTCTAAGGTCTAAGTGAGGTGACTGACCCCCTAGGGATTTTATCTTTTCTTTCTTTCTTTCTTTTCTTTCTTTCTTTCTTTCTTTCTTTCTTTCTTCTTTTCTTTCTTTCTCTTTCTTTCTCTTCTTTCTATCTCTATCTTCTATTTATCAATTCATTCATTTATTCATTCATTCATTTATTTATTTATTTATTTATTTATTTATTTATTTCTTTTTATATTGAGGATAATCGAATAAGCACTTAAGTGCTTTTTTTACATCCTGTCCCCGTGTGTATGCAGTTTTGT
>CM060337.1:40576213-40586213 GCA_030674155.1 Stramonita haemastoma
AGAGAGAGAGAGAGAGAGACAGAGACAGAGACAGAGACAGAGACAGAGACAGAGACAGAGAGACAGAGAGAGACAGAGAGAGACAGAGAGAGATACAGACAGACAGACACAGACAGAAAGAGAGAGATCCAGGTCACTGTTCTCCATTTCAACAAAGTGCACATAGTGAACTCTAGAAATGATGCTTTACAGTTTTAAGATAACGATAAACAGATCTAAACACCACGTCAGTCACTTCCCCAGGGTGCTGGGTTACACTTTAGTTCGGAAGAGAAGCAAGCCCCATTTTCATCTGATCTCCTGCACCACTCATCTATGACGTACCATTTGTGTCAAAACTTTACAAATACCCCTACCTTTCTTTTTTTTTATAATCCTGATCTTGACACTCTCAGTGCCCAAATCCAACATCACTCAGTAGGGCCTAGTCAAGCGTGCTAAAGTTAGGCTCTCCTTCCTTTGACCTATTCCAAGTGTGATCAGTTCCTGCTATTCCTGCCCAGCACCAGCTGGGCTGGAATGGGATGAGATACTTAGCGTTTGAGAGGAGCTGAAAGTGGTGGAAACTGACAGATGTGTGCTGTGGAAGAGGATTTAATCAGGTCGGAACGGAGTGGTCCGGGCAAACTGAACAATTATAGAAAACGCCTTTTCATCTCTTCTGTCGACCCTCTCTCTGATTTTCAGCATTCTGGGGGGGGGGGGGGGGGGGGGGGGGTCATGATTTTTAGTCCACTTATCTGCAATTGAATGTTGTCCACTTACTTCTGATCTGATGACTTCCCTTTCTTTGATAAAGCTGCAGTAAAATCACTGAAGAAAGGATAGTAAGCAGGAGTGGACGAGTCTACTAGATCTGGACCAGGCAAGTGGAGAGGCCATAATAGAGGTGTTACTCACCATCTGCAATAAAATATGGAGAACAGGCAAATGACCAACACCTTGGATTCTGTCCCTGATAATCACTTTTTCGAAGAAAGCCAACTTACAACTTTGCCAAAACTCCCCTGCCATCAGGTTGATTTTTTTTTTAATGTATTCTGTTATATCTCTTATATCGAGGATAGTGGAATAAGCACTCATGTGCTTTTTTCGTCCATTCCCAGTGTGTATGCACTTTTGTAAATATTGACATCTGTTCCTACCAGCACACGATGGCCTACTCTTACGAAAAGCGGAACAGGATTTAACGTGTGCGCAAGATGTTCTGCTAGCGTTCGCACACGGGGCCTCGGTTTATAGTCTCATCCGATTAGCCATTCCAGCAAAGTTATGCTAAGAATTTTTTTAATAATAAATTAAAGCCTCAAGCTGAGGAGATCATCAAAGGAGAACAGGTAAGGGTTCAGAGCAGGACGGAGCACAACAGAGCAAAATCTTCAACCCTACAATATTCTGTGAGAAGACCCTGCAACACCAACAAGATCTTTGCCACGCCTTTGTGGATTTTAAAAAGGCATTCGACAGAGTCTGGCATGCAGCTTTGCAAGCAACCGTTAGGCTGTAAAACATTGATACCAACCTGATCAGAGCCATAGAATGCCTCTACGACAAGGCAACTAGCACAGTCTACGATACCAACCTGATATCAGTGCTGACTCCACTCTCCCCACAAGTCATTCGGATGAGACTATAAACCGAGTCCCCGTGTGCGAACGCTAGCAGAACATCTTGCACACATGTTAAATCCTGTTCTGCTTTTTGTAAGAGTAGGCCATTGTGTGCCGGTGGGAACAGATGACAAGATTTACAAAACTGCATACACAGGGGGACTTGATGTAAAAAAAAAAAGTACATGAGTGCTTATTCCATTATCCTCGCTATAAAAGAATAAATAAATAAATAAATAAATAAATAAATAAATAAATAAATAAATAAATAAATAAATAAATAAAAAAAAGCCAACCTGATCAGAGCCATAGAATGCCTCTACGACAAGACAACCAGCACAGTCTACTACGACAAAGACATAGATAGAAGAATGGTTAGGAACCACAGCAGGAGTAACCTTTTGAGAAAGAATAATGACTGACGCACTCAAAAACCACGTGAGAACAGTCAGCATTGGAAGCAGGACAATTACAAGCTTAGGTTTTGCCGACAACATCGACGGCCCAAATGGAAAAGAACAAGAGCCAGCCAATTTGGTAAATCACCTTGATGAAGCCTCTGGCATATATGGCATGCACATAGCGCACAAATCCAACATCACTCAATCAAGAGTGCTATATATAGCACGTCCCTTCGTTTTACCTAGTCCAAGTGTGGTCAGCTCCTGCTATAAACAGCACCAGCTGCCTCATCTGGGCTGAGATGGGATGGCTTAATTAGCAGCTGAGAGGAGCTGAAAGTGGGGGAAACTGACAGCTGTGTGCAGATTAGTGCAGAGAAAAGACACAAATATCACAAAACATATCACCAATGGCAGCAGCAATATAATACATTGCATACCACTTTAAATCACGCTACATTTCTCTGCGTAAAATTCGAGCTGCTCTCCCCAGGGAGAGCGCGTTGCCACAAGAGCAGCGCAACCCATTAACTGTTATTTCTTTTCATGTCTGCAACGATATTTGTTGCCCTGTCATTGTGGCTTTTTTCTGCAGAATTTTGTCAGGGACTACTCATGTCTTGCATGCCGTGGGTTCTCTTAAGTGCGTTAAACAATTATGTGTAACACACCCGACCGCAGTTCATCATCTCATCCGAAACACTAGCACCCAGACCAACACTCACGGTCTAGTGGATGGGGAAACAGTTTCTTACCCCAGACGGGGGATCGAACCACCAAACACTTGGAAACCGGACTTTTAGCTTTCTAAGCAGGTGGTTACCTCTCGACCACCACACCCACATAGTAAAGGTAAGACTCAATTGCTATTTATTTAGTCGTTTTTTTATTTTATCTTATTTATTCTTTTATATCAAGGATAATGGAATAAGCACTCGTGCTTTTTTTACATCCAGTCCCCGTGTGTATGCAGTTTTTTTAATCTTGTCATCTGTTCCCACCGGCACACAATGGCCTACTCTTACGAAAAGCGGAACAGGATTTAACGTGTGCTGTAATTTGTTCATAGGTGTACATTTACATTGTATATCACATAAATATATGTAACTTGCATAAATTACATACATACATACATACATACATACATACATACATACATACATACATACATACATACATACATACATACATACATACATACATACGCACGCACGCACGCACGCACGCACGTACACACACACACACACACACACACACACACACATAATATATACATACATACATACATACATACATACATACATACATACATACATACATACATACATACATACATACATACATACATACATACATACATACATACATACATATACAGACAGACAGACAGACATACATACATACATACATACACACATACATACATACATACATACATACATACATACATACATACATACATACATACATACATACATACATACATACATACATACATACATACATACATACATACACGCGTATTAACGCGTATACGCGTATTACACGCGTATACATCTCGTGCCGGTAGGAGCGGATGACAAAATTATAACAAACCAGCATGCACACAGGTGTCGTGTTTAGACACCATCCCTGAGGAAAAATCGGGGAGTTGGAGTCCCAGAGCGGCTCGGGGCTGTAGGTATATGGCAACGGTACTGGAACCATTCGTATCGGTCAATGCCCTTCCAATGGATCATTCCAGTGCCGTGGAGAAGGGGGGTCTGCTGCATGGGTAACAGCTTGCCCTCCATACATACTTGCCCAGGCTTTGCGCTCTAAAGTGTACAGCAGCAACAAGACAACAACAGTTGATCATCGTTGTTCGTCGTTGATCTTTGCGCCTGGTGGCAGCATGATCTGTGGCTCTGTAGGTCAAATGCAAGCGCTTTGATTTGTCTTTACAAGAGATAGCGCTATACAAATTCCATGTATTATTATTATTATTATACACGCGTATTAAGTTTTAAGTAATTTGGTTTTCTCTCCATTGAAATTGATATTCATTCATTCATTCATTCATTCATTCATTCATTCATTCATTCATTCATTCATTTTCATCCATCCATTCATTCATTCATGTATTCACTAACCCACCAATATCATAAGACAAGAGACGGGATAGCCTAGTGGTCAGAACATTGCGCTCGCAATTTGACGACCCGAGTTTGATTCCCGTTTGAGGGGATTTTCCCCCTGGAGTTAACATCAGTGCTGATTCCACTCCCCCCAAAAGTCTTTCAGATGAGACTGTAAACCGAGGCCTCGTGAGCGGACGCACGCAGGACATCTTACACACGCGTTAAATCCTGTTCCGCTTTTCATAAGAGTAGGCCATTGTGTGCCTGTGGAAACATATGGCAATATTAAATTACAAAACTGCATACATACATACATACATACATACATACATACATACATACATACATACATACATACATACATACATACATACATACATACATACATACATACATACATACATACATACATACATACATACATACATCTTATGTTCTACTTTTTTATATCGATGATAATGGAATAAGCATTCATGTGCTTTTTCACATTTAGTCCCTGTGTGTATGCAGTTTTGCAATTTTTTTCATCTGTTCCCACCGGCACACAATGGCCTACATTTGAAAAAAAGCGGAACAGGATTTAACATGTGTGCAGGATTTTCTGCGTGCGTTCGCACACAGGCCTTGGTTTACAGTCTCATCGGAACAACTTTTGGGAAGAGTGGAGTCAGCACTCCCCTCGAACGGGAATCAAACCCGAGTCATGAAATTGCGAGTGCAATGTCCACGTATGTGTGTGTGTGGTGTGTGTGTGTGTGTGTGTGTGTGTGTGTGTGTGTGTGTGTGTGTGTGTGTGTGTGTGCGTGCGTGCGTGTGTGTGTGTGCGTGTGTGCGTGCGTGCGTGCGTGCGTGCGTGTGTGTGCGTGCGTGCGTGCGTGCGTGCGTGCGTGTGTGTGTGTGTGTGTGGTGTCTGTGCGTGCGTGCGTGCGTGTGTGTGTGTGTGTGTCTGTGTCTGTGTGTGTCTGTGTCTGTGTCTGTGTGGCTGTGTGTCTGTGTGGCTGTGTGGCTGTGTTCCCGAATGTGTTCACGTGTGTGTTTGTGCGTGCGTGTGTATATATTCGTGCGCTCGTGTGTATATGATTATATATATATATATGTGGGTGTGGGTGTGGGTGTTTGTGTGTGTATAGATATAATTATAGATATATATGTGTTGCATGTTTTATATATATATATATATATATATATATATATATATATATATATAATATATATATATATATATGTGTGTGTGTGTGTGTCTGTGTGTGTGTGTCTGTGTGTGTGTGTCTGTGTGTCTGTGTGTGTGTGTCTGTGTGTGTGTGTCTGTGTGTAGACATGCAACAATAATGAGACAGAGAGAGACAGAGAGAGACAGAGAGTCAGACAGTCAGTCAGACAGACAGACAGACAGACAGACAGACAGACACACACACAGACAGAGTTAGAGAGAGACAGAGACAGTTTGGGGGGGTGGGGGTGGAGTAAGTATGTGCTTGTGGTCGCACCCGTGGACACATGTGTGCTTACACATGCGTGTGTGTATGTGTGGCATGTTCATGTGGGCTTAAAGATACGCTCATAAATGTGAGCATTTGATTTATTTGTTTTTTTACTGAAATAATGTAGGGTCAATTCTTGTATTAAACTCCTGCATAGATAATCTGACGTCTTAGGAAACCAGCCTGTATAATTTGAGAAGAATCCATGTAATGTACTAAGAGTCTATATAATGTTCGAAGGATCTATGTAGTGTATGAAGAATGCTTGTAATGTGTTAGGAATGTATGTATTTAAAAAAAAAATCTATGCACTTTGTCAACAAATTGTAAAACAAAGTTCCTGACAGACATGGTATATCGCACATAAAGCCGTCCCATACGCCAGATACCTCGAAAAATCTTAATCTAAACCATTCTCTCTCTCTCTCCTCTCTCTCTCTCCATCTCCTCTCCTCCTCTCCTCTCTCTCTCTCTCTCTCTCCTCCTCTCTCTCTCTCTCTCCTCTCCTCTCTCTCTCTCTCTCCTCTCCCCTCTCTCTCTCTCTCTTCCTCTCTCCTCTCCCTCTCCTCTCTCTCTCTCTCTCTCTCCTCACTCCTCCCTCTCTCTCTCTCTCCTCCTCTCTTCTCCTCTCTCCTCCTCTCCTCTCCATCCTCTCCTCTCTCCTCACTCCTCATACATCTCGTCACTGCAAACATCTCATGTCTCAGGTCTCTCTCTACTCTCTCAAACATTGTACAAATGCATTAGTCGAATTAAAAAATGTTCGATACAGTACTCAAAACACACATTTCTCACTGTTCGTACAAAATGAAGTTTACAATTGTTTCCATATGACGCGTACACACATACTTGTGCTCATGCACACACACACACACACACACACACACACACACCACACACACACACACACACCACACACACACACACACACACACACACACACACACACACACGCATACATACACACATACACGCACATAACACCAAGTAAAAAATAAAATAAAAAAAAGCTCTTAATGCGTCTTGAATTGATGTATATTATTTGTTTACAATTTTCAATTTTCTGCAGAATTACAAACTAATGAGTAAGAATGGTATTTTATTGAGAAAAGCAAAAAGGTGACGGCGAATTTATGTTTTCAAAGTCATGGAAAGAGTATCAATTAGGAGGAGATTCATTTTCACTATCAGCATCTGTCATACATGACTTATTGTTAGTAACAACAGTTAAAAAAAAAAAAGAAAAAAAAAAGAGTAATAAATTCATAGAATCAAAGAGGTCTAGAAAATGCCTGAGAAAAGTTTACACGTGAGGAGATAATTCTTGTAATTGAATTGTATTCTCAACCATTTTAATGTTGACTGTTTCTGCTGCTAACAAAAAGGTAGGAAAAGAAACAATGCATGCCATTAAAACTTTTGATAGAATCTTCATCTTAAATTCCGTTATTCTGCAACGCGTGGGCCCCAAAACCATCTTTTACCAATTTGTACGAAATGACCGTCACATCTGTTCCCTCCTCGAACCCTGAACAATATAGCATTATGCTGGGAGTACAGTTGAAATCAAAGTTGTCTATTTACATAAGTCTGTAGTCAGGAATCATTCAGTTTGGTCAAATCGTTTGGCCCAAAGGTTCAAAGAAAACGAAAATATTATGGATCTTTTTAAAAAAACATTCTCTCTGGTTTGAAGCACATAACTATTTGCCCGACCCCCCCCCCCCCCACCCTCCTCTCTCTTCCTCTCTTCCTCTCTCCTCTCCTCTCTCTCTCTCTCTCTCCTCTCTCTCTCTCTCTCTCTCTCTCTCTCTCTCTCCCCTCTCTCTCTCTCCTCCTCTCTCTCTCTCTCTCACTCCTCTCTCACATCCTCTCACACACACACACACACACACACACACACACACACACACACAACACACACACACACACAACCACCCCACCACCACCCTTCTACCCCCACTACGGTAATTACTCACACTTTCACATGCTGGTCACTTTACTTAAAACCACAGTGATAAGAAAATCTTAGAAATTACCTATGTACAGTACCCTGTTGATCATTTATAGGGGATAAAGAGCGTCCTCATCATAGCATGAATAATGTATATACAAGTTACCCAATATGATACTTTTTATGTCATGAAAGCAAAAACAGCGCATGCTGGTGCACAAAACTTTTCGCTCTCTCTCTGTCTCTGTCTCTGTCTCTCTCTCTCTGTCTCTCGGTCTCCCCTCTCTCTCTCTCTCTGTGTCATTTGCTCTCTCTCTCTCCCCTCTCTCTTTCTCTCTCCCCCCCTCTCTCTCTCTCCCTCTCTCTCTCCCTCCCTCCCTCCCCCCTCTCTATCTCTCTCTTTCTCCCCCCCCCCTCTCTCTCTCTCTCTCCCTCTCCCTCCCCTCCCTCCCTCTCTCTCCCTCCTCCCCCCCTCTCTCTCTCAATCCCTCTCTCTCCCCTCCCACTCCCTCTCCCTCCCTCCTCTCTCTCTCCACTTCCCCTCCCTCCCTCTCCCTCTCCTCTCTCTCTCACCCTTTAATTAATTAATTAATACGGAAAACGACTGTTGTAGGGATCTAAATCAGCACGCCCGAAAAATAACGGGGCCATCGCCATGCCATTTGCCGCCGTGGATTCACCATTGGAATCAGACTCGCTCCCCCCATTCTTTCGCCTGGACAACACATAAAGAGCAATCACCACACCTCCCACTATCACCAACACAGCAAACACCACCAGCGTCACTAGCACGACATGGCTGGTATTTTTTCTCGCTCCCAGAAGGCGTCTCAACCGTATTCGTTTCCGCTTCCGTTTTCCGCTTCCGCTTCTCGCGTGGTGGTGTTTTGCGCATGCGTGTGGTTGGCGGTAAGGACTAGCAGGTTGTAAAACACAGGTGATGCTGTTGAAGATAGGAGTTGGTAGTCTTCTTGAGTGTTTTCAGAATCGTTAACAGCACTAGAATTGATGCTTATGTTTCTGGTTGTGGCTAAATCTTCGCTGGCGGATGTGTTAAGGTTGCCTGTGGTGTTGGTGTTGGTGTTGTTGTTGTCGTTGTTGTTGTTGTTGTTGTTGTCTGCGATGTCATGGTTTTGGAATGGGGACAGCTTTCCAGGTGCTGCTCCATCTGGTTATGTCCTTTGTGTTCTTTCTCCCTTCCTAAGTCTCCCTGCTGAAAATATACATTAAAAAAGAGAGAGAGAGCAAAATTTCACAGTTACTTTCACTGCATTGTCCTTACTATAAAGATTAAAGACATGATGAGCTGAAATTATACCGAAAACATAGAACAAATTTCACAGCTACTCTCACTACACAGTCCTTACTATAAAGTTGTTTTTTTTTCTGGACATGATGAGTGCTAATTGTCCTCAGTAATCAAATTTTTTTACATTTAAGTTACTTCAAAAAAACCGTAAACGAAACAAAAGCCACTTAGTCAGACCAGATACCACACAGAAATTCTTGGCAATGCAGATGAGCCACTAACTGATCTGCAGGTAAGCAATTACTTGACCACAGGTAAGCAATAACTGAACTGCAGGTAGCAGTATTATATGGACTACAGGTGAGCAATAAGAGGACTGTGAAGGGTGGGTGAAGGGAGAGGTGCTAGAAAAGACAGTTAAAGTTAAATCAAATTATGATATGGAAAAACAAGACCAAATACACTACCACGTATTGTTCACACCAAACGTTAACGCTATCTTGAATATGGATAGTTCACCACCACCACCACCACCACCACCACCACCACCACCACCACCACCACCACCACCACCACCACCACCACCACCACCACCACCACCACCACCCCAACACTCGAAAGGCACACGACCGGCCAAACAGAAACCATAAACAACTCATTCGTCTACATGATTTATTTCCATCCTTTTCATTTAAAAAAAACTTTTTTTACAAAACCCAAGGCAAAGCTTAATGAAACAAGCAACAACAATAATTATGAAGAAACCAGTAATAAATTTACCAACAAAAAACAGAGTGCTACAATTTTTTTAATGTTTGGAATAACTCCAGGGGATAGGAAATAGTACATTTATTCATGCACACGTACGTACGTACCTACACACACAGACACACACACACACACAGACATACATACATAGCTCTCTCTCTCTTTCATCATCTATCTATCTATCTATCTATCTATCTATCTATCTATCTATCTATCTATCTATCTATCTATCTATCTATCTATCTATCTATCTACTATCTATCTATCTATCTATCTATCTATCTATCTATCTATCTATCTATCTATCTATCATCTATCTATCTATCTATCTATCTATACTATCTATCTATCTATCTATCTATTATCTATCTATCAAATATGTAAGAGAGATGGATAGCTAGCTAGCTAGGTAGATAA
>CM060337.1:40598713-40599849 GCA_030674155.1 Stramonita haemastoma
TGGAACAGATGACAAGATTTACAAAACTGCATACACACGGGGACTGGATAAAAAAAGCACAAGAGTGCTTATTCCATTATCCTCGATATAAAAGAATTTAAAAAATAAGAAATAAATGGTGGAATCTTCTTGTCTGTGGTGAACGTTTTTACCTGACTCTGGAGCTCACCTCACTCATTCATTCATTCATTTATTCTTTTATATCAAGGATAATGGAATAAGCACGCTTGGTTTTTTTTTTACATCCAGTCCCCGTGTGTAAGCAGTTTAGCAAATCTTGTCCTCTGTTGCCACCGGCACACAATGGCCTACACTTACGAAAAGCGAAACAGGATTTAACGTGTGCACAACATATTGTGCGTGCGTTCGCACACGTTCGGAGCCTTGGTTTATGGTGTCATCCGAAAGATTTTGGGGGAGAGTGGAGTCAGCACTGATGTTAACTCAAGGGGGAAAAAATCCCCTCGAGGAGGAATCGAACTCTAGCCGTCAAATTGCGAGCGCAATGTTCTGACCAGTAGGCTATCCCATCCCCCAATGTCAATAACCTAGCAGCAGGATTTATAACGTCTTCAGTGATTGCAAGGCATGATAAGACAAAGCTGAGTAAACAGCAAAGGTAAAGATGTTCCAATAACACATTGGTCCATAGGTAGCCAGATGTCAGAGACTTCCGCTACCCCAGGGGCCAGCATATTGAGGGCGGCGCCCATCTCCTCTCCCTGGCCTTCCCTGACCCTAAAGAGGACAAGTAGCCATTTACAGCTGGGTGAACTGGGGGACTGTACTGAAGCTAAGGCGTGCAAAACGATCACCCATCCACCTGGTAACTACAATTAATAATGCTTCATAACCTTAGCTTGGGAATGGAAAGGGAGTTCTCGGACCACTGAGCTATCCCTTCCCCAACAAAACTAGAAACACCCTTAAAGAGAAAGAGACCAGTCTTTAGTTATATGTGTACAAGATAAACAAACAAGCCCCCCCCCCCCCCCCCCCCCCCCCCCCCCGAAAAAACCCCAAAACAAAACAACAACAAACAAAAGCAAACAAACAAAAAAAAGCAAACAAAAATTCCCAGCAGCATCAAACAAAAAGATAAACATTTTCACCATTTTAATGCCGCCCCTCCCCCC
>CM060337.1:40604949-40607449 GCA_030674155.1 Stramonita haemastoma
ACATACATACATACATACATACATACATACATACATACATACATACATACATACATACATTGATTCATTGATTTATTGATTATCTGATTGATGGACTATGTCCACAGTACCACAGGTACAGAACGCAGAGAGCATATGCACGGGTATACAGGAGAGTTAACATCAGTATGACCGTGGTTGATTGATTGATTGATTGATTGATTGATTGATTGATTGATCGATCGACTGAGATTTTGATTGATTGATTAATTGATTGGTTGATCGCTCGATTGATTGATTGATAAATTGATTGACTGATTGATTAACTGTCTGATTAACTGATTGATTAACTGGCTGATGGGCTATGTTCACAGTGCCCCAGATGCAGAACGCAGAGAGTATATGCACACGGATACAGGAGTGTTACCATCAGTATGACCGTGGTTGATTGATTGATTGATTGATTGATTGATCGATCGATCAATTGGTCGATTGATTGATTGATTGATTGGTTTGATTGATATATTTCTTGATTAACTCATTGATCGGCTCTGTCCACAGTACCACAAATGCAGAACGCAGAGAGCTTATGCACGGGGATATAGGAGTGTTACCATCAGTATGACCGTGTTTGATTGATTGATTGATTGGTCGATTGATTGATTGATTGATAGAGTGGTCGATTGATTGATTGATTGATTGATTTATTGATTGGTTGATGGGTTATGTCCACAGTACCCCAGGTACAGAACGCAGAGAAATTATGCACGGGGATACAGGAGTGTTACCTTCAGTATGACCGTGGTTTGGAGGTGGCCTTGTATCGCAAAAACTGGCCGGAGTATTGTCAGTAAGTCTTCTGATTATGACTCTCTGTTCTGTGTTTGTTTAGTTGATTTTTTCTCCCCCTATGTTTGTTTATTTGCTTATGTGCCATGCTCGTGCAAGCATACACTTACATGCAAGCGTACAAAACACGCACACGCACGCGCGCACGGGCAGGCACACATACACATACAGACGCTTACAATACACACACAAGCACACGCACACACACTCACACACTCACACACACACAGACACGCACATACACACACACCTACACCCCACCACCCACACACACAAACTCACACACCACACACACACACACACACACACACACGCACGCACGCACACACACATACACACACATATACACACAGTTACACACACATACACACAGTTACACACACACACATACCCACCCACACACACTCACCCCCCACACCCCCACACCCCCCACACCCCCTCACATCCCCCCTCACACACACACACACACACACACACACTCTCACCCCCACACCCCAGCCACCCACCCACCCACATACACACACACTCACCCACCCCACCCCACCCCCCACACATACACACCTACACACCCACACCCACACCCACACCCACACCCACACACACACACATACTCACCCCCAACACCCCACCCCACCCACTGACCCCCCACCCACACCCACCCACACCCCACACCTACCTACACACACACCTAAAACCTTGTTTTTTTACAGAGTGAGTGAGGACCTACTGCAGTGTGTGGTCAACGCCTCTTGCCAGTGTGGTCAGTCCACTCACCAGGACATAGTGACCCTGGTTAACGCTGAGAGGAGAATCTACATTAACACCTGCAACCTCAGTCAGTTCCTTCCTTCTTTCTTTTCATCCCTCCTCCTCCTCCTCCTCCTCCTCACATTTCTTTCTAACAGAGAGACCTGTGGGGGTTAGGGGGGAAGGAAAGCGAGGAGGTGGGGGTAGGGGGGCGGGGGTATTTATTTATTTATTTATTTATTTATTTATTTGTTTATTTATTTATTTATTTATTTATGTATTCTTTTATATCGAGAGTAATGAAATAGCACTCATGTGCTTTTTTACACCCAGTCCCTGTTTGTATGCAGTTTTGTAAATGTTGTCTGTTCCCACCAGCACACAATGGCCTACTCTTACGAAAAGCGGAACAGGATTTCACGTGTGCGCAAGATGTTCTGCGTGCGTTCGCACACGGGACCTCGGTTTATAGTCTCATCCGAAGGACTTTGGGGAGAGTGGAGTCGGCACTGATGTTAACTCCAGGAGAAAAATCTCCTCAACCGGGAATCGAACTCGGGTCGTCAAATTGCGAGCGCAATGTTCTGACCACTAGGGGGGGAGAGGGGAGGGGGAGAGGGGTAGCAGGGGGTGGGGGGGTGGGGGGTGGAGGCGAAGGAGTCGAAGAGGAGGGTATGATTTTGTAGTTTTTTGTATTTTTTGTATTTTATACCACTTTGTCACAGCAGATTTCTCTGTGCGAAATTCGGGCTGCTCTCTCTCTCTCCGAGGAGAGCACGTCGCCACAAGTGCAGCGCCTACCCATTTTAATTTTCGTTTTTCCAGTCTGCAACTGTATTTGTTTCCCTATCAGAGTGATTTTTGTTGTGTTTTTTTTTTTTTTAGAATTTTGCCCGGGTCAACCCCCTTGTTGTTGCCGTGGGTT
>CM060337.1:40619949-40622449 GCA_030674155.1 Stramonita haemastoma
AATTCTTCTTTTGTTTCAGCTGTGCCAAATGATGACAAAGCGAAGAGGAGACTGGCTCTGTCATATGCTGACAGTAAGTGATCTGTGTGGAGACCCTCATGAATAAGTTTAAGCAGCATCCAGCGTGGTTACCAATTGAATGGGCGACCGTTTGCGCGCCTTGGTTTCAGGACAGTTCCCCCAGTTCACCCAGCTGTAAATGGGCACCTGCCCTCTTTTGGGTCAGGGAAGGTAAAGCAGCGAGGGAGAGGAGATGGGCGCCGCCCTCAATATGCTGACCCCTAGAGAAGCTGAGGTCTCTGATGCCTCGCTCCCCTACGACCACATAATTATGATATCTAAGCTTTGGTTTGATCACACACGGAAAAAGGGATTTAGAAAGGGAAAAAAGGAAAAAAAGAAGGGTTCAGTTTTGACGACATACATATGCGCGTATGCATGCGTACGCACACAAACACTTACACATGCATGAGTGTACGCATGCATACACACAAACTCATAAACAAATTCACACACACACGTATATATATATACACACACACACGCGCGGGCGCGGGCGCGCAATCCTTACACAGACGCGCATACACGTGCGCACACGCACACGCACACGCACATACACACACACACACACACACACACACACACACACACACACAACACACACACACACACACACACACACACACACACACCACACCACAGAGGAAAAAAGTAAAGGACGAAGAAAATGAAGAACAAGAACAATAAGAATAAGAAGAACGAGAACAAGATGATGATGATGATGATGATGGTGATGGTGATGATGGTGATGGTGATGGTGATGATGATGATGATAATGATGACGATGACGACGACGACGACGACGATGATGATGATGATAAAAGGAGGAGGAGGATCAACAAGAACAAGGATGAAAAAAGATTTTCCAGGAAAAGGAAGCCACAATTGCTGGCAGGAACAAAAATAATGCAGAAGGGAAGACAAAAATAACATATGCTATGCATTCGGCTGAATCCAGTTCTTTGTTGTGTGGTTTGTTTCCATGTATTTTATGATATTGTTATTCTCGCTAGCGGGGGTAAGGGGGGCGAGAGAGATCTATGGTCAAAGCGCTCGTTTTACCCCAGTCAAGTTTTTAAGCAGCGTCGAGTGTGGTTACCTGTTGGATGGGTGACCGTTTATGCGCCTTGGCTTCAGTACAGTCCCCCCAGTTCACCCAGCTGTAAATGGGTACCTGCCCTCTTTAAGGTCAGGGAAGGTAAAGCAGCGAGAGAGAGGAGATGGGCGCCGCCCTCAATATGCTGTCCCCAAGAGAAGCTGAGGTCTCTGACGCCTCGCTCCTCTACGACCGCCTAGGTTATAGGACACCTTTACCGTTACTTATTTTTTACCTTATTATTCTGGCTATTCTCAGGTTCGGAGGTAGCAGCACTTGCGGGAAAATGTCAGACGGTTCGAGACTGTTTTAAGGTGGATGACAAAGAGAGAGGGGATGCTTTGGTCAGTCGAAACTATCAGCAACTGTGTCAGTAAGTGCCTTTCTGTTATTATGTGTGTCAGGTGGTTTGTCATAATTATGTTTGTGTGTTTGTTTATGTGTGTGTGTTTGTGTGGGGGGATGTGTGTGTTTTGTGTGGGGGGATGTGTGTGTGTGTACAATTGTGTGTGTGTTTGTGTGTGTGTGAAAGTGTGTCTGTGTAAGTGTGTTTGTGAGTGTTTTTTTTGTGTTTGTGTGAGGTGTGTGTGTGAGGGTGGTGTGTGTGTGTGTGGTGTGTGTGTGTGTGTGTGTGTGTGTGTGTGTGTGGTGTGTGTGTGTGTGTGTACGGTGTGTGTATGTGTGTGTTTATTTTTATTTTATTTTATTTTATTTATTCTTTTATTTATTCTTTTATATCGAGGATAATGGAATAAGCAATCATGTGCTTTTTTTCATCCGGTCCCCGTGTGTATGCAGTTTTGTAATTATTGTCATCTGTTCCCACCGGCACACGATGGCCTACTCTTACGAAAAGCGGAACAGGATTTAACGTGTGCGCAAGATGTTCTGCGTGCGTTCGCACACGGGGCCTCGGTTTAAAGTCTCATCCGAAGGATGATGTGTGTGTTTGTGTGTGTGTATGTGAGTGTTTGTGTGTGTGTGTGTGTGTGTGTGTGTGTGTGTGTGTGTGTGTGTGTGTGTGTGTGTGTGTGTGTGTGTGTGTGTGTGTGTGTGTTATGTGGATCTCTTATCCTTTACTGGTGAAAAAATGTTCAACTACGCGAATCTGGTCCAATTGCTGCAAGAAATTGCTTTTTTTAAACAGCTGACCACATAGTCTATAATCCTAGTATCAACACAGATGTGAACACAACCCCAAAATATTGACACAAAAAATCGTCTAGATACAAATTCAATCTAAGCTGCGAACATCAAAAGAATACTCCCGAACTTTGCAAGTTAACAATCTCATTGAGTTTGACTCCATTCATACACTCACTGAGATGATGGCAAATTCTCACA
>CM060337.1:40629949-40632449 GCA_030674155.1 Stramonita haemastoma
TGCCCCAGGTGGGATTGATTGATTTATTTACTTATTTACTTATTTATTTGTTTACTTTAATTATTCTGTGGGGGCTGTATAGAGTACACACTGGATGAGAAATATACTATACGAGTTATAATTATGGGAGCACATAGTCTTGCAGAACAAAGTTTGAACTCAAGCACTGGAGACTTTGGACCATCTCCATCCACACAGCTGTCTTCTCTCCACTCCACACTACAAGAGCAGCATGCAGAAAGGTGTGGCCAGCCAGCTAGCTAGCTAGTGTCCAGCCATGGTCAGTTGCTGATTGTGTCTGCAGGTCAGCCACGTGTTGTGTCCTGCATTAACTTCACTTACTGTCGCTGCTGGTTCGGCTTGTTTCTCGTGGAGGCCACGTTAGGCACTGTAGATAAAAAGAGTGGAAAGAAGGAATGAAGGAGTGAAAGATATTTTTAGAGTGAAAAAAAATGATGAAAGTATAGGAAGGAAGGAAAGAAGAAAGAAAGGATAATGCATGATTTGAGAAAGGAAAGAATGATCCATCCATCCATCCATGCATCCATCCATGCATCCGTCCGTCCGTCCGTCCGTCCGTCCGTCCGTCCGTCCGTGCGTGCGTGCGTGCGTGCGTGCGTGCGTGCGTGCGTGCGTCCGTCCGTCCTTCCATCCATCCGTCCATCCATCCATCCATCCACACACACACACACACACATACACACACAAACACATACATACATACATACATACATACATACATACATACATACATACATACATACATACATACATACATACATACATACATACATGCATGCATGCATGCATGCATGCATGCATCCATCCATACATCCATACATCCATACATACATACATACATACACACGTCAACACACACCCACACCCATACCCGCAGACACACACACACACACACACACACACACACACACACACACACACACACACACACACACACACACACACACATACACACGTACACACGTACACACACACACATTTACCCACCCACACCCCCACACCCACACCCACAACCCCATCCCACCCCCACACACACACCCACCCACACCCCCCATCCCCCCACACACACCCACACACACACACACCCTCCCCCCCCAACCCCCCCCCTCCCCCCCTCCCCCCCTCCCCCCCCCCCTCCCCCCCCCTCCCCCCCCCCCCCACACACACACAATCTTTCCCAACTTACAGACGGGATATGGGTTGAAGGACTCTCTGTGTGTGGTGGTCATTTTGCCCACACTGGGGATGGGTTTGTACAGAGGCTTCAGGTGAGGTCTGCCCTCACAGTGAGCCTGCAGTTTCTCTGTGAACTTCTGGCTGTCGTACACACTCACCAACCCTGAAGGTAAGGAGAAATCACCTGCATCATATCAGCATAATCCTCTATACTGGATTCATTAAGTCTCATGAACTAAAAAAATATATATATATATATTTTGAAGTCTCATTCACTCGCTCACTACTCCCTCCCTCCCTCCCTCACTCACTCAGTCACTCACTCAGTGACCTACACACTCACTCACCCACTCACTCACTCACTCACTCACTCAGTGACCTGCACACTCATTCACTCACTCACTCACTCTCTCTCACACACTCACTCACTCAATCACTCACTCACTTCATTATCATTATCATTATTATCATCACTATTGTTGTTATTATTGTTATTGTTATTATTATTATTATTATCATTGTATTTTCTTTAGTTCCTTTTGAGTTTATTTTATTTTTGTATGAGTTGTAACAATGTTGTAGTTAAATATTTTTGAGTGGGGTTTTCTTGGTTGTACTTTGCTTGTTTGCTTGCTGCTTCATTTCTGTTAGTTTGTCTGTTTTTTTGTTTAAGTGCTTTTCTTTTTTTCTTTTTCTTTTTTTTTGGGGGGGGGGGTATTTTTGCTAGATGAAAAAAGCAGATTTTTTGCTAACTCAATGTACCATCTGGAAATAAAATTTTGATTTGATTTGACTCACTCACCCACACACATACCCATGCACTCACCAACAGACTCATTTCCTCACTTGCTCGTTCCCTAAACTTACTAACTCAGAGATAAGAAAGGTGTGACATACCACAAAGATAATTTAATGAGAAAAAATCAGTATTGATTTCTTCTAGCCAACATGATTCTCCTGTGAGGTGGTTTTTATGTCGTTGTTGTTGTTGTTGTTGTTGTTGTTTGTAGTTGTTTTTTTCTCTTACAACGGGTAAAAATAAGACAGATGAGAAGGTGAAAGGAAATGGGAGGAAGGGGGGGGGGTATGTTGTGTAATTTCTCCATGCCTCCCCTGGAGTATCAGTGTTATTATTCTGTCGGTTAATGTTTATAGCCCCGCCGACCACAGAGGCCACACCGGGGCTGTCACCTCGTCCAATTTTAAATCTCAGGCTAGAACTCTGTGTATATATATATATATATATATATATATATATATATATATATATATATATATATATATATATATATATATAATATAT
>CM060337.1:40637449-40651673 GCA_030674155.1 Stramonita haemastoma
ATGTCGCATCCACTCCCTCAGTAATTTCTTCCTTGACCCCCTCTCGTCTCTCTCCCTCTCACTCTCTTTCTCTCACTCTCCCTGTCTTCCTCCAATCAATGATTGATACACACGTCCTTCTCGACCTTTTCTTCACCTTGGTATTAACTTTCTGAGTCAATGATACAGAGTATAGCTAGACCCCTGCCACATACACTCACTTTTTTTTCTGACTGCCTGAGCCAAGGAGTCACAATCTTAATTAATCACTAACTAACCCGACTCAAATGCCTCTCCCACTATGCAACCATGCATGCACTTTGTTCTGTTTTTCGTCTTGGCTCTGTAATACTCAAAAATACCTTTCTCTGTCTCTCTGTTTCTGTTTCTCTCTCTGTCTCTCTGTCTCTGTCTGTCTATCTCTCTCTCTGTCTCTGTCTCTCTGTGTTAAAGACCCCAAGCAATTCTCTCTCTGTCTGTCTCTTCTTTTTTTCTCTCTCTCTCTCTATTTCTCTCTCTGTTTGTCTCTGTCTCTCTCTTCCTCTCTCTGTCTCTCTCCCCCCCCCCCCTCTGTCTTCTGTCTGTCTCTTTCTCTGAATCTCTCTCTCTCTCTCTCTCTCTCTCTCTCTCTCTCTCTCTCTCTCTCTCTCTCTCTCTCTCTTCTCCTCTCTCTCTCTCTCTCTCTCTCTCTCTCTCTCTCTCTCTCTCTCTCTCTCTCTCTCTCTCTCTCTCTCTCTCTCTCTCTCTCTCTCTCTCTCTCTCTCTCTCCCTCCCTCTGTGTGTGCGTGCGTGCGTGCGTACGTGCGTGTATATATGTATGTATGTATGTATGTATGTATGTATGTATGTATGTATGTATGTATGTATGTATGTATGTATGTATGTATGTATGTATGTATGTATGTATGTATGTATGTATGTGTATGTGCGCGCGCGCGCGCACGAGCGTTAAAGACCCCAAACAAGCCGACAACAGCTAATCCATCGTAAGCACCAAGCTAATTCCTGGGTTGCTTGATGTGGACAACTGACTAAACAAGAGAGCTAGCTGGCTGGTAAGAGTGTAAACTGGTGCTAATCTGGCCTCTTAAGACTGAGGCGTGATTAATGGCATAGAGCTCCCTTATGCTCTGTGAGCGATAGTTTGTTCATGCTGCAGGCACATACAGAGAGAGAGAGGGGGGGTGAGGGAAGGGCAGGGAGAGAGAAGGGGGGGGGGGGCGGGGAGAGAGGGAGGAGCTGGAGAGAGAGAGAGGGGGGGGGGAGGACGGAGTATACAGATAGACCTGAAGAAGTGAGAAAAATAAAGAAAAGATGTGTTTGTGTGTGTGCACGCGTGCGTGCGTGCGTGCGTGCGTCTGTGTCTGTGTGTGAGAAAGAGAGAGAGACATACAGACAGAAAGAGAGAGACAAACAGAGAGAGAAAGAGAGAGACAGAGAGACAGACGGAGAGAGAGAGAGAAACAGAGAGAAAGAGAAAGGGACAGAGAGAGACAGACAGACAGAGACAGAGAGAGATACATACAGAGAGACAGAGACAGAGTCAGAGAGAGACAGAGAGAGAACAAGTAAACCTTAGCACAGAGAAAAGAAGAGACAGCGACAAAGATAAACTAGGGGCAGACAAGCCAACTGTACTGGCGCAGTAGTTGGAACAAATTTTATTCTATTTTAATTTTTATTTCATTCTTTTATATCGAGGATAATGGAATATGTACTCTTGTGTTTTTTTTACATCCAGTCCCCGTGTGTATGCAGTTTTGTAAATCGTGTCATCTGCTGCCACCGGCACAGAATGGCCTACCTTACGAAAAGCGGGACAAGATTTAACATGTGCGCAAGATGTTCTGCATGCGTTCGCACACGGGGCCACGGTTTATAGTCTCATCCGAAGGACTTGATTCTCCAAATGATTCTCAGCTGCACAATTATGAGCTTGATCCTTTGTCGAGAATAATAATATTTTGATGGCATCATATCCAGGAATTTTGAAACTCTGGCCTGCTTCTCTCCAGTCCTGAATGCGCTCACCTTCACCTTCACCTTCACGTACCCTAGTAGTCTAGAAGACCGTTGGGACATGCATCACTGAAGATTTCGCATCCAGCTTCCTCCACTTCTCGAGGTTCTTAGTTTTGGGTAGTATGTCCTTAAACTCAAGGCCAGTCCCCTCTCTGATGTTATTTTCTCATTGTTTTATCTGCCTGCCTCTTCGTCTCCCTCCTTGAACTGTTCCCTATTTAAAACAGTTCGGACAGTCTGCTAGACTCATTTCCTGAATATGGTATGTCTTCGCAATTCTTCTTCGAATTCTGTTTTCGCAATTCTTCTTCTACTTCTTCTTTGCAACTCTTCTTCTTCTTGGCAATTCTTCTTGGCAATCCTTTTTCTTCTTTGTATACTTGTTGTTGTTGTTGTTGTTGTTGTTGTTGTTGTTGTTGTTGTTGTTGTTCTTCTTCTTCTTCTTCTTCTTCTTCTTCTTCTTCTTCTTCTTCTTCTTCTTCTTCTTCTTCTTCTTCTTCTTCTTCTTCTTCTGCTTCTGCTTCTTCTTCTTCGCAATTTCTCTTCTTCACATTCTTCTTCTTCGCATTCTTCGTGTTCTTTGTCCTCCTCTTCGCATCCTTCTTCGCATTCTTCTTTGCATTCTTCTTCGCACTCTTTTTTGCATTCTTCTTCTCTTGAGAACGTTCATCTCCATCATAACAGAATTCACACCGCTGCCAATACACAAACTCACTGATAAACAGATGACATGATTCACAAAACTGCATACACACGGGGACTGGACATAAAAATGCACATGAGTGCTTATTCCATTATCTTCGATATGAAAGAATAAATAAAAAATAAATAAGAATAAACAGGCTAAATGGCTCATAGACACACAGACACGCAGATAAACAAGCAGACCATATAAATGAACAAGCATATAGACTGACGGAGAAAGAGATACGCAGACAAGCAGACAGACAGGTAGAAAAAGATATATAAATATTATGGATACATACATAAAATTATGGAAACACAGACAGATTGATGCATGCATACGCACACAGACACAGACACAGACACAGACACAGACACACACACACACACACACACACACACACACACACACACACACACACACACACACACACACACACACACACACACACACATAGGAGGAACATATTCAAATGCAAGATCTCTGGAAATGGGTTTACCCCAATGATCAGTAATTGCTCCTATTTTATTTAATATATTAATTGCTGATTTATCAAAACAATTGTCAAACAAAACAGTTTTAGTTCAATATGCTGATGACATTTGCTTATGGATGAAGGTAACATTAAAAAGAAAAACTCCACTCCGAACTCTTAACTATATCAAGAAACTTTATCAGTGTGAACTGAATAAAATCAGCTCATTTATGACAGAAAATGGGCTTAGTTTGTCGCTTGAAAAAACAAACACGATGCTTTTCAATTCAGGTTATGACCCTGGGAAACTCCCTCTATTTATTATCGATGACATTAAAATACAATACACCCAACACGTTAAATTTCTGGGCATTATTCTAACCACTAAATTGTCCTGGTACAATCATATCAACTATATACTAGATAAAGCAAGAAAGAGTTTAAATTTTCTAAAAATTGTATGTAAACAACACTGGGGGCAAAACACAAGATCTCTTATATCTTTAGCTACCTCTTCAGTGCGCTCAAGACTAACGTATGGACAAGAGGTGTTTTTTAGCGCTCCAAAATACTTGCTAAATAAACTGCAAAGCATAGACAGTTAAGCACTTAAGTTATCTCTGGGAGTTCCTTTTCATGCCTGTACTTTAGGCTCTTACAAGGAAGCAGGAGTGCTACCTCTTGATGAACACAGGGAACTTTGCACTGCAAAGTATGTTTTGAGATGTTATTCATACAAACATTTTTCACGAAAAGAAGTTAGTTTAAGATCAGACATAGACTTTTCAAAGCGAGCTAGGTCAATTGTATCACTGACATCAATACAGACTTTTGCTTCGGCTATGTTTAAAGATTCTAAAATTAGTGAAAACAGTCTTGCTGTTACACCTTCTTTTTCAGATACCCCTGAATGGGAAATGAAAAAAGCCAATATTTGACATATGCCACACAGATCTATCAAAAAGCGATTCACCTAACATCCTTGCCAGCGTAGTGAATTCGCACATTGATAATCACTATTCAGACCACTTAAGAGTATACACAGACGGATCAAAACTTGATAACGGACATGTAGGAGCAGCTTTTGTTATACCAGCCCTTCACGTTGAGGAAAGATACCATATTACTAGTAGGGTTTCTATCTTTACCGCAGAGCTTTTTGCCATACTAAAGGCCCTGAATTATCTTGTTTCATTACCTCAGAATTATTTAAAAATTGCGCTATGTGTTGATTCTAAATCTGTGTTGTATGCCTTAAATTCCCTAAATCAAAGTACTCGACTAAAAATGATTACTGAAGTCAGACATGTTGTTCATCTACTGTCCCTGAAAGGCATTAGAGTTACTTTTTGTTGGGTGCCTTCTCATTATGGCATTATTGCTAATGAATGGGTCGATAGAGCTGCACGAAGAGGAGCATGCAATGTCGAATGATCACTTTCAGTTAATATCCCGTTAGACCTTCGAGAGGGTTATGAACTTTTAAAGCATATCTCTTACAATAAGGCTTTTGAAAGACTGAAAAATTCGAATAGTTATTACTCTCAAAATTGCCTCAATGCAAAATACACCAAACCCCTCTATGCAAATTTATCTATGTCTGTTTCCAGACAAATCTCAAGTTTAGTCTATAGATCTCGTTTAAATGCCCTTCGCACAAAATATTGTAAGAACATACTATGTATGTGTGGAAAACAAATTATTGTTAAACATCTGCTTACTTGTTGTCCTCGAATTAAAGAATTTATTTCTATCTCATTGAAAGATCCGTTCATTTTAGAATCATCTGAAACGTTTAAAATCATCATCAACAATGACATACTTCTTTGCAGAATTTCTAAATGTCTGCTACACAGCTCAGTTGGTATCTTCCTGTGATTGATCGTTTTGTTTTAATGGAAATGCTTTATGACCTGTTCTGTATACCTCTCCAATAGCTCTAGTCTCCCCTCCCCCCCCCCCCCTTCACCCCAACTTTGCGCACATTATATATATCAGTGTGTGTAAATGTATCCAAAATCCAAAATTTGTCTGCATGTTATAGTTTCTATTGTTAGTTAATAGTTAAGTTCTTGTTTGCTTTATTTTTAACTTGAAGGGTTAGTGGGCTTTTTTTGTCGTTTTTTTCCCTTATAGTCCAAAACCATAGGCCTACTTGAAGCTTTTTTTTTCTTTTTCTTTTTTCTCCCTCGGTTCTCTCTAGTACTTTGTAGTATAGACTGTCAAAGCGTAATCACACACGCACACGCGCGCGCACACACTCACACACACATACACTCACACTCACGCACGCATTCACGCACGCACACACACACAGACACACGCACACGCACGCGCGCGCGTGCGCGTACACTTACACACACACACACACGAATACACACACGCACTCACACACACACACTCACACACTTGCCTGTCTGATATCACTATTTAGTGGAAGGACGTTAAACTGAAGAACAACAACACCACACACACACACACACACACACACACACACACACACACACACACACACACACACACACACACACACACACACACACACACACACACACACACACAATTACGTAGATAAGGAGATCTATAGACAGACACACAGACACACAGACAGACAGACAGACAGACAGACAGACAGACAGACAGATAGATAGATAGATAGATAGATAGATAGATAGATAGATAGATAGATAGATAGACAGATAGATAGATAGATAGGTAGATAGATAGATAGATAGATAGATAGATAGATAGATAGATAGATAGATAGAGAGATAGAGAGATAGATAGATAGATAGATAGATAGATAGATAGATAGATAGATAGATAGATAGATAGATTGATTGATTGATTGATTTATTGATTGATTACTACACAGTCAACCATACCTACACACAGACTTACTCAATCACTCACTCACTCACTCACTCTCTCACACATACATACATACATACATACATACATACACACACACACACACACACACACACACACACACACACACACACACACACATACATACATACATACATACATACATACATACATACATACATACATACATACATACATACAAACATACATACATACATCCTCACGTATCCACGTACATACAAACAAACAAACAAGCAGACAGACAAAACAGCCCTTTTGTCATACACTCAATCAAACGGAATGACAAACAATTGCACACACAATCAATCATACACACTACCTAAAAACTCGATCAGATTCAACGTTCTATGTGTCAACATCACTTATCAACCAAAACTTACTTTCCTCGACTGGTGGGACGAAGCAGCTTGAGAATTTCATCACTGGGTCTCGCATCCATCGTTGTCGTTGTCATACTGACCAACACGTATGTAACCGGTTGCAAGTCAAAGCTGAGAGACCAGTACGCGTACACAAACACCCTATACACTAGAATTAACTGTTTCTAGCGACTGGGGAAAAAACAAAAAACCTGGAAGGTTTGGGATCAACACGGCCTACGGGCAAATGCAGTGGTGTAGAGTTTATTCACGTAACGGTGCGTGAGATATCCAGTGAACCTGCTAAGCTAGTCTCACCTTTAAGACACGCAAGGCCATTGAGTTCGATCAGTTCAAAGATATAGAGAAAAAAGGATGCCTATCTTTTACTCTAACCTGGGTCTGGTACGTGTGGTGTGGTGTGGGAGCATTTCGGATGAGACTATAAACCGAGGCCCCGTGAACGAACGCACGCAGAACACCTTGCGCACACGTTAAATCCTGTTCCGCTTTTTGTAAGAGTAGGCCATCGTGTGGGAACAAATGACATTGACAAAACTGCTTACACACGGGGACTGGATGTAAAAAAAAAGCACATGATTGCTTATTCCATTATCCTCGATATGTAAAAAAAATAATAAAATAAAATTAAAAAAACGGCTAACACATTTACTACAGTTCTTTTTATGTAATCCCGGATTAGGGAGGGGACTGGATGTAAAACAAAAGCACACGAGTGCTTATTTAGTATCCTTGAAATAAATGACTTTGCCTTGCCTTGCCTACTGCAAACCCAACATGGCATAATATGTGGTGGGGTTTGGGGTTAGAGTTTGGGAGAAGTGAGAAGAATGTGTGATGGTGTGGTGTGGTGTGGTGTGTTGAAGTGTGGTGTTGTGTTGTGTGGTGTGGTGTTGTGTGTGGTGTGATGAGGTGTGGTGTGGTGTGGTGTGGTGTGCTGTGTTGAAGTCTGGTGTTGTGTGGTGTAGTGTGGTGTGGTGTGTTGTAGTTTGGTGTGGTGTGGTGTGGTGTGGGTGTAGTGTGGTGGGGTGTAGAGTGGTGTGCTGTAGGGTGGTTTTGTGTGGTGTGGTGTGGTGGGGTGTGGTATGATGGGGTGCGGTGTGGAGTGGTGTGGTGCTGTGTGTTGTGGTATAGTGTGGTGTGGTGTGTTGCGGTGTGTTGTAGTTTGGTGTGGTGTGGTGATGTGGGGTGGGGTGTGGAGTGGTGTGTTGTAGGGTGGTTTTGCGTGGTGTGGTGGGGTGTGGTGTGGTGGGGTGTGGTGTTGTGTGGTGTGGTGTGGTGGGGTTGGGTGGGGTGAGGTGTGGTGTGGTGGGGTGGGGTGGGGTGGTGTGTGGGTGTGGTGTGGTGTGGTGTGGTGTGGTGTAGTGTGGTGCGGTGTGGTGTGGTGGGGTGTGGATTGGTGTGGTCAGGGGTTGGGTATGCATGCGCGCGTTGGTGCTTGTCAGTGCGTTTTTTGTTAGTGCGCGCATGTGGCGGGGACCCTGCACTTTGTTGTGAGGTAACATTTTGCGGTATATTGTCATTATTATTGTGCTCACTGCTTGTTTTTTGTTGCCTACACTCTACCAGCTTTCCTTCCGACAGACTAGCTTTCTTAGCCCTCGGGGGCTGTGGTGTCGCCACAAATCCGGCGCCACACGTATCAAAGATGGTAGCAAAGGGTGTATGCATGCAGTACAGCATTGCCTTGGTGCCGTTGGGTCTGTTACCGTGCAAAAGTTGGGTAGTACGGAGCTGAAAACGGCTATCTCGGTCGCATCTTTGCAGGAAACGGCGCCTTTTTCTTCAGGGGGGGTGTGTATGCGTGCGAGCACGCACGCGCACGCTGGTATTTGTCAGTGCGTTTGTTTGCGTGCGCACATGTAGCAGGGATCCTGCACTTTGGTGTAGTGCATGATATTACTGTATATTGTCATCATTATTGTGCTCACTGCTTTTTTTGTTGCCTGCACTGTACTAGCTTTCCTTCCGACAAACTATCTTTCTTAGCCTTCGGGAGCTGTGGTGTCGCCACAAGTCCGGCGCCACACGTTGGTAGCACAGGGTGTATGCATGCAGTACGGCATTGCCTTTATGCCGTGGGGTCTGTTACTGTGCAAAAGTTGGTGTAGGACGGGGCTTAAAACGGCTGTTTTGGTCGCATCTTTGCAGGAAACGGCGCCTTGTTTTCGTGGGGTTGGGTTTGAGTGCGCGCATGTGGCAGGGACCCTGCACTTTGGTGTGGTGCATCATATTGCTGTATAAATATATTGTCATTATTTATGTGTTCCCTGCTTGTTTTTTGTTGCCTACACTGTACCAGCTTTCCTTCCGACACACTAGCTTTCTTAGCCCTCGGAGGCTATGGTGTTGCCACAAATCCGGCGCCACACGTCTCAAAGATGGTAGCACAGGGTTTATGCATGCAGTGCGGCAATGCCTTGGTGCTGAACACATAGCAGCTGCAACATTTCTTCCCAGCTGAACACAGCTCGAGAGATCAATCAATCCATTTTTTTCAAGCTTAATGAATAAGCAGTCATGTGTTGTTGTTTTTTACATCTAGTCCCCACTCTTATCAGGGATAATATAATATAAAAAAACAACCTCTAACTAAATGAAAAACAAAGAAGAAACAACAACATGAAGACAATGATAAAATAGTAGGAAGCACACACAGAGAGAACTGAAATAAGCAATCAGCTATCTATTGATGATTATGATAAAAAGAAAGTAAGTAGCAAACAAGAAATCATAACAGGTTCAACAACAGAAAATTTATCATCCCACCACCATCTATAAATAAAAACATAAGTCATCTAAGTCATGTTATTTTAATAAATGGCATAAGAAACTTAACCAACATCTTTATTATAAAAATAATATCATCAATAAATAATGAATGAGATAGTAGTGGGGGAGAGGAGAGGAGGAGAGGGGAGGGGGTGGCCACGAAAAATAATTGGAGGACGGCTAACCATTACTTTCTCCAACAGAGATATTTATTTATGTATTTATTCATTCATTTATTTATTGATGTACTTATTTATTTATTTACTTATTTGTTATTTTATTTTATTCTGAGGATAATGGAATAAGCACTCATGTGCTTTTTTTTTTTACATCCAGTCCTCGTGTGTACGCAGTTTTGTAAATCTTGTCATCTGTTCCCACTGGCACACAATGGCTTCCTCTTACGAAAAGCGGAACAGAATTTAACGTGTTCGCAAAATGTTCTGCAGAGATACACAAAACAATCTCCTTCCAGTCTGTCACAGCAGACAATTCACACCACAGTCATCACCGACACCTGACACACACTTTGTCATCTTTGTAATTTGACGACCGGGGTTCGATTCCCGTTCGAGGGGATTTTTCCTCTGGAGTTAACATCAGTGCAGACTCCAATCACCCAAAAAGTCATTTGGATGAGAATATAAACCCAGGCCCCATGTGCAAAAGCACAAAGAACATCTTGCGTACACACGTTAATCCTGTTTCGCTTTTCATAAGAGTAGGCCATTGTGTGCCAGTGGGAACAGATGACAAGATTTACAAAACTACATACACACGGGAACTGGATGTAAAAAAAGCATATGAGTTTTTATTCCATTATCCTCGATTTAAAAGAATAAATAAGAAATATAAAAAAATAAATAAAATAAAATCTTCACTTTCTCCACCATCATCAGGGAGACAACTCCATCGCCACCTCCTCTTACTCACACACCTTGAGATTTGTAGCCCTTTATTTTATCTTTATCGTTTAATTTTTCTAAAATCTAATTATTATTATTATTATTGCTTATTCTTTTTTATCGAGGACAATAGAAAAAGCCCTCGTGTACCTTTTTTTTTTTTTTTTTTTTTTTTTTACAAGTGCCCTGTGTGTGCAGTTTTTTGGTAGATTGTTTATCTTTCACAATGGCCTACTCTTACGAAAAGAGGATCAGGATTTAACGTGTGCGCAAGATGTTCTGTGTGCGTTCGCACACGAGGCCTCGGTTTATAGTCTCATCTGAAGGACTTGTGGGCAGAGGAGTCAGCACTGATGTTAACTCCAGGGAAAAAATCCCCTCGAACGGGAATCGAACCCGAGTTGTCAAATTGCGAGCGCAATGGTCTGACCACTAGGCTTTCCCGTCCCCTTTCTGGGACAAACGAAGTGGAAAGACAGGCGGAAATTACCGCAGAGAGAGAGAGAGAGAGAGAGGAGAGAGAGAGAGAGATGAGAAGAGAGAAGAGAGAGGAGAGAGAGAGAGAGAGAGAGACAGAGAGAGCAGAGACAGAGACAGACAGACAGACAGACAGACAGACAGACAGACAGACAGACAGCAGACAGACAGACAGACAGAGGTGCACATGCATGGAGATCTTGCGCACATATCCTACACTTGCAAACACCCAGTCATTCATGAATAGAACTTTGAACACACACCTTGGTCATAGTTTTTATTTTTTTGTTTTATTTTTTCGTTTCGTTTCTCGTTTGTAGCACTTTTCATCAAGTTTTGACAATATTTTCCAGTCATTCTGTATGATGTATCATTATTATTATAATTACTATTTTACTACAGCTGCGAGCCGGCTACCCAACCATAACTCCAGGTTTTTTTTTTGGCTGAAGGGGGAGGTAAACTTTTCCCAATGCGCTTTAAAAACACCAAAAATGCAACATTTTGTTCACTTATTCAAATGGACAAGTTTGGAATTTTGTCTCACATCGTTTAAAAAAAAATACCGACTGCTAGGACAAAGTTGTATACAACAAAACTAAAATGATATAAAACCAAGCATATAACCTGGTCTCTCATATCAAATTTGATGCCATGTAAAAAAAGAAAAAAAAAGAACTTTCTCCCACATATGCTTCACACACCACTATATAAACTAACACCTCTGCCAATATCAAAAGCTATTGCAGGACTAGATAGTTTCAGCTGACATTTCATAACCCAAATTTTGCCAACACTTCAGAAAATATTGTATTTCTTGCATTCAATCTTTTTTTTTAATGGGAAAAAATACTACTGTAATTCTGGCATTCAATCTATCTAAAATAACGAAAAATCTACTATTGTATTTCTTGCATTCAGTCTGTTAAAAAAAACACGAAAAGTTTACTATCGTGTTTCTTGCATTCAATCTATTAAAAATAAAAATTACTATTGTATTTCTTCCATTCAATTGATTTCTTAAAAACGAAAATTCTACCATTGCATTTCTTGCATTCAATCTTTTTTTTTTAACCGAAAATTTTACTATTATATTTCTTGCATTCAATTTGTTTAAACAAAAAAAAATCCAATTAAAAAAAATTATTGTATTTCTTGCATTCAATCTATTAAAAAAAAACGAAATATTTTACTATATTATTTCTTGCATTCAATCTATTTTTTAAACAGAAAAAAATATTATATTTCTAGGATTCATTCTCTAAAACAAAAAATATGCTGGTGTATTTCTACATTCAATTTCACAGAAAAACAAATTATAAACAATTACATTTCTTGCATTCAATCCAATAAAAAAAAAGAAGAAAAATGCACTATTGTATGTCTTGCATTCGATCCCATAAACATTTTTAAAATGTGCTATTGTATTTCTTACATTCAGTCTAATAAACCAAAAGTATTCAACTGTATTTTTTACATCCATTTTCATTAAAAACACACAGAAACTATAGCGTATATGTATATACTAAAAAAATCCTATACTTTTTAATTTCTTGCATTCAATCTCATAAAAGAGCAAAACAGTTACAATATAAACAAAAAAATCGTCTTCCCATCGCCCCTCTCTCTCTCAAAAAAAAAAAAAAATCAACGATCTGAACATGGATGACCATTCCTGCTAAGCATTGCTTTACCCTCCTCCTCCTCCTCGCTCACCTAAAAGACAAACACCTGTCTGTCAAACATTTATACAAACACTAGCATGTACATGTGTGTACATATTTGCGCTCATGTCTATCTCTTACGCACTGCCACACTGACAGCACTCCTTTCAATTCTGAAAACCATTTACCAATTTTCAATTATACAATCACATTTCAGTTTTCTTTATATAAAAAGTATAAGGTCAATTCTACAGCAGTCTGCAAATAAGATTTTTGCATCCTGGATACAATTATTTTTTTAATCCAATTTTGCCTTTCCTGTGATAGTCATTGGACCAGATCATTTTTCTCTGACACTGTCTCAATCAATGTAAAAAAAAAGTTAAAATCAAACGAAAAAGTAAACCCACCAAAAAACAAACAAAATACTAAAGACACCAGTGGTCGACCATGCATCAGAAACATGTATCTAAAAAATAAGTAGCAAGAGTCATATGCATATCCCTAACTGCAAACGGCTTTTCCACCAAAAAATCTACACACACACACACACACACACACACACACACACCACACACACACACACACACACACAATTTTTTCGCTGGTGTCGATGTCACAATATATCAAAAACTGCTACAGGAACACCAGTGATATACCATTCCTTGATATGCCTGCAGTATACACACGAACTTTTATGCCGGTAAAGATGGATGACAATTTCCAAACTGTATGCACGCAGGGATAGGATGTAAAAGAAAAAGCACATAGTGCTTATTTCATTAACCTCGAAACAAAAGAATTTAAGAACACACACACGCAAGTCTCTGTCTGTTTCTCTCTCGTATGTTCACGGGGCCGATGATAGAATTTGCAAAAGTCGCGTGCACACTGAGACCGAATGTAAAAAAGCGCATAAGTGCTTATTCCATTATTGGCAAAATAACATTTTGAGAATTTTTTAGGAACGGATGACAAAATTTGCCGAAAAGCATGTACACGGAGACTAGATGGAAAAAACCGCATGAGTGCTTTGTCTGTTGTCTTCGAAATTAAAGAAATCGCGCACGCCCCCCCCCCCCCCCCCCCACAACAACAACAACAACAACAACAACAACAACACACACACACACACACACACACACACGCACAGTTTTTTCATTCCTACTGACCTAAACATACTTTCTGCCCCTCCTTTTAAACACCCCTGTCCTATAATGCATCCCATCGCCCCCCCCCCCCCCCTTCTCCCCTCCCCCCCTCTCAATTCCATCACTCCATTCCGATCATAAAATTGAGCATTTTAAAATATGCATCCCATATTTTTATTTTTAAGATACTGTTTTCATAATCTGCCCCCTCTTCCAATTAATGATGACTACCTATCCCCTACCGATGACTACCTATCCCCTATCCATCACTACCTATCTCCTATCCATGATTACCTATCCCCCATCGATCACTATCCCCTATCGATCACTATCCCCTATCCATCACTACCTATCAGCATTCACACATTCAGTCCTCATACTTATGCCCACAGACCTAAACATCCTATCCATCACCCCCCTTCCTAACATACCTTAAAATTCTACCCCCAATCTTCCCTTCCACCCCCCTCCCGGAATGGGGGGGGAGGGGGGCTGTCAGTATAAATAGTATCCCCAACTTCTGGAAATTCTGTGCTAGCAATCCCCTCATTTCTCATGTTTCTGCCTTCTTCCTTTTCTTCTTGTTTTCGTATCCGTTTTCTAAGTTTTGATCCATTTTCCTGCCATTTTTCAAAAAAAGAGAAATGACGATTCTCTCCTACACGGAAATCAGATGCGCTGGGCCTGCCTTGTCAGGCGCTTAACGGCAGCGCAACGCATGTTCACTCAGATGACTGACAACAGTAGTTGCTGTCAGAGTACAACGACGACGAAAAAAAGAGTTCTACAACCACCCCCAACCATACGAGACAAAACTGTTTT
>CM060337.1:40651773-40664273 GCA_030674155.1 Stramonita haemastoma
TGATTTGTCGCCACAAGTCCGGTGCCACACATATCCCGGAGGGTTGGGGAGGTTGTATGCATACAGTGCCACATAGTCTGGGTGCCGTGGGGTCTGTTACCGTGTAAAAGTTGGGGTTGAACGGGGCTAAAAACGGCTCTTTTTGTCTCATCTTTGGCCCAAACCGCACCATTTTTCAGCAAGGGGTGGGTATGCATGTACGCACGCGCGCGCGCGCTGGCGTTTGTCAGTGCGTTTGTTATTGTGCGTGCGTGTGTAGGGGACCCTTCAGATTGCTGTGGTGCATGATAATGCTGTATATTGTCATTATTACTTTGCGCCCTGCTTGCTTTTTGATGCGCACTCTGCACCAGCTTTCCTTCTTAAAGACTAGCTTTCTTAGCACTCGGGGACTGTTTTGTCGCCACAAGGCCGACTCCACACATATCCTGGATGGTCGGAGAGGTTGTATGCATACAATGCCACAACGTCTGGGTGGCGTGGGGTCTGTTACTCTGTAAAATTTTGGGTTTGAACGGGACTCAAATCGGCTGTTATGGTCATATTTTTGGCTTAAACGTCACCATTGTCATCAGAGGGGAGGGAATGCATGCACGCTCGCGCTCGCTCTGGTGTTTGTCAGTGCGTGTGTTTGTTTGTTTGCATGTGGAGGGGACCCTGCAGATTTCTGTGGTGCATGATATTGCTGTATGTTGTCATTATTACTGTGCGCCCTGCTTGCTTTTTGATGCGTACACACTCCAGTTTTCCTTCCCAAATGACTAGCCTTCTTAGCACTCGGGGACTGTTTTGTCGCCACAAGTCCGGCGTCACATAATCATTTTAGGGATGGTCGGAGAGGCTGTATGCATGTAATACGACATAGTTTGGGTGCCCTGGGGTCTGTTACCGTTGTAAAAGTTTGGGTGGAACGGGGCTAAAAACAGGTGTCTCTGTCACATCTTTGACCAAAACCGCACCATTTTCATCAGGGGGATGGGTATGCGTGCGTGCACGCACTGGCATTTGTCAGCGCGTTTGTTTGTGTGCGTGCATGTGGTGGGGACCCTGCACTTTGGTCTGGTGCATGATATTGCTATATATTATTGTTACTGGGCACCCTGGATGCTTTTTTATGCGTGCACTCCACCAGCTTTTTTTCCGGAAGACTAGACTTCTTAGCACTCGGGGACTGATTTGTTGCCACAATTTTGGCGCCACACATATCCCAGTCGGTCGGAGAGGTCTTATGCATGCAGTGCCACATAGTCTGGGTGCCGTGGGGTCTGTTACCGTGTAAAAGTTGGGGCGGAATGGCACTAAAAACGGCTCTTATGGTCACATCTTTGGCCCAAACTGCACCATTTTCAGCCGTGGGCTGGGCAAACATACGAGCATGCGCTCGCGCTGGCGTTTGTCAGTGCGTTGGTTTGTATCCACGCATATGGAGATGACCCTGCAGATTTCTGTGGTGCATGATATTGCTGTATATTGTCATTATTATTGTGCGCCCTGCTTGCGTTTTGATGCGTACACCGCACCAGCTTTCCTTCTTAAAGACTAGCCTTCTTAGCTCTCGGGGGCTGTTTTCTCGCCACAAGTCCGGCGCCACACTTATCCCGGACGGTCGGAAAGGTTGTATGCATGCAGTGCGACATATTCTGGTTGCCGTTGTGTCTTTTATCGTTTAAAAGTTGGTTGGGAACCGAGCTAAAAACGGCTCTTACGGTCACATCTTTGGCGCAAACCGCACCATTTTCAATAGAGAGGTGGGTATGCATGCACGCACGCGCGTGTACGCTGGCGTTTGTCAGTGCGTTGGTTTGTGTGCGTGCATGTGGAGGGGACCCTGCACTTTGCTGTGGTGCATGATATTGCTGTATATTGTCATTATTACTGTGCCCCCAGTTTTGTGTTTTTATGCGTACACCGCACCAGCTTTCCTTTCCAAAGACTAGCCTTCTTAGTTCTCCGGGCTGTTTTGTCGCCACAAGTCCGGCGCAACACATATCCCAGATTGTCGGAGAAGTTGTATGCATGCAGTGTCACACAGTCTGGATGCCGTGGGGTCTTTTATCGTGTAAAAGTTGGGTCGGAACCGGGTTAAAAACGACTCTTATGGTCAAATCTTAGGCCCAAACCGCACCATTTTCATCAGGGGGATGGGTATGCATGCACGCATGCGCCCGCGTGCTGGCGTCCATCAGTGCGTTGGTTTGTGTGCGTGCATGTGGAAGGAACCCTGCAGTTTGCTGTGGTGCATATTGCTTTTTGATGCGTACACCGCACCAGCTTTCCTTCCCAAAGACTAGCCTTCTTAGCACTCGGGGACTGTTTTGTTGCCACACATATCCCAGACGGTAGTAGACGTTGTATGCATGCAGTGCCACAGTCTGGGTGCCGTGGGGTCTGTTACCATGTAAAAGTATGGGTGGAACGGGGCTAAAAACAGGTGGCTCGGTCACATCTTTGACCAAAACTGCACCTTTTTCATCCGGGAAATGGGTATGCGTGCGCGCACGCGCCGGTATTTGTCAGTGCGTTCGTTTGTGTGCGCGCATGTGGAGGGGACCCTGCAGTTTGGTGTGGTGCATGATATTGCTGTATATTGTTATTAGTACTGTGCTCCCTGCTTGCTTTTTGATGCGTACACCGCACTAGCTTTCCTTACCGGAGACCTGCCTTCTTAGCACTCAGGGGCTGTTTTGTCGCCACAAGTCCGGTGCCACACATATTCCAGATCTTAGGAGAGGTTGTTTGCCTACAGTGCGACATCACACATGGCTGTTTTTCGTATAAGCGTTTATTGATCAATGGGTTTTTTTGTTGTTGTAGATTTTAAAGCTGGCTTTATATGTGGAGGTCGGTTTGTTATTGGTGGCATTTTTCTTTTCTTTTTTTTTTGAAGAGAAGGCTTTTATTTCATATTTGATTATATAGTTTGTCAGTGATGTTGTTGTTTTTAAGACGGCTTTATTTTATAGCAAAAATGTAAAAGGTTTATTATTGATGCTGTTTTTTTTAATGGCTTTATTTTACAAGGTTCATTATTTTCATTCGCTTTTTAGGTTTTATCTTATGTGGAGATGTGTTTTTTTTAGGTGGCTTTATTTCATGTGGTGGGTTTATCATTGATTTTTGTTTTTAAGGTGGCCTTGTTTAATATGTGGTTATATTTAAAATGATGGTTTTATATTTGAAGATTTTATTTCATATGTTGAAGTGAGTTTATTATGAATGGTGGTAGTGTTTTTTTGTTAAGATACCTCATTTCACATGTGGCTGTGGTTTATTACAATTATTGTATCTTAAAAGACTGTCTCCCATGTTGCGGTGGGTTTCATGATGGTCGTTTTAGATGGCTTTATTTTGCATCTGGAGGCGAGTTTATTACAACGCATCTTGGATGGTTTTGCTTCACACGTGATGAGGGCTTTTTTTCATATCTTGCATCACTTTCTTTTACAAGCAGATGTGGGTTCATTATTGCCGTAGCTTTTTACATCACTTTATTTTACATATAGAGATGGGTGCATTATGACGTCGTATTTTGTTGAGAGAGAGGTGTGACGTATTTCATATTACATTTCACCAAGTGAGAAGAGAAGGGGTGCAACCATGTCTTACAACTGGGCTACTGTAGAAGGTAATGTTTGTTTAGTCAAGGTAAATCACTGAATAAACATACAACACACAGATCGAAGGACACACACACACACACACACACACACACACCACACACACACACATACATACACAAAACACACATACACAAAACACACACACACACAAAACACACACACTACAAACACACACACAAATAAAAAGAAACCAGAAACACGGGCATACACACCACACACACACACACAAAACACACAAAACACACACACACACACACACTAAAAACACACACACACAAGTAAAAAGAAACCAGAAACACGGGCATGCATGAACCCCCTCCCCCTCTGCAGCCAATTTGGAAATGAACATTTTCCATCCATTTTTGAAACAAGGGTTGAGCGTGGAGGGAGTGGGGGTGGGGGGACTCTGTAATAAGGCTGCAGTAAAGATCTCTTTATTTAAGCTGCTGCAAAGGGGTGTGTGGGTGTATGGTGGTAGTTATTTGGTTGTTTTTTTATTTCACAAGTGGTATTTCCTAAGATGCAGTACTTTAGATGGCTTTTAAATCAGCACTGAAAAGAGAGAGAGAGAAGAGAGAGAGAGAGGAGAGAGAGAGAGAGAGAGAGAGAGAGAGAGAGAGAGAGAGAGAGAGAGAGAGAGAGAGAAGAGAGAGAGGAGGGAGGGAGGGAGGGAGGGAGGGAGGGAGAGAGAGAGATGGGGGTGGAAATGCAGCAGAATTTTTGGATGGCTCAAGTCCTGACAGCTAAAGGCCAGCATAGGAATGGTGTGACAGCATGGAGGAGGGAGAGGGGTAAATGACTGTTATTTTGGATGCTGTTAAATGTTACTCTCCCCCATGAAATAAGTTGCTTTGCACCAAACCCACTTTTGGATAGGAGCCATTCTTGGCAAAAGGGAGGGGGGGGGGGAGTGAGTGTTAGGATCATGTTTTTCAGATTTGGATTGATTTTAAACTATAGTCGTTATTCTGTCTTTTACTAAAATGTCAAGACGTAATTTTCTTTCCTTTTGCTTTAAAATGCATTAAAAAAGACTCATACCAAGCTCTCTTTCTGATCGTCTGTTTCGATGCTAAACACGTCCATTTCTCATTTTGCCACATCTGGCAGTGCATAATTTCGATTTGTGGTAACTTTTTCACAGAATTGTCTGATTTTTCAATCTGCTTGTTGTATTGAACAGCCTTTAAATTAGAAAATATATATTTATTATTGCAGATTGATTAAATGTCAATATCTAAAAATTAACGTGTGGTGCAAAGTGACTCATAATGGGGTGGAGTGTCAGTTATATGAGGCAAAAAAGATTGAAGAATTTGAGGGGGGGGTGAAGGTAATGTTTATCTATTTTATGTTTTATGTATTTTATATTTTTTATACCACTTTATGACACAGCAGATTTCCCTGTGTGAAATTTAGGCTGCTCTCCCTGGGGAGAGCGTGTCGCCACAAAAGCAGCGCCTACCCAGTATTCATTTCATATAATATATAGGCCTACAGCCCCGAGCCGCCCTGGGGACTCAACTCCCGATTTTTCCTCAGGGATGGTGTCTAAACACGACATCTGTGAGCATGCTGGGTTTTTTTTTATTTTGTCATCCGCTCCTACCGGCACACAGTGGCCTACTCTTCTGAAAGGCGGAACAGTGTTTTAACGTCTGCACAAGATGTTCTGTGTGCGTTTGCAAATGAAGCTTGGTTTATAGTCTCATCTGAATAACTTTGACATTAGTCCCCCCCTCCCCCATAATAATGCATCAGGAATGAAGCCACTGACAATCAGGGGCATGGAATAATTTTCCAGGAGACTTGGGGCAACTCAAGGATGGAGGGGGGGGGGGGGGGAAGGGAGGCAGAGGGAAAGATGATTACAAGGGAGTAGTACTTAAGCACCCACATCATTAATAGTCTCCTCTACCCCCCCCCCCCTCCTGAAACTACAGCCCTTAACTTTAGCTCCCCAATATACTATCAGTAATTCTCTGCCCCCCCCCCCCCCCGTCGTCATTTCAAGATTATGATTCCGACCAATTATGTATGTGTGTCAGGATTGTTATTACCCATCATGGGATGATTGAAGTATTTTTTACTTGACTTGACTATTCTGAATCTTGAAGCCCTCCATGATACTACTTCATTTACACACAACTGCCACTGAAACTCAAGTCAGACCCCCCTCCCCCAAAAAAATAAACCACAAAAACTAATTCCCCCCCCCAAAAAAAAAACAAACAAACAGAAAACAAACCCAAACTAAATCCCTCCCCCCCCCCCAAAAAAAAAGAAGAAAATTCCCTAGTGCTGAAAACAAGCATGCCTACCCTTCAGTTATATTTTCAGAGACAAGCCACTGACAATTGACACAACTGACAAAGTGCTGACACAACAGCCTTGTGAAATATCATTTCTCACTGGTGAGACTACAACCATGTGAAATATTATTTATTATTTCTCAGTGGTGAGACTACAGCCTTGCGAAATATTATTTATTATTCCCCAGTGCTCAAACTACAGCCATGTGAAATATTATTATTATTCCCCAGTGCTATACTACAGCCTTGTGAAATATTATTCATTATTCCCCAGTGCCCAAACTACAGCCATGTGAAATATTATTATTACTCCCCAGTGCTACACTACAGCTGTGTGAAATATTATTTATTATTCCCCAGTGCTAAAACTAAAGTCATGTGAAACATTATTATTATTCCCCAGTGCTCAAACTACAGCCATGTGAAATATCATTTGTTATTCCCCAGTGCTACACTACAGCCATGTGAAATATTATTTATTATTCCCCAGTGCTAAAACTAAAGTCATGTGAAACATTATTATTATTCCCCAGTGCTCAAACTACAGCCATGTGAAATATTATTATCATTCCCCAGTGCTCAAACTACAGGCATATGAAATATTATTTATTATTCCCCAGTGCTAACATTCCAGCCATATGAAATGTTATTTATTATTCGCCAAAACTCAAACTACAGTCATGTGAAATATTATTTATTATTCCCCGGTACTAACACTACAGCCATATAAAATGTTTTTTATTATTCCCAAAAACTCGAACTATAACCATGTGAATATTATTCATTATTCCCCAGTCTCAAACTACAGCCATGTGAAATATTATTCCCCAGTGCTCAAACTACAGTGATATAAAATATTATTCATTATTCCCCAGTGCTCAAACTACAGCCATGTGAAATATTTATTATTCCCCAGTGCTCAAAGTCAGCCATGTGAAATATTATTTATTAGTCCCCAGTGCTCAAACTACAGTGATATAAAATATTATTCATTATTCCCCAGTGCTCAAACTACAGCCATGTGAAATATTATTCCTCAGTGCAAGATTCAGCACTGTGTAAATTCCATATATTCTTAACTCTTGTTATTTAGAGTAATGTTGTCATCAGTTGAGAATGTAATATAGGGGGAAGGGCATCCTTGTGATTGTTATTTCTTTAATTGAATGCAATTTCATTGAAAAGCAGCAGTTAGCTTGGATAATTGCAGTAATATAACTGTGATTGTCTTTGATCAAACCAGGCCCAAAATACTACTTTGTTATCACCACTGGGGGCGGGATAGTCAGTGGTCAGAGCATTCACTTTCCCCAGGCTAAGGTTAAGCAGCATCGAGCGTGGTTACCAAGTGGATGGGTGACCGTTTGCGTGCCTTGGCTAAAGTACAGTTCCCCCAGTCCACCCAGCTGTAATGGGTACCTGCCTCTTTAGGGTCAGGAAAAATAAAGCAACGAGGGAGAGGAGATGGGCGCCGCCCTCAACATGCTGGCCCCTAGAGAAGCTGATGTCTCTAACTCCTTGCTCCCCAACGACCACACAGGTTATGGGGCACTGTTACCTTTTTTAATCACCACTACCCCATGCCACTGAAACTACTACCATCCAAAATACTACTTCATTGCACATACCTGCTACTGAAACTAAAGCCATCCAAAATATTCATATTTCCACCCACAGCCCCCAACTTCAGTGATGACTTGCTCAGTGCTCTTGCAAAGCCTCTTCCTGTCTGGGTGTAACACTGTCTGCTCCTGCCTCTTTCATCGTGATCACCATCTGCACACAGTACAACCGTTTGCACACATCAGTTACCACATGACATGGTACAGCCATTTGCACGCATCAGTTACCACATGACACGGTACAACCATTTGCACATGGCACATATTAAATCCTGTTCCACTTTTTGTAAGAGTAGGCCACTGTCTGCTGGTGGGAACAGATGACAAGATTTACAAAACTGCATACGCACCGGGTAACGGGGACCGGATGTAAAAAAAAGCACAGAAGTGCTTATTCCATTATCCTCGATATAAAAGAATATACAGATAAATAGATAAACACACAAGTGAGAGAAATACGGCTGCATCCAGAACATCTTTCTACAAAATCATTTGATGACACCAGTTCTTGGATATATATATATATATATATATATATATATATATATATATATATATATATATATATATATATATATATACACACATATATATATATATATATATATATATATATATATATATATATATATATATATATATACATATATGTATACATGTATACATGTATACATGTATATGTATATATGTATACATGTATATGTATATATATATATATATGTATATATATGTATATATGTAACTGTGTGTATTTTTGTTGTTGTTTTTTTTACTCCTGAATCCTCTAAGTGGTTTTGGTTGTAACTTGACCATAATCATGATTGTTATTTTCTTAAAACTATTCAGGTAATTGGGGTATAGGGTAAGGGAAAGGCAGGGGGGATGAAGATGGTGGGGAGAGAGGGGTAGGGGTGAGAGAGACAGAAGGAATGGGGGGAGAGAGGGAGATTGAGAAACGGAGGCAGAATAAGGTTTGTTTGACAGCAGGGTAATACCTGTGTTTTACCAGAAAATATTTTTATTCATGGATATGTGTATTGTTTTTTTTAAATTAGAAGAATGTTTAAGTGTGTGTGTGTGTGTGTGTGTGTGTGTGTGTGTGTGTGTGTGTGTGTGTGTGTGTGTGTGTGAGCGAGCGAGCGAGCGAGCGAGCGAGCGAGCGTGCGTGCGTGCGTGCGTGCGTGCGTGGGCGTGCGTGCGTGCGTGCGTGCGTGTGTGTAAATTGAAATATAGGGCCTATTATATTTATTGTGTACAGTGGCATGTGTGTGAATAATTCGAGTACTAGTGCTTTGATTATTTTGCTTTGCAAAAAACAGTGCTCTAGAAATTACATGTATTATCATTATTGTTATTCCTGGATATGTGTTTCAGAAAATCATCACAATATTTATGCTGCATTTTACAATTTTACATTTTTTTCCGAGTCCTCTGCGTGCTTTTAGTTATAATTTGATAATAATCATCTGTTATGTTCTTAAGATGTTCTTGACTTTGTTTTCAAAAAAAAAATTTTTGAGAACTTATGACAGGTGGTTGGGGGCATGTGGTGAGACGGGGTGTTCCAGCCATGGTGGTGGGGGGAAGACAGGGGGAGGGGGAGGGTAGGAGAGAGAGAGAGCTGGGGGGAGCAAGAGGTATCTTTGACACCAGGGTGATTTCTGTTTTATCAGATTTTTTTTTGCACCTGGATGTATTTTTTCTTGAAGACAAAATCACTATTTTCATAATATACAGTAATGGAAGACTGTCTTGGTCATTTTATGTCGTTTAAGTTATTACACGATTTTACATCTTAAGTTATAGGTTGTTACTTTTTAGCAATCATGACAGGTGGTGGAAAGTTGAAGCGAGGGAGGCTAGGGAGGGGTGGGGGAGGGTAGAGGGGGGGAGGAGAGACAGAGAGAGATCCAGGAGCACATGACCAGACTTCAGTGGTGGCTTGTATTTTATGTGAACATACATGTGTGTGTGTGTGTGTGTGTGTGTGTGTGTGTGTGTGTGTGTGTGTGTGTGTGTGTGTAAGGTGGTTGTCTTAAGATGTTATATTAAAAAACTATTGTCCTCGAATTAACATAATAAATAAATAAATGCACACACACAGAGACTACTTACATATGCCAGAGTCCCAACTGTTGTCCTCCAAAGAACTCAGCAATCTCCACACACCACACTGGAACACACAATAAAATATGTATAAACACAGCACACTGAATAGAATATGTATAAATATAACACACGGAATAGAACATGTATAAACACATGTAAACAGTAATGATTGTAGCACAACAGCCATCCCCTGGCTTACCCCCCCCCCTTCTCCTATAGAAATTCTTCATTCTCCCCTCCTTTTACCCCCCCCCCCCTACCCCCCTTTGACCTCTTCCTTCTCCCCTCCCCTTAACTCCCCCTTTTGCAGTCCCTAATGCTTCGTTACAAGATCAATATTTCTGATGTTTTCAGGTCTTTAGTGCGCTGATTATTCCATGCCAAACCCCATTTTCTTCCTCAGATGAAACTACATCTACTACTGTACAAACCACTGTCAATGTTTTTTTTAGTGCAACAATATAGCACATTTGGAATACTTTCTGTTGTGTTTTTATTCCTTGGCTAGAGCTGAGAGGTTTACCAATTGTGATACTCTTACGTATGCAACTGTTTACCCCCCCCCCCCCATCACCACCATATTTTAAAGCAGCTGCATTCCAACTTCAGGGATGATTTTCTACAAACACCACCAGTGTGCCAGTGTTCCAATTTTTTTTTATCATCCATTCCTACCAGCAGCGTACAAATGGCCTCTTCTTCAGAAAGGTGGAACAGGTTTAAACGTGTATGCAAGATTATCTGCGTGTATTTGGACACAAGACCTTGGTTTGTTGTCTATACCGAAGGACTTTGGGGGAATGGAGTCAGTACTCATGTAAACTCCAGGGGAAAAAAATCCCCTCCAACGGGCATCTTGGTGATGATTCGAACCTGGGCCGTCAGATAATAAGTTCAATGCTCTAACCACCAGGCTACCCCCCCCAATAAATGGAATGTTTTGCAAGCTATAATGACCTATTGAGAAAACCAACACTGAAATGTTCTCACCACTAGGCTATCTCGTCCTCCCCCCCTCACCCCGTGTGTTACACAAAATTACATAGCACATGTAAAATAACCCAGAGCAACAAGAGTGTTTCCCCAGGCAAAACTCTGTAGGAAAAAGCCACTCAGATAGGGAAACAAATACAGTTGCAGACAGGAAAAGAAAAAAAATGGGTGGCACTGCTCCTGTGGATATGTGCTCTCCCCAGGGAAAACAGCCTTAATTTCATGCAGAGAAATCTGCCGTGATCTAGTGTAGTGTAAAATGTAAAAAAAAAAAAAAATGAAAGAAAAAAAGAAAAAAGAAAAAGAAAATAAAAAATGAACAGAGGGCTGGCTGTAAATGGCAAAGAATGCATCTGGGACAGTCTGTTCACAATGCAAGTTCTGGCCTGGGATAGTCACAGAGGAAATAAGGTAAAAAGAAGACCCCCCCACCCCACCCCAAACAAAAGTGTTCTTGTAATGCTTTAATCCATGTCGTCTGCATCTGGTCACCGCCATATCTGAAACAAGACCATACAATTCATGTTAAAGTCAAATCTTGACATAAAACAAGATCACACACTTCATGTTAAAGTCAAATCTTGACATGAAACAAGACCACACAATTCATGTGAAAAGTGAAATCTTGACACAAGTATTATCAGTTTATGATAATCCCACCTCGCACCCTTCTGTCCTGCACACTGCATGTTGCTCAACATCACACCTGTTCGCCTAGTCACCTGTCAGCAACATCCATCACCAGAGTAGCCACTGATGCATGCCCCCCCCCCCCCCCATCAGCTGTCCCCCTCCCCTGGCCTTCTGTCTTCCAACCTTCTGCAGATTTCCTCTTTCAGCAACTCTGTCCACTTGACTGTGTTCTCTCCACAAGAAGAAGTCAGCAGTCATCGTTGGTGTCTCCTGCCCTCCATCTTGCCCCGGGCCATGGTGAAGTCTTCAATACCTGGCAGCTCTGATGTCTCATGGCATGTCCAAAATATGTCCTTTTCCTTTACTTCACCTTCACCTGTCCCGTAGTCCTGTGGACCGTGGAGGCACCACTGAAGATTTTGAAACCAGCTTCCTCCACTCCCCACGGTCCTCCCCCCTCCATAGTAAGTCGTTCCACCCAAGGCCTGTTCCTTTACTTAGCCAAGCCTAAAAGTTCAGGTGGTTTTTTTTTTCAGTTCTTCTAAATATGCTGTGTGTGTTTGTTGTTCTTCAATGTCACGTCCATTTGCATTAAGGTGGGACATGGGTCCAAAATCATGTTTTTTTAGTCACTCACACACACACACACACACACACACACACACACACACACACACACACACACACACACACACACAGCATCTGTAGTGTGCAGAGAAGTAGCCACTCTTTGATTTTTTCTCTCTACTTTTTTTTTTTTTTTTTATAGCCCTACTGCACCGAGAAATTAAACTGTAAAGATTTTTCTCATTTTGTTTTCTTCATATTTTTTTGTTTTAAATATCCCTTTGCACCAAGAAACTAGTGCTATGGATATTTCTCTTTCTTCTGACGCTTCAATTGTATCAACAACAACAACAACATCAAGAGGGCAGCATGGGTTTTGTTCGCTGTTATTTCCTTGTTTTTGTTTAGACTTTGATACCCCCATTGCATCAAGAAGTGAACACTATGGATTGTTCCTTTCTTTTTTTTTTTTTTTTTTTAACACTCCTATTACAGAAAGTAAACACTGGATTTTTCTCTTTTATTTTTGTTTTTCGCTTTGTTTTTAATACCCCTACTGCACCAAGAGAAGGGCATTGTGATCGTTGCATGCGCATGACTGATCTGAATCCAAGCGCTTTGATTTGTTTGCTAAAACAAGATTC
>CM060337.1:40673792-40681292 GCA_030674155.1 Stramonita haemastoma
TCTCTCTCTCTCTCTCTCTCTCTCTCTCTCTCTCTCTCTCCTCTCTCACTCTCTTCTCTCTCTCTTTCCTCTTCTCCTCTCTCTTCTCTCTCTGGGCTTTCTTTTCCTTGTTAGGTTTGGTCAATTTGTGAGCTTTTAGGTTTCATTGATGATAGTTATTTTTTTATGGAAGTGTGAGTCTTTTGAAAAATTCTGTTGGACTGGTTTGTTTTTGATGACGATGTTTTGGGGATCCTCTCTCTCTCTCTCTCCTCTCCCTCTCTCTCTCTCTCTCTCTCTCTCTCTCCTCTCTCTCTCTCTCTCTCACTCTCTCTCTCTCTCCTCTCTCCCTCTTCTCTCTTCTCTCTCTCCTCTCCCCCTCCCCTTCTCTCCCTCCTCTCCCTCCCTCTTCTCTCTCTCTCTCTCTCTCTCTCTCTTCTCTCTCTCTCTCTCTCTCTCTCTCTCTCTCTCTCTCTTTGCTCCCTTCCCTTCCACTCCCTCCAACTCCACCTTCACATAAATATTCTATTCTAGACGTTTTTATGGAGAGGAGTGTTGGTTGTTAATCTTGGATTCAAATTATTCTTACCATTTGAATATAGAAATGTGTTTTATGTATCTCTTGTGTTTAAGGGTTTTTATGGGTTTTTAAATCTGGTTTCCCCTTTTTATGCCTACTTTGCTTGTTTCCCGCTTACACACACACACACATACTTACACCACCACGCACCCACACAAAACACCACACACCACACACACACACAACACAACACACACACACGCACCACACACTTACGCACACACACACACACACACACACAACCACACACACACACACACACACACACACACACACACACACCACCACACACACACGTTTGTTTAAATAATTATCAGTGTATCCAGATAGGATGACGCTTTTTGTTGAATGTATCCTGTTTTCTTCTTTTAAAATATTGGTTGAACTGCTGTTGGTGGTGATGCTGTATATAGGGGTGGGAGGGGGTTTCTTTTTATTCCCAAAACAGGGCAAGGGCCGGAGAAAAAAGTATGTAATACTTACTCTGTTACCCTTGAAAAATAAAGATTATTCATTCATTCATTCATTCATTCTCTCTCTCTCTCTCTCTCTCTCTCTCGCTCCTCGTCGCTCGCTCGCCGCTCTCGCTCTCTCTCTCTCTCTCTCTCTCTCTCTCTCTCTCTCTCTCTCTCTCTCTTCTCTCTCTCTCTCTCTCTTCTCTCTCTCTCCTCTCTCTCTCTCTCTCTATTCCCTTGAAACATCTAGGATGTTTATGTAACTTTTAAAAAAAATTTTTTTTTATTTTTTTATTTTTATTTACATTTTTATTGATAGTATCTCTACCCCCCTCCCCTCCAATAAGGATATTAGTTAATTTTTTCCCCCCTTTTATCCAATTGTATGACTTATGTCACATGTATAACTTTTGACAGGTGGTGGTGGATTGATGTTTTCAGTTGTTTATTTATCTAGTTTTCTTGTTTGCTCCTTACCTACTAAACTTTTTTATTCTTCCATAATCAAAATATTTTTATTGTGACTTCAGATTTTTGTCTTTGATTGAGTGAATTTTTTATTACCTTATCATATATAGTGTCCTTATTCTTGTGTGTTGTTTGGTACTGCGTAAAGCTTTATTGTTTAGTATCTTTTCAACTTGATGTATCCCTGAAAAGGGCGGGGACTGGATGTTAAAAAAGCACATGAGTGCTTATCTATTATCCTCGAATAAAAGACTTTTGCCTTGCCTTGCCTTGCCTTGTCTCTCTCTCTCTCTCTCTCTCTCTCTCTCTCTCTCTCTCTCTCTCTCTATTTCTTACCTGTTGTTTGATACTTGTATGGTTTCTTGCTCTTGGTAATTGGATCATTATTAATTGTTCTTGTTTAGTTGAGGCTATCTTTTTAATCTTGATGTTTATCCCTGAAAAGGGCGGGGATTGGATGTAAAAAAGCACATGAGCTGTTATCTATTATCCTCGAATAAAAGAATTTTGCCTTGCCTTGCCTTGCCTTGCCTTGTCTCTCTGTGTCTGCTCTCTGTCTGTCTGTCTGTCTGTCTTTCTGTCTGTCTCTGTCTCTGTCTCTCTCTGTCTCTGTCTGTCTGTCTCTGTCTCTGAATCTGTCTATGTGTTCTGTCTGTCTATCTGTCTGTCTGTCTGTCTGTCTGTCTGTCTGTCTGTCTGTCTGTCTGTCTGTCTCTCTTCTCTCTCTCCCTCTCTCTCTCTCTCTCTCTCTCTCTCTCTCTCTCTCTCTCTTCTCTCTCTCTCTCTCTCTCTCTCTCTCTCTCTCTCTGCTCCCTCACCCTCCTCGAGTTATCAGCTTTTCAACAAAATGTACAGCTCTTAATTGTAATTTGCCATTATTGATGATGGTCTGTGTCTTGCATCTGTCAATATCAAGCGTTAAAATAATTCAATCATCATATTACGGGCAATTATAATATTTACAGGCACACTTATGTGAATCATAGTCTCGAAAGACACAAGAAAGCTACGTTTCATATTGCCTTAAACATTCCAAGATAACTTCCAATAAAAATATCACAAAACAAATACCACAACAATATTATATTCCTACATTTCTGTGTGTGTGTGTGTGTGTGTGTGTGGTGTGTGTGTGTGGTGTGTGTGTGTTGTGTGTGTGTGTGTGGTGTGTGTGTGTGTGTGTGTGTGTGTGTGTGTGTGTGTGTGTGTGTGTGTGTGTGTGTGTGATGATGGTGACGATCACTTTATATCATTTTTCTAGTCAATGGTCTTTACATCATTGTATTCCTACATTAGTGGGTGTGTTTGCGTGCGAGCATGCGTGTTGTGCCTGTGTGTATGTGTGCGTGTGCGTATGTGTGTATGTATGTGCGTGCCTGCGTGCGTGCGTGTGTGTGTGCGTACATGTGTGTGCGTTTGTGTGTGTGTGTATGTGTGTAGGTGATATTTGTGAAGTTATCTTGGAATGTTTAAACCATTATGAAAAATAAGAGCTCTCTTGTGCCTTTCAAGATTATGATTTTATCAATAAAATTATGTCTGTCAGTACAGTAGCTGCTTTCATGGGATGATTAAAGTGTTTTGAGCTGGACTTTGAAGATTATGGGAGGAAAGGAGATATTTTCTTGTTCTATAAGCCCTTTGGCAGCATGAGGAGCATTTTGTGTCTACCACTGATCCTTTTTCCTCTATTCTGCCGTTTTATGGGGAATAGGGATAACTCAATCCAGGTAGCATTGGGTCTGGCTGTCTTGGCCTTCCGTACATCTGCTTCAGGACAGTCCCCAGGATCACCCAGCTGTAAATGGGTACCTGCCCTCTTTAAGGTCAGGAAAGGCAAAACAGCGAGGGAGAGGAGATGGACGCCGCCCTCAAAATGTTGGCTCTGAAAGAAACTGATGTATTAAATATCTTGATCCGCTAACAAACGCAGAGGTTATTTATTGGAACACGTTTCACTTTCACCTTCAGCTATCCGTAGTCTTGTAGACTGTGGGGGACACCACTGAAGATTTTGCAAGCAACTTCCTCCATACACTCCCCATAGTCCTCTTTGATCCGTAGCAAATCATTCAACCTTTAGTTTCCACTTTATTTGTTTTATTTATTTATTTTTTATATACCACTTTATGTCACAGCAGATTTCTCTGCGTGAAATTCGGGCTGCTCTCCCCGGGGAGAACGCGTCGCCACAAGTGCAGCGCCTACCCATTATTCTTTTTTTCTTTTTCCTGTCTGTAACATCCCTAAACCCTATTTAGAGTGGCTTTTTTCTACAGAATTTTGCCAGGGACAACCCCTTGTTGCTATGTGCTCTTTTACGTGCGCTATATAATGATGTGTAACACACCGGACCTCGGTTTGTCGCCTCATCCGAAAGAAACTGATGTATTTAATATCTTGCTCCACTAACGAACGCAGAGGTTATTTATTAGAACACGTTTCACCTTCACCTAGATCTATCCCATTGTCTTGTAGACCGTGGGGACACCACTGAAGATTTTGCAACCAACTTTCTCCACTCCCCAAAGTGTGCCGGTGGGAACCGATGACAAGATCTTCAATACTGCATGCAGACAGGGACTGGATGTAAAAAAAAAAGCACATGAGTACGAGTGCTTATTCCATTATCCTCGATATAATATAAATATAAATAAATCAATAAAAAATAAATAAATAAATAGTCCTCTTTGTTCGGTAGCAAATGTTTCCACCATTTAGTGTCCCCTTTACTGTATGTACAGTATTGTTCTGCATTGTCACTCACCCACGAAGGCAAAGTTGGTGACGGCTGTGTTCTGAAGGCCATGGAAACTTATTTTAGGTGTGCTCACACAGTGGGATTCCAACCACCACCGCACACCCTGACCCAGTCTTTTCGCTGTCTAGGTCAGGCGCATGACCAACTAGACCAGCGATTGAAGTATTGTGCTGCATTGTCACCCCCCCCCCCCCCCCCCCCCCAAGGAAAAGTTGGTGTCGACTGTGTCTGACGGCAATTGGGACTGTTGTAGGGATGCTCCCACAGTAGGGGAGAGGGCAATAACATCACGGGCTACACCTGTTTAATGGCGTCTGTGCCTCTGCTTGGGGTGTTTGGGGTATACCTTCTGTAGCCCTCAATCTCCTGTTACCATTTGCCTTGCCTGTTTTTCTTGTTTACTTTCCTAACTTTATGTCTGACTGTATGTCTGACTGTGTCTGTCTATCTGTCTGTTATTTTCTCTCTGTATCTCTGTCTCTGTGTGTCTCTGTCTCTGTCTCTCTCTGTGTGTCTCTGTGTGTCTCGTTGTCTCTGTGTCTCTGTCTGTCTGTCTGTCTGTGATGTCTCTCTCTCTCTCTCTCTCTCTTCTCTCTCTTCTCTCTCTCTCTCTCTCTCTCTCTCTCTCTCTCTCTCTCTCTCTCTCTCTCTCAGCTTCACCCTCACCTTCGCCTACACCTGTCCCGTAGTCCTATGGACCGTGTGGGCCACTAACTGAAGATTTTGCAACCAGCTTCCTCCACTCTCAATAGTCCTCGATAAATATACTATTCGAACTGGAACCTCTGGAAAAAATAAACTCGAGTTGTTATGTTCAGAGTTTGCACTGGATGCAGACAATTCTAGGTAAACGTGCCACAGCATAACGACAGTGTAATGACTGAGGCCGTAGCACTGTACTTACGTTCATCATTGACACAAACTGTTGTTGCCTATTTATTTTATTCATTTATTTATTTATTCTTTTATACCAAGGATAATGGAATAAGCACTCGTGTGCTTTTTTACATCCGGTCCCCGCGTGTATGCAGTTTTGTTAATCTTGTCATCTTATTCCATTATCCTCCATATAAAAGAATAAATAAATCCTTTAAAATGAAAATAAAATAACACACATAGACAGACAGACACACACACACACACACATACACACACAGACAAACAGACAGACGCACACACACAAACACACACACACACACACACACACACACACGCACACACTACAGTCACCATTACCACCATCACCACCACCACCACCACCACCCTACACATACAGGGTAGGGGGTGTGTATGTTATAACCACCAATGGCCAGAGTCATTGTACTGGTCACACATACACGACCAGATCCGGGAAGAGAGGGAGGGGGAGGGAGGGATCTACAGAGTAAAGAATGGGGAGGAGGAGGGGGAAGGGGAAATAGGCCTACTGCTACCCCATTAACTTTTTACCCAACATTCCCCATGGACTGTGGTTAAGGGGACAAGTTTCTAGTCCTTTGGTTGCTGAAGTTTCAGGACATTGATTTGAGTCTGGACTTCACATGATGGGGACAAGATAGCCTAGTGGTCAGAACATTGCACTCAGCAATCTGACGACCCGGGTTCGATTCCCGTTGGAGGGGATTTTTCCCTGGAGTTAACACCAGTGCTGACTCCACTCTCCCCAAAAACCTCTCGGATGAGACTGTAAACCGAGGCCCTGTGTGCGAACGCACGCAGATCATCTTGCGAACACATTAAATCCTGTTCCGCTTTTCGAAAGAGTGGGTCATTGTGTGCTGGTGGGAACAGATGACAAGATTTACAAAACTGCATACACACGGGGACTAGATGAAAAAAGCACAAGAGTGCTTATTCCATTATCCTCGATATAAAAGAATTTAAAAAATAATAAATAAATTGTGGAATTTTCTTGTCTGTGGTGGACGTTTTTACCTGACTCTGGAGCTAAATTCATTCATTCATTCATTCAATCATTCATTCATTCATTCATTCATTTCTTCTTTTATATCGAGGATAATGGAATAAGCACGCATGAGCTTTTTTTTTTACATCCAGTCCCTGTGTTGTAAGCAGTTTTGTAAATCTTGTCATCTGTTCCCATCGGCACACAATGGCCTACTCTTACGAAAAGTAGAACAGGACTTAACGTGTGCGCAAGATGTTCTGCGTGCGTTCGCACACGTACGGGGCCTCGGTTTATAGCCTCATCCGAAAGACTTTTGGGGAGAGTGGAGTCAGCACTGGTGTCAACTCCAAGGGGAAAAAAATCTGCTCGAACAGAAATCAAACTCGGGTCGTGATATTGCAAGCGCAATGTTCTGACCACTAGGCTATCCTGTCCCCCAATGTCAATAACCTAGCAGCAGGATTTATAACGTCTTCAGTGATTGCAAGGCATGATAAGACAAAGCTGAGTAAAAAGCAAAGGTAAAGATGTTCCAATAACATGTGGTTCATAGGTAGCCAGATGTCAGTCCTCAGCTTCCCCAGGGGCCAGCATGTTGAGGGGGTGCCCATCTCCTCTCCCTCACTGCTTTATCTTCCCTGACCCTAAAGAGGACAGGTACCCATTTACAGCTGGGTGAACTGGGGGACTGTACTGAAGCTAAGGTGTGCAAAACGATCACCCATCCACTTGGTGACTACAGTCAATACTGCTTAATAACCTTGGCTTGGGAATGGAAAAGGAGTGCTCTGATCACTGAGCTATCCCTTCCCCAACAAAAAATAGGAAACACCCTTAAAGAGAAAGAGACCAGTCTTTAGATATATGTGTACAAGATAAACAAACAAGCCCCCCCCCCCCCCCCCCCCGAAAAAAACAAACCAAAACAAAACAACAACAAACAAAAGCAAACAAACCAAAAAAAAGCAAGCAGCATCAAACAAAAAGATAAACATTTTCACCATTTTAATGCCGCCCCCCCCCCCTCCCGAAGTGTTTAAAGTGATTTTTTAAAATTATTTTTTTATAACCCAAGTGGGCGTGTCCGATTGCACCTTGGCACTCTGGTGTGTGTGTGTGTGTGTGTGTGTGTGTGTGTGTGTGTGTGTGTGTGTGTGTGTGTTGTGTGTGTGTGTGTGTTTTATGTATGTGTATGTGTGTGTATGTGCGTGTATGTGTGTGTATGTGTGTGTATGTGTGTATGTATGTGTGTGAATGTGTGTGTATGTATGTGTGAGTTTGAATGTGTGTATATGTGTGTGTATGTATGTGTATGTGTACGTGTGTGTATGCGTGTACTTGTGTGTGA
>CM060337.1:40686292-40693792 GCA_030674155.1 Stramonita haemastoma
CCGACCTGGACTTTTCGCTTTCTAGTGAGGAGCATTACCTCTAGACCACTGATCCACATTTTTTTAGTCGTGGAGCCAGAGAGAGGGAGTCGCCCACCTGGGTTGGTGACCAACGCAACATCCCTCCAACGACCCTCTCCCGTGAATCTCCAACCTCGAAGACTTTGACACAAACTAATCAAAGGCACAGACGTGTATAGGGACACCAAATCTGAGGTCACCATGAGATCAGAGCAACCGCGGCCACCGACTCAAAGACATAGTTATGTGATTGCATGATGATCAATGGTGATGAGAATGATGTAATGCTGCTGCTGTGGAAGTGCATCCGCTTTGAGACTACTTGACAGGGTTGTACTCTACGCTTACTGTCATAATATATCCCGGCATCAACCAGGCCCGAGAGATACAGACACTTGCAGTGTTGGTTAGGTAGTTTGAGCAACACTCTCAAACTCGCATCCGTAAAGTGGATGAAGCTCGACTGTGTGGTCCCAGTCTCCCCACTGAGCCCACAGCACACTCACCCTGGGTAGGAGCCGGCCAAGGTCCAAGAAATCCCTATGATTCTTGTGTGTGTGTGTGTGTGTGTGTGTGTGTGGTGTGTGTGTGTGTGTGTGTGTGTGTGTGTGTGTGTGTGTGTGTGTGTTGTGTGTGTGTGTGTGAGTGAGTGAGTGTGTGTGTGTGTATGTTTGTGTATGTGTATGCATGTATGCATGTATGTATGTATGTATGTATGTATGTATGTATGTATGTATGTATGTGTGTATGTATGTATGTATGTATGTGTGTACATGTGTGTGTGCGTGCGTGTGTGTGTGTGTGTGTGTGTGGTGTGTGGTGTGTGTGTGTGTGTGTGTGTGTGCGTGTGTGCATGTCTCTCTCTGTTTGTGCATACCATTGTAGGATATTTTCATTAAAAACGCAGATTCCTTCGTTTCCACATAGTTCTTTTACAAGAAAACACACAATCATTGTACGTGAAATAAACATTTTTCACTCTTTTTTGTACTTTTTGGTTTGATTTGAGTTTGGGTTTTTTATGTTTTCTGTTTTCATTTGTTTGTTTCTTTGTTTGTTTGTTTGTGTGGGAGGATGGGGAAGGGTCACATTTTTGGCTTTCAGTAAAATCAATTTTTAGCACATAAGTGGTAGAATTGAACGTTTTTACCTCTGAAAGATTATGGAATGGAGGGAGGGGTACTTATGAAAGACAGGATCTATTTTTTTCCGCTCTGTTTCACAAACTGTTCAAAGCGCTGAAATTTAATGTGTGTGGCACACTTTAGTAAGAAAGGTCAGACAATATAGGATAAGTGTCTAATTTTTTTTAACTTACATAACATCACGCATAAAATTACACAGCAAAATACATTAGAAATCTTTTGTCGTGCTTTTTTTTTTTATTAAGTGCAAAAGTTTCGTGCAGAAATTCCACCTACATGGGTGTGTATGTGAGGGCGGGGGTATGTATGGGTTTATTTTGTTTATTTATTTATTTTTTTAATTTATATATCGAGGATAATGGAATAAGCGCTCAGGTGCTTTTTTACATCCAGTCCCCGTGTGTATACAGTTTTGTAAATCTTGTCATCTGTTCCCACCCGCACACGATGGCCCACTCTTACGAAAAGCGGAACAGGATTTAATGTGTGCACAAGAAGGTCTGCGTGCGTCCGCACACGGGGCCTCGGTTTACATTCTTATCCGGAGGACTTTTGGGGAGAGTGGAGTCAGCACTGATGTTAGCTCCCGGGGAAAAATCCCTTCGAACGGGAATCCAATTCGGGCCGTCAAATTGTGAGCGCAATGTTTGACCACTAGGCTATCTCGTTCTTTGTGTGTGTGTGTGTGTGTGTGTGGTGTGTGTGTGTGTTGTGTGTGTGTGTGTGTGTGTGTGTGTGTGTGTGTGTGTGTGTGTGTGTGAGAGAGAGAGAGAGAGAGAGAGAGGGTTTGTGTGTGAGTGTGTGTGTGTGTGTTTTTGTGCACGTGGTGTGAGTGTGTGTGTGCGTGCGTGTGTGTGGCGTGCGTGAGTGTGTGTGTGTGTGCGTGCGTGTGTGTATGTGTGTCAGCATGCTTGCGTGCGCGCGTGCACGTGTGTGTATGTGTGTTAGTTTGTGTTTGTGTGCGTGCATGCATATGTATGTGTGTGTGCAGACGCACACGCCTGTCTGTGTGAATGTGTGTGTGTGCGTGCGTGAAGCGCGCGCGTGCGCATGTGTGAGAGACAGACAGACAGACAGAGACAGAGATACAGAGAGAGAGACAGAGACAGAGACATAGATACAGAGAGAGACAGAGACAGAGAGAGACAGAGACAGAGAGACAGACAGAGAGAGAGAGTCTGCGTGTGTGTATCTCTCTGTTTGAGCATAACATGGTAGGATATTTTCATTAAGAACGAAGACTCCTTCGTTTTCACATAAGTATTTCAAAAAAAGGCAGAAGGCTATCGCATGTGAAATAAATATTCTTCTCTTTTTATGTAGTTCTTGGTTTGATTTGGGTTGGGTTTGGTTGGTTTTTTTTTTGGGGGGGGCGGGGTTGTTTATTGTTTTTGTTTGTTTGTATGTTTTGTTTGGGAGGATGGGGAAGGGTCACATTTTTGGCTTTCAGTAAAATAATTTGTAGCACATAAGTGATAGAATTGAACGTTTTTACCTCTGAAAGATTATGGAATGGAGGGAGGGGTACTTATGAAAGACAGGATCTGTTTTTTCCGCTCTGTTTCACAAACTGTTCAAAGCGCTGAAATGTGTGTGTGGCACACTTTAGTAAGAAAGGTCAGACAATATAGGATAAGTGTATAATTTTTTAACTTACATAACATCACGCATACAATTACACAGCAAAATACATTAGAAATCTTTTGTTGTGCTTTTTTTTTATTAAGTGCAAAAGCTTCGTGCAGAAATTCCACCTACATGGGTGTGTATGTGAGGGTGAGGGTATGTATGGTTTATTTTGTTTAGTTTAAAACAAAATATTCTGTTATATCGAGGATAATGGAATAAGCGCTCAGGTGCTTTTTTACATCCAGTCCCCGTGTGTATGCAGCTTTATAAATCTTGTCATCTGTTCCCACCCACACACGATGGTTCTACTCTGACGAAAAGTGTGTGTGCGTGTGGTGTGGTGTGTGTGTGTGTGTGTGTGTGTGTGTGTGTGTGTGTGTGTGTGTGTGTGTGTGTGTGTGTGTGTGTGTGTGTTTGTATGTATGTGCGCACACAAACACAGACACAGACAGACACACATGCACACATACACACATACACACATGTATATCTATCTATCTATCTATCTATCTATCTATCTATCTATCTATCTATCTATCTATCTATCTATCTATCTATCTATCTATCTGATTGACAGAGAGACCGACAGACAAAAACACTGACAGACTGAAGAAAATGGAAGAGGAGGTGAGGTTGGATGGTGGAGGTGGGAGGGGGGAGGAGGGGGACAGAGGAAAAAATATATTAGCGTACAGAGTGATATTCAAATGATAAAAAGAAATCATTAGGAAGATGTGTGCCAGTGATTCCTATCGAGGTAAGGAGGCGGTTCCTTTTGATCGGGAAATAGAACATGACTGGTGCTTGCTTCTCTCTCTCTCTCTCTCCTCTCTTCTCCTCTCTCTCTCTCTCTCTCTCTCTCTCTCTCTCTCTCTCTCTCTCTCTCTCTCTCTCTCTCTCCTCTCCTCTCCTCTCCTCTCTCTCTCTCTCTCTCTCTCTCTCCCCCCCCCCCTCTGTCTGCTCTGTCTGTCTGTCTGTCTGTCTGTCTGTCTGTCTGTCTGTCTGTCTGTCTGTCTGTCTGTTCTGTCTGTCTGTCTGTCTGTCTGTCTCTCTCTCTCTCTCTCTCTCTCTCTCTCTCTCTCTCTCTCTCTCTCTCTCCTCTCTCTCTCTCTCTCTCTCCCTCCCTCTTTCTCTCTGTCTGTCTGTCTGTCTGTCTGTCTCTCTCTGTCTCTCTCTCTGTCTCTCTGTCTCTGTCTCTTTTTCCATCTCTCTATCTTCTCTCTTCTCCCTTTTCTCTCTTTTTTTTTCTCTCTCTCTCTCTATCTCTCTCTTTTTACTCTCTCTCTCCCTCTTCCCCCTCTCTCTCTCCCCACTCTCTCTCCCCTCCCCTCCCTTATGTAACCATGAATATATAAAAAAAAAAGTTTGTAAGGTGTGTATTGACAAAGTGTGGATTTGGAGTCACAGATGTAATGTTGTATGATCAAAGATTTAAGAAATATTTGGGGACGGGAAAACCTAGTGGTTAGAACATTGCGCTCACAATTTGACGACCCGGATTCGAATCCCGTTCAAGGGGATTTTTCCCCTGGAGTTAGCATCAGTGCAGACTCCACTCTCCACAAAAGTCCTTCGGATGAGACTATATAAACCGAGGCCTCGTGTGTGTACGCACGCAGAACATTTTGCGCACACGTTAAATCCTGTTCCACTTTTCGAAAGAGTAGGCTATTGTGTGCCGCTGGGAACAGATGACAAAATTTACACAACTGCACATAGACGGGGACTGGATGTAAAAATAATCACAAGAGTGTTTATTCCATTATCCTTGATATAAAAGAATATGTAAGGAAAGAAAAGAAAAGAAAGAAAGAAAGAAAGAAAGAAAGAAAGAAAGAAAGAAAGAAAGAAAGAAAGAAAGAAAGAACATGAGGTACGTTTTCTGTCATGTTGCCCAGCACTTGAAAACTTAACGATGAAATGCCGTCTAAGTTTTATAGGAGATCAGCACTATTTCGGTTAGTCTTTCTTTACCAGTGAAAACACTATACGAAAATGTTGCTATGAACTTGTACAACAAATCGTAGTAGTAGTAGTAGTAGCAGCAGCAGCAGCAGCAGCAGCAGCAGCAGCAGCAGTAGTAGTAGTAGTAGTAGTAGTAGTAGTAGTAGTAGTAGTAGTAGTAGTAGTAGTAGTAGTAGTAGTAGTAGTAGTAGTAGTAGCAGAAGTGTCGTTATTATTTTATTGATATAATAACTATCAGTTTTCTTCCTCTCTTCTTCTTCTTCTTCTTCTTCTTCTTCTTCTTCTTCTTCTTCTTCTTCTTCTTCTTCTCTCTTCTTCCTCTTCCTCTTCCTCTTCTTCTCTCTCCGCCTCCTCCTCCTCCTCCTCCTCCTCCTCCTCTACTTCATCATCAGCATCAGCATCATGATCAATGCAATCATCATCAGTGTAATCAGTCTTTCTCCACAACTATGTATGCTTTTTTTGTTGTGTGTGTGTGTGTGTGTGCGTGCGTGCGTGCGTGCGTGTGTGCGTGCGTGCGTGCGTGCGTGCGTGCATGCGTGTGTGTGTGTGCGTGTGCACGCGCGCGTGTGTTGGTTCTTCAGTTTAACATCCTTCCACCAAACAGTGATTTATCAAACGTGCGTATGCTTGTGTGTGTTTGCATGTGTGCATGCGTGTGTGTGCGTGCGTGCTCGTGTGTGTATATGTGTGTGTGTTTGTGTGGTCAGTGTGTGGGCAGGGGGTAAGGGTCCATTTCGATCTGACCAACGGAGACTGCGGCCCGAACAGCACAGTGGTGTCTCAGTGTAACACGCTGTACAGAGTGGCGTCCGACACGGCACAGCAAGAGGGCAACTTTACCACTCAGCTCCACTGCATGTATGTCTGTGTGTGTGTATGTGGGTGGGGGGAGGGTGGGGGGGGTGGTGGGGGGGTATGGGTGTGGGGGGGTGTTGTGGGGGGGTGGGGGTGGGGGGGTGTTTGTTGGGGGTGGGTGGGTGTGTGGGTGGTGTGGTGGGTGTTTGTGTGTGTGCGTGTGTTTGTGTGTGTGTGTGTGTGTGTGTGTGTGTGTGTGTGTGTGGTGGGTGGGTGGGTGGGTGGGTGGGTGGGTGGGTGGGTGGTGTGTTTTGTGTGGGTGTGGGTGTGGGTGTGTGTGTTGTGTTTGGGTATGTAGATGTGTGGGTGGGTGGGTGAGGGTGGTGTGTGATTGTCTTTTGATTAATTTGTCTGTTGTTTGTCTTTTTCTTTGTTGGTGGGTGTGTGTGTGTGTGTGTGTGTGTGTGTGTGTGTGTGTGTGTGTGTGTGTGTGTGTGTGTGTGTGTGTTTGTATGTGTTGTGTGTGTAGGTGTGTGCGTGGGTGGGTGGGTGGGTGGGGTGGTGTGTGGTTGTCTTTTGATTTGTCTCTTTTTTTGATTGTCTTTTTCTTTGTTTTCTTTGCTACCAGGATATCTTCCAGTCATCCTTCAAGTGATAAACACATCGACTAATCACACGATCTGACACTAAACAGATGGATGGATGCGTGCATGCTTCCTTATTTGTTTGACTGTTTTGGTTTTTCGGCTAGTTGGTTGGTTGTTGTTTAGTTGGTTGAATTATTCATGGATCATTTGATTGACTCATTGACTGACTGGTTGATAGACTGACTGATGGATGGATGAATGGATGGATGGATGGATGGGTGGATGGGTGGATGGCTGGATGGATGGATGAATGGATGAATGGATGGATGGATGGATGGTGGGTGAGGTAGGAAAATTGATGGTTGGAAGGAGGGAGGGAAGGAATGAGGGAAGGAGGGAGTGGTGGCATGATTTGTTTTAATTTTTATTTTTATTTCATTTCATTTCATTCTAATTCATCTATTTTATTTTCATTCTTTTATTTGTATATGATTGACCGATGTGTCGATGGATGGATGGATGGATGGAACCGTTGCAGGCTGCTGACGGAGACAGTGGCGTGTGTGGAGACAGCCCTGTGTCACTGTAACTTCAGTTCCTCTCACCCGCAGCTGGAGAGCGGATACCACTCCTCCATGCTCCTGCACTACGTGTACAACAACCTGACCCAGTGCCCCAACACATCCTGTGCGTGCATCTCTTGTGTTGGCCACAACTGTTTTCTTCTTTTATTTGTATTGTTGTTGTTGTTGTTGTTGTTGGTAGTAGTAGTAGTAGTAGTAGTAGTAGTAGTAGTAGTAGTAGTAGTAGTAGTAGTAGTAGTAGTAGTAGTGGTAGTAGTAGTAGTGGTAGTAGTAGTAGTGGTAGTAGTAGTAGTAGTAGTAGTAGTAGTAGTAGTAGTAGTAGTAGTAGTAGTGGTAGTGGTAGTAGTAGTAGAATCATAATTATTATCATTATTATTATTGGTAGTAGTAGTGATAGTAGTAGTAGAATCATTATTATTATCATCATTATCATTGGTAGTAGTAGTAGTAGTAGTAGTAGTAGTAGTAGTAGTAGTAGTAGTAGTAGTAGTAGTATAGTAGTTGTAGTAGTATCAATATTATCAATATTATCATCATTATTGGCAGTAGTAGTGGTAGTGGTAGTGGTAGTGGTAGTAGTAGTAGTAGTAGTAGTAGTAGTAGTAGTAGTAGTAGTAGTAGTAGTAGTAGTAGTAGTGTTGTTGTTGTTGTTATTATTAGTAATGTAATTATTACAATTATTGTTATTATTGTTATCAATGATATTGTTATTATATTTACAGTTATCCACTTTTAATATAACAGTCTGCGCCATTGCTGCAACATATTGCA
>CM060337.1:40708792-40713792 GCA_030674155.1 Stramonita haemastoma
ACAATAGAACCCAGTACACAACCCAATACAACTCAGTACAACCCACTACAACCCACTACAACCTAGTACAATCCAGTACAATCCAGTACAACCCAATACAATCCAGTACAACCCAATACAATCCAGTACAACCCAATAAAACATAGTACAACCCAATACAACCCAGTACAACCCAATACAACCCAGTACAACCCAATACAACCCAGTACAACCCAATACAACCCAGTACAACCCAATACATCCCAGTACAACCCAATACATCCCAGTACAACCCAGTTCAACCCAATACAACACATGACAACCCAATACAACCCAATACAACCCAACACAACCCAATATAACCCAATATAACCCAATACAACCCAGTATAGCCCAATACAACCCAATACAACCCAATACAACCCAATACAACCCAATACAACCCAATACAACCCAATACAACCCAATACAACCCAGTACACCCCAATACAACCCAGTTCAACCCAGTACACAACACAATACAACCCAGTATACAACCCAGTACACGCCAATACAACCCAATACAACCCAACACAACCAAGTACACCCCAATACAATCCAGTACAAATGACTACACCCCAATACAACCCAGTACAACTCAATACAACCCAATACAATCCAGTACAACAATGTCTACAGGGCTGTCGACCTGCCGGCTCTCTAGTCCTCTGGGAGTGTGTCAAGGAGAGTACACCTATGATTCCAACATCGGCAGTGGTCAGCTTGTGCAGTGCCAGTAAGTCAGCAGTCTGATGTGCTATGCTGTGCTGTGCTGTGTAAAGATATGCTGTGATGTGATGTAATATGCTGTGATGGGATGGGATGGGATATGCTGTGCTGTGTTGTGCTGTGCTGTGTTGTGCTGTGCTGTGCTGTGCTGTGCTGTGCTGTGCTGTGCTGTGCTGTGCTGTGCTGTGCTGCGCCCTGCTGTGCTGCATTGTGCTGTGCTGTGCTGTGATGTGTTATGATGTGCTCAGCTTTGTTGCACTGTGCTCTGCTGTGCCATGCTGTGTTGTGCTGTTATGATGTGCCGTGATGTGCTCAGCTGTGCTGTGACGTGTTCTGTGTAAAGATGTGTCGTGTACTGTGCTGTACTGTACTGTATTGTATTGTACTGTACTATATTGTAATGTACCGTGTTGTACTGTAATGCACTGCATTGTACTGCATTGTAGTTTACTACAATATTATTGTACTGTACTCTATTGTACTGTACTGTGTTGTACTGTAGTGTACTGTAGTGTACTGTATTGTACTGTATTGTACTGTGCTGTACTGTAGTGTACTTTATTGTACTGCACTGTATTGTGCTGTATTGTACTGTACTGTACTGTATTGTAATATATTGTACTGTACTATATTGTACTGTAATGTACTGTATTGTACTTTAATGTATTGTATTTTGTGTGTGAGCTTGTATGTATATGCCTCTGTGTGTATGTGTGTGTGTGTGTGTGTGCGCGCGCGCGCGTGTATGTATATGACTCTGTGTGTCTGTGTGTGCATGTGTCTGTGTGTGTGCGCGCGCGTGTATTTATATGCCTGTGTTTGTGTGTGTGCGTGCGCGCGCGCGCGCGTGTGTTGTGTTTGTGTGCAAATGTATGTGTGTGTGTGCACGCGCTCGTGTGTGTGTGTGTGTGTGTGTGTGTGTGTGTGTGTGTGTGTGTGTGTGTGTGTGTGTGTGTGTGTGTGTGTGTGTTGTGCGCGCGCTCGCGCACGCGCTTCTGTGTTTTTGTATGTGTGTGCACCTGCGCGCGTGCTCGCGCATGCGCGTGCGTGTATAGTTTATATGCTTTTTCCATGCATGTGTGTCTGTTTCCCTGTAATACGTGCATACTTCATACTTTGTACGTACATGTGCATGCATGTACTTTGTGACTGTCCACAACAGAGCAGCCAAGAATTTCATCACCTGCGCGGAAGAAGTGGGCTGTGCTTGCGGCCTTTTGCGAAACGGATCTCTGTTTGTGGCTGAGGTGCTCTACAACATATCCACCATGTCCTTAAAAATCTATGACGAAGCCGGTTGCCCTACTGGTGAGTTTGCCTCGCTTACATCGAACTGATCCATCGCCATCATCATCGTTATCATGAAGATCGTCGACATTGTCATTATCATAGTCGTCATCATTATTTGTCATCATCACCATTATCGTCGTTGTCGCCGTCATCATCATCATTATTAGTATCATCTTCTTATATTCATCATATTCATCACTTTTGTCGTCGTTGTCCATTGTCATTGTCATTGTTATCGTCATCATCATCGTCATCATCATCGTCATCATCATCGTCATCATCATCAATACCATCGTCATTAAGAGAAAGATGATTATACATAAAGGAAAGAAGAATTGCGAAGAAGAAAAGGAATGGCGATGAAGAAAAAGATTTGCGAAGAAGAAGAATTGCAAAGAATTGCGAACAATTCCGAAGAAGAAGAATTGCGAAGAAGAAGAATTGCAAAGAATTGCGAACAATTCCAAAGAAGAAGAATTGTGAAGAAGAAGAATTGCAAAGAATTGCAAAGAAGAATTGCGAAGAATTGCGAAGAAGAATTGCGAAGAAGACTTGCAAAGAAGACTTGCGACGACGAAGAAGAAGAAAGAAGAGGAAGAGAAGAAGAAGAAGAAGAAGAAGAAGAAGAAGAAGAAGAAGAAGAAGAAGAAGAGAAGAAGAAGAAGAAGAAGAAGAAGAAGAGAAAAGCAAGAAAAACAAGAAAAACAAGAAGAACAAGAACAAGAGCGAGAAGGAAAAAGGAGGGAAAGGAGGAGGAGCAGGAGGAGGAGGAGAAGTAGGAATAATTACGAAAGCAACTTATGGATGAGACCGTTGATGATGCCTTGTTCCGGACACGTGTGTGTGTGTGTGTGTGTGTGTGTGTGTGTGTGTGTGTGTGTGTGTGGGGTGTGTGTGTGTTGTGTGTGCATGCGTGCCTGCGTGTGTGCGTGTGTTGTGTGTGTGTGTGTGTTCGTGCGTGCATGCGTGCGTCCTTGTGTGTGTATGTATGTAGCGTAGAAGGGGGGGGGGGGGGGGGGGGGGGGGGGGGGGGGGCAGTGGGTGATTGATTATTATTGATTGATTGATTGATTGATTGCAGTGACTGGTCAAATCTTCCCAGACGATGGTGGAATCGACTGCCCAGGTATTCCATTTTGTCCTGTTTTGTTTGAGGGTCCTTGTATGCTTGCTATGAGCACACACACATACTCACACACACACACACTCTCTCTCTCTAACATATATATATATATATATATATATATATATATATATATATATATATATGTATATATACATATATATATATATATATATATATATATATATATATATATATATATATATATTCATTATATACAATATATAAATATATATATATATATATATTTGTGTGTGTACGTATGTATGTATGTATGTATGTATGTATGTATGTATGTATGTATGTATGTATGTATGTATGTATGTATGTATGTATGCATGTATGTATGTATGTATGTATGTATGTATGTATGTATGTATGTATGTATGTATGTATGTATGTATGTATGTATGTATGTATGTATGTATGTATGTCTGTGTCTGTGTGTCTGTGTGTCTGTGTCTGTGTCTGTGATTCGTTGAATGACAGACTAGCTGGTTTCCATGACCGACTGACTGACCAATCAACCCACAAACCGACCAACAGTTTGGCTGGTTGGTTTGATGATTTGTAGGTTGGCTGGCTGGCTAGCTGACCGACCGACTGACCGACCGACCGACCGACTGACTGACTGACTGACTGACTGACTGACTGACTGACTGACTGACTGACTGATTGATCCCAAAAGTCTTTCGGATGAGACTATAAACCGACGACCCGTGTGCGAACGCACGCAGAACATCTTGCGCACACGTTAAATCCTGTTCCGCTTTTCGTAAGTGTAGGCCATCGTGTGCCAGTGGGAACAGATGACAGGATTTACAAAAACTGCACACACATGGGGACTGGATGTAAAAAAACACATGAGTGCTTATCCCGTTAACCTCGATATAAAAGACTAAATAAAATAAAAAATAAATGACCGACCGACCGACCGACTGACCGACCGACCGACCGACCGACCGACCGACCGACCGACCGACCGACCGACCGACCAACCGACCGACCAACCGACCGACCGACCGACCGACCAACCGACCGACCGACCGACCGACCGACCGACCGACCGACCGACTGACTGACCGACCGACCGACCGACCAACCGACCGACCGATCGACCGACCGACTGACCGACCGACTGACTGACCGACTGACTGATTGACTGATCCACTTCTAATTCTTGTTTCAGCTGTGCCAAATGACGACAAAGCGAAGAGGAGGCTGGCTCTGTCTTACGCTGACAGTAAGTGACCAGTGTGGACACAGTCAGGAATGAGAAGTCAGTTCCACCAGCCAAGGTTAAGCAGCGTCAAGCGTGGTTACCAATCAGATGGGTGACCGTTTGCGCGCCTTGGTTTCAGTACAGTCACCCCAAGTTCACCCAGCTTGTTAATGGGTTACCTGCCCTCTTTAGGGTCAGGGAAGGTAAAGTAGCGAGGGAGAGGAGATGGGCGCCGCCCTCAACATGCTGGTCCCTAGAAAAGCTGAGGTCTCTGATGATGCCTCGCTCCCCTACGACCACATGTGATGTTTAAGCTGTGGTTTGGTCACACATTAAAAAAGATTTAGAGAGGGAAAAAAATGACCCAAAAGAGGCTTCAGTTTTGACGACACATGCACGCATGCATGCGCACGCTCACTAATAGACAAACTTACACACTTAGATTTTTCTCCTGGAGTTAACATCAGTGCTGACGCCACTCTCCCCACAAGTCCTTCGGATGAGACTTTAAACCGGGGCCCCGTGTGCGAATGTACGCAGAACATCCTGCGCACACGTTAAATCCTGTTCCGCTTTTCGTAAGAGTAGGCCATCGTGTGCCGGTGGGAACAGATGACA
>CM060337.1:40716292-40718792 GCA_030674155.1 Stramonita haemastoma
TGTGTGTTTTGTTGGTCTGTCTGTCTGTTTTGTTGGTCTGTCTGTCTGTTTTGTTGGTCTGTCTGTCTGTTTTGTTGGTCTGTCTGTCTGTTTTGTTGGTCTGTCTGTCTGTTTTGTTGGTCTGTCTGTCTGTTTTGTTGGTCTGTCTGTCTGTTTTGTTGGTCTGTCTGTCTGTTTTGTTGGTTTGTCTAGTCTCTCTGTATGTCTCTGTAATTGCCTAACCTGCATGCCTCTCTGTGTCTCTGTGTCTCTGTGTCTCTGTCTCCGTCTCTCCGTCTCTGTCTTTCTATCTCTCTCTCTGTCTCTAAGTCTCTGTCTCTCTGTCTCTCTGCCTCTGTCTCTGTCTGTCTGTCTGTCTGTCCGTCTGACTGACTGTGTGTATGTGTGTCTGTGTGTCTGTGTGTCTGTGTGTCTGTGTTGTCTGCTGTCGTCTGTTGTCTGCTGTCTGTCTGTCTGTCTGTCTGTCTGTCTGTCTGTCTGTCTGTCTGTCTGTCCCCTCTCTCTTCTCGTCTTCTTCTCTCTGTCTCTCTCTCTCTCTCTCTCTCTCTCTCTCTTCTCCTCTCTCTCTCTGTAAATCTGTTGTGTTTGTGTGTGTCTGGTTCTCTCTGTCTCGTCTCGTCTTCTGTCTGTCTCGCTCGTCTGTCTGTCTGTATGTTGTTGTTGTTGATGTTGTGTGTGTGTGTGTGTGTGTTGTTGTCTGTCTGTTGTCTGTTGTATGTATGTCTGTCTGTATGTATGTTGTATGTATGTATGTATGTATGTATGTATGTTGTGATGTATGTGTGTATGTATGTATGTATGTATGTATATGATGTATGTATGTATGTATGTTGTATTGTTGTGTGTTGTTGTATGCTGTATGTATGTGTGATGTTGGTGGTAGTAGTATGTGTGTATGTATGGGTTATGTGTTGTCGTTTGTGAGTGTTTAAAGTGTTGTGTGTTGTGTGTTGGTGTTGTCTGTCTGTCTGTATGTTGTTGTGCGTGCGGTGTCGTCTGTCTGTACGTGTTGTCTGTTGTGCTTGATGCGCTGTATGTTGTCTGTGTTTGTGATGTTGTATGAATGTCTGTAGTTGTTGTAGTATGTGTGTATGTATGTTGTCTGTATGTATGTATGTATTCTGTCAGGTTGTGGTTGTATGTATGTCGTAGTCTGTACTAGTCTGTTGTATGTAGTACTGTCATAGTATGATGTTGTTGTATGTATGTATGTTGTATGTATGTGTAATGTATGCATGTATATATGTATGTATGTATGTTTGTTTGTTTCTTTGTATTTTTGTATTGTTGATGGTTATGATACGACATTGTAATAATGTTTTTGTCTTTGTTATTACTTTATTTACATGTATGCTTGTTGACATAGGTGAGCTTTGTCAGTATGTATGTAATCTCTTAATACACATGATGAGATTTGCTATTACGACTAAACGACATTAATAATCTTCCTACACACGCACAACTAGCTCAAACAATGTACCAAACACACAAACACACACAACACACCACACCCACACCACACACACACACACACACCACACACACCACACACACACATCCCCCACACCACTCACCATCACTGTCTGTCTGCCTGCTGCTGCCTGCCTGCCTGTCTGTCTGTCTGTCTGTCTGTCTGTCTGTCTGTCTGTCTGTCTGTCTGTCTGTCTGTCTGTCTGTCTGTCTGTCTGTCTGTCTGTCTGTCTGTCTGTCTGTCTGTCTGTCTGTCTCTCTCTCTCTCTCTCTCTCTCTCTCTCTCTCTCTCTCTCTCTCTCTCTCTCTCTCTCTCTCTCTCTCTCTCTCTCTCTCTCTCTCTGTTTTAAAAGAAAGAATTGAGTGCACAGGACTATATCGGTATGTTTGCTTTTGTGGCAATATCTATGCGCTGTCTTTGGGGACAGCAGCTTGGATTTCACTCAAAAATATCTTCTGTGACTGAAAGTGGGATACGCCACAATACCATACAATGTAACACAACACAACACAACACAAATCAATGCAATACGTGCATGCATACAGTTCCCATTTTGATACTGTAATGCTTGACTTGTATTCTTCAAAAGTTAATAGCAGCATTTGGTTTTTGAAAGAAAAACGTGTCGTAAAACAATAAAGAAGAAAATATGCAAAGTCCTGCTGCTTTTAAATGTGAACGAAATTTGACAACTAGACTAAGTAGGCATATTAATTATTCATCAGTGAAATTGGTAATAAAGCGTATGCAACTATTCTTCAAGGAGTATTTCAGTATTGTTTTTTTTTTCTTTTTTTACAAAATGCTCGTAGCTTTCCAATGAAATCATACTCGAATAGATCTTTTCTAAATGAAATGTCCTAAAAACCAATAAAAGCCTGGGTAATTTCTCATACTGGTTGCTTGTTTGGTTGGTGGGCTGGTTGGTTGGTTGATTAATTGATTGACTCATTCTTTCATTCATTTATTTTGTGGTTTACAGAAAAGGAAACTTCAACGGCTGACGTCACGGGTCTCTCTGTCATACTC
>CM060337.1:40724775-40732275 GCA_030674155.1 Stramonita haemastoma
CAAAGAGGTGACCATAAGAGCCGTTTTTTAGCCCCGTTCATCCCCAACTTTTACACGGTAACAGACCCCACGGCACCCAGACTACGTGGCACTGTATGCATACAACCTCCCCGACCATCCGGGATATGTGTGGCGCCGGACGTGTGGCGACAAATCTGTCCCCGAGTGCTATGAAGGCTAGTCTTTGGGAATGAAAGCTGGTGCGGTGTACGCATCAAAAAGCAAGCAGGGCGTACCCTAATAATGACACTATACAGCAATATCATGTACACCCAGCAATCTGAAGGGTCCCCTGCACATGCGCGCACACCAACGAACGCACTGACATACGCCAGCGCGCGCGCGCGTGCGTAAATGCATACCCACCCGTCTGATGAAAAGGGTGCGGTTTGGGCCAAAGAGGTGACCATAAGAGCCGTTTTTAGCCAACGTTCATCCCCAACTTTTACACGGTAACAGACCCCCACGGCACCCAGACTACGTGGCACTGTATGCATACAACCTCCCCGACCATCCGGGATATGTGTGGCGCCGGACGTGTGGCGACAAATCTGTCCCCGAGTGCTATGAAGGCTAGTCTTTGGGAATGAAAGCTGGTGCGGTGTACGCATCAAAAAGCAAGCAGGGCGTACCCTAATAATGACACTATACAGCAATATCATGTACCCCAGCAATCTGAAGGGTCCCCTGCACATGCGCGCACACCAACGAACGCACTGACATACGCCAGCGCGCGCGCGCGTGCGTAAATGCATACCCACCCGTCTGATGAAAAGGGTGCGGTTTGGGCCAAAGAGGTGACCATAAGAGCCGTTTTTAGCCCCGTTCATCCCCAACTTTTACACGGTAACAGACCCCACGGCACCCAGACTACGTGGCACTGTATGCATACAACCTCCCCGACCATCCGGGATATGTGTGGCGCCGGACGTGTGGCGACAAATCTGTCCCCGAGTGCTATGAAGGCTAGTCTTTGGGAATGAAAGCTGGTGCGGTGTACGCATCAAAAAGCAAGCAGGGCGTACCCTAATAATGACACTATACAGCAATATCATGTACCCCAGCAATCTGAAGGGTCCCCTGCACATGCGCGCACACCAACGAACGCACTGACATACGCCAGCGCGCGCGCGCGTGCGTAAATGCATACCCACCCGTCTGATGAAAAGGGTGCGGTTTGGGCCAAAGAGGTGACCATAAGAGCCGTTTTTAGCCAACGTTCATCCCCAACTTTTACACGGTAACAGACCCCACGGCACCCAGACTACGTGGCACTGTATGCATACAACCTCCCCGACCATCCGGGATATGTGTGGCGCCGGACGTGTGGCGACAAATCTGTCCCCGAGTGCTATGAAGGCTAGTCTTTGGGAATGAAAGCTGGTGCGGTGTACGCATCAAAAAGCAAGCAGGGCGTACCCTAATAATGACACTATACAGCAATATCATGTACCCCAGCAATCTGAAGGGTCCCCTGCACATGCGCGCACACCAACGAACGCACTGACATACGCCAGCGCGCGCGCGCGTGCGTAAATGCATACCCACCCGTCTGATGAAAAGGGTGCGGTTTGGGCCAAAGAGGTGACCATAAGAGCCGTTTTTAGCCCCGTTCATCCCCAACTTTTACACGGTAACAGACCCCACGGCACCCAGACTACGTGGCACTGTATGCATACAACCTCCCCGACCATCCGGGATATGTGTGGCGCCGGACGTGTGGCGACAAATCTGTCCCCGAGTGCTATGAAGGCTAGTCTTTGGGAATGAAAGCTGGTGCGGTGTACGCATCAAAAAGCAAGCAGGGCGTACCCTAATAATGACACTATACAGCAATATCATGTACCCCAGCAATCTGAAGGGTCCCCTGCACATGCGCGCACACCAACGAACGCACTGACATACGCCAGCGCGCGCGCGCGTGCGTAAATGCATACCCACCCGTCTGATGAAAAGGGTGCGGTTTGGGCCAAAGAGGTGACCATAAGACCGTTTTTAGCCAACGTTCATCCCCAACTTTTACACGGTAACAGACCCCACGGCACCCAGACTACGTGGCACTGTATGCATACAACCTCCCCGACCATCCGGGATATGTGTGGCGCCGGACGTGTGGCGACAAATCTGTCCCCGAGTGCTATGAAGGCTAGTCTTTGGGAATGAAAGCTGGTGCGGTGTACGCATCAAAAAGCAAGCAGGGCGTACCCTAATAATGACACTATACAGCAATATCATGTACCCCAGCAATCTGAAGGGTCCCCTGCACATGCGCGCACACCAACGAACGCACTGACATACGCCAGCGCGCGCGCGCGTGCGTAAATGCATACCCACCCGTCTGATGAAAAGGGTGCGGTTTGGGCCAAAGAGGTGACCATAAGAGCCGTTTTTAGCCCCGTTCATCCCCAACTTTTACACGGTAACAGACCCCACGGCACCCAGACTACGTGGCACTGTATGCATACAACCTCCCCGACCATCCGGGATATGTGTGGCGCCGGACGTGTGGCGACAAATCTGTCCCCGAGTGCTATGAAGGCTAGTCTTTGGGAATGAAAGCTGGTGCGGTGTACGCATCAAAAAGCAAGCAGGGCGTACCCTAATAATGACATATACAGCAATATCATGTACCCCAGCAATCTGAAGGGTCCCCTGCACATGCGCGCACACCAACGAACGCACTGACATACGCCAGCGCGCGCGCGCGTGCGTAAATGCATACCCACCCGTCTGATGAAAAGGGTGCGGTTTGGGCCAAAGATGGTGACCATAAGAGCCGTTTTTAGCCAACGTTCATCCCCAACTTTTACACGGTAACAGACCCCACGGCACCCAGACTACGTGGCACTGTATGCATACAACCTCCCCGACCATCCGGGATATGTGTTGTACACAAATGTTAAAGAGAGAGAGAGAGAGAGAGAGAGAGAGAGAGAGAGAGAGGAGAGAGAGAGAGAGAGAGAGAGGAGAGAGAAGAGAGAGAGAGAGAGAGAGAGAGAGAGAGAGAGAGAGAGAGAGAGTCAGACAGACAGACAGACAACAGACAGAGACAGAAAGAGACTGACACTGCGACAGAGACAGATATTTAGGTCTTTCTGTAATGACCTCTTTTTTTAAACTGAGATCCACTCTATTTAAATGTTGCAGCTGTACCAATATAACAACCAATCAGAACGGCACACTACCACCACAGACCTGCAGCTGACTATAAAAACTTGTCCTGGTTCCTTCTCTGAGCATATAAACCTATCTAAAAGCGCGCGAAATCCACACCCGTCCCCTTTTTCTCTCTTTTGCATGTCTGTTTTCACTCTGGGATAGCTTTCTACTATCAACAGCAGCACCAGGATAGGTCGCCACCCCTATCCTCCACCCTAACAAACTTCTGCACACAGGGGGGCTTAGAAAGTCATCAGTATGTCTGTAACGCACCTGTAGTGAAGGTAAGAGTTTGTTGCTTGGTTGTTTATTTGAATCTAATCATTGTTGCAGTTCGTCAGACAGTAGGTTTTCATGTGTTTATGTTTGGTTGATATTTTTTTGGTGTCCAGCATTGCCTTTCAAACACACACATGCACACACACACACACACCACACACACACACACACACACACACACACACACACACACACACACACACACACCACACCTACAGGCACACTTGCATGTATGGAGACATTCATGCAAACACACCTAACACATTCATACATGCAAACATATACATGCACACCAGCATTCCTTCATGCAGATAGATGGCATGCATGCACAGAACAGCAGACAGAAACTGCTGCAAACCTACACCCCTTTTTACCACTCCCCCTCCCAATGTTTTGCTTCTTTGAATGCTCACACAGTAGCTTTTGTTGTCTGTCATATGAACAAATCATGCCTAGTGCTGCTGTTAAGCACCTCACAATTCAGGCCCAGTGCATCCCTCTTCAGGGTAGGAGAGCTCTGAAATCTTTAAAGTCTTTGTGCAAAAAACACAGGCGAATGGACCAAGAAAGCAGACAATAGACAAGAAGGTGGTGACAAGAAAATGACCAATGTAGAAACAATGAGAGAGATAGAAAAGAGAATTTGAAAAGAGAATTTGCAGAGAATTTCCAGAAAGTGGTCTTGCTTTCTGTACTGATACTCCCACCCTCCCCCTTTATGCCCACTGGGAGATCTGTCCATTTGATATCCCAGATTGTAAAGAGACTTTAGCAGACACTTAAGCAAACTGCCGCCAATTTTTCTTTCACAGAATGGGGTCACATTTCCTGTCGTCAGTGTGCTAAAATTAAAGCAGTTACCAATCGAAGGAAGGCAGCACCTTGTTTGAAAATAAGCCTGGGCCGCCACCTCCCCCCCCCCCCCCCCAAATTTGAATTTAAAAACAAACCCCTGCTGCTTTATCTGCCATGCTGATAGATCTAAATGAGGTCGCCCACGCTGTACACGTGAGCACGCACGCACGCACGGACACACGCACGCACGCACGCACACACAGAGTACATTGGATTAATACATTCTCTTTAAGTGTAGGACAAACATGCTCCCTGTATAACAAAAAATGAAACTTATAAGATACTGAATCAGAGACACACTTTAAAAAACAATCTAAACCCATAGTCCAAATGAACAATTTAGGATAGAAAGGTACAAAGCTAATTCTCTTAAACGCAGATCAAAGCTTAGTTACTGCACATCCCAAGATAATCAAAGATATAGACAAAAATACAAGCATAGACACAACCACTTACTAATATTTCCAAGACCCATAAATAAACTTTACAAATCGAGTTTCTTGTATTCAGGATAGGCTCCTAAAACTTTGAAACTTACCAAAAACAAAGATTACTTTAAATTACATCTAAAACTCTCCTTTTCTTTCATACATTATTAAGCGGATCGGTGGTCTACAGGTCACGCGCCTGTCTAGAATGCTAAAAGTCAGGGTCGAAGTTTGCGGAGGTTCAAATCCCGTTTGGGGCCAAAAAAATTCCTCCATCCATTAGATCATGAGTGGTGGTCTGGGTGCTAGTCTTTCGGATGAGACGATGAACCGAGGTAATAATAATGACAATACACAGCAATATGATGCAGCACAGCAAAGTGCAGGGTTCCTGCCACATGTGCGAATACAAACAAACACACTGATAAACACTAGCGCGCGCACGCGTGCTCACACACATACACAACCCCCTGCAGAAAAAGGTGCGGTTTGGGGCAAAGATGCCACTGAAAGAGCTGTTTTCAGCCCCATCCTACCCCGCCTTTTGCACGGTAACAGACCCCACGGCACCAAGACAGTATGGCTCTGTATGATTACACTCTCTCCTACTATCTTTGATATGTGTGGCGCCGGATTTGTGGCGACGCCACAGCCCCCAAGAGCTGAGAAAGCTAGTTTGCCGGAAGGAAATCTGGCAAGTGTACGCAACAAAATAACAAGCAGTTCGCACAATAATAATGACAATATACAGCAATATGATTCAGCACAGCAAAGTGCAGTGTCCCCGACACATGCGGACACACGAACAAACACACTGACAAACACCAGCGCGCGCATGCGCGCACGCATTTACAACCCCATGCAGAAAAAGGTGCGGTTTGGGGCAAAGATGCCACCAAAAGAGGCGTTTTCAGCCCCGTCCTACCCCAACTTTTGCACGGTAAAAGACCCCACGGCACCGAGACAGTATGGCACTGTATGCGTACACTCTCTCCTACCATCTGTGATATGTACATGCACTCGTGTTTGTGTGTGTATATTGTGTGTGTGTGTGTGTGTGTGTGTGTGTGTGTGTGTGTGTGTGTGTGTGTGTGTGTGTGTCACAGCGGCTCTGCACTGTGCTGGAGATTATCATATTGTTTATTATCATTATTATTACGTGTAATACTATCCTTGTTGCGTACACTGTACCAGCTTTAATTCCGACAGACTTGCAATAATTATTCAAGCCAGGCTAACTTATTTAGGGCGGTGGTTTTACCACAAGAATGGCGATACCCATGTCAAGATGCTAGTTAAGTGTGTATGCATACAGTACAGCACTCTCTTGGTGCCATGGGCTCTGTTACTGTGCAGAAGTCGGGTAGGACAGGATTCAAACCGGTGCTTAGCCACTGAAACTGGATGAGGTGACAGCCCTGATAATATGGCTTTGTGGTTGGTAGGGCAATAAACAATACTATGATTATGATTAACTGGTGCTTTATTCCATTATCCTCGAAATGAAAGAATAAATGATAAAAAAAAATAAACAGAAACACATGGACAAGAATGGAAGAAACAGCAGCGGGGAACGCTTCAAGTGTAGTGCTCAACAAGTTTTCCTATCAGTGCAACACGCCTCCATCCATGATATGATGCACGTGAAACCTGAACTGACTACACTGTGTTCACCCACACATGACGTCAGGAGATGAGCATTCAACGTATCGCGGGCATCTCACTTCACTTCTCTCCACTTCACTCTGCACTGGACCAGGGCTAACACCACTTCGTGTCTCTGCAGACACAGAAATTTAAACTACCCTCACTTTGCTGCAGCGTCACCAGTTGGGGCAGTTTTGACCTGAGGCTACAGGTAATACTGATAGTTGTTTTTTGTCGTATTATGGTGTGGGTGTTGTTTTTTGGTGTTGCTACTATATTTTTTGGTACTTCTTTCAGAGGGAGGTTGAGGTTGTGTGTGTCAAGTAAAGTCAAAATGATCTTTATTTAGTGTTCCCACTGGCACACAATGGCCTCCTCTTCTGAAAAGTAGAACAGGTTTTAACGTGTATGTAAGATATTCTGCGTGCATTTGCTCATGGGACCTTGGTTTATAGTCTCATCGAAGGACGTTTTGGGAGAGTGGAGTCGGCACTGATGTTAACTCCAGAGGAAAAATCCTCAAAACGAGATACCCGGGGTCAGCAGATCACTGAGCGCATCATTGGGCACCAGGTTATCCCGTGTGTGTGTGTGTGTGTGTGTGTGTGTGTGTGTGTGTGTGTGTGTGTGTGTCTGTGTGTCTGTGTGTCTGTGTGTTTGTGTGTGTGTGTTTTGGGGGTATGGGGTGGAGTCATTCCTCAGCTAGAGCTCTGAGGTTCACCAATGGTGAGATTCTTGCTTATGCCACCGTTTTTACCCACCATAAAGGTGAGCCATGTCTGGACACGAGACCTGTGTGCTTCAGTGAAATTTTTTACATACTAACACAACCTTTGCGAGAAAGAAGAAAAACGGAATAAAACTGATAAATTCACACACGCACACGCACACACACACACACACACACACTTACACACACACACACACACACACACACACACACACACACACACACACACATCGTTAATTACATAATTTTGCATTCAAGGGTTCTCATAGCAATAGCAGTAAAATAGGATAAATGTGTTCATGTTGCATTATTGTAAAATAGCAAGTTTACGCTTTTTTTTCTTTTGGGGGCAGCATGCTCCTAGCTAATCCTTGCTAGAATTATTCAACTTCGTTTTTTTTT
>CM060337.1:40737275-40752275 GCA_030674155.1 Stramonita haemastoma
CACGTCTACAGGGCGCTGGTGCACTGGACTACGGGTGTCAGGTCTATGGCTCGGCGAGGCCTTCCTACCTGAAAGCTCTGGACCCTATCCACCACCAGGGGCTCCGGATCTGGCTCGGAGCGTTCCGAACGACGCCGGTGTACAGCCTGTACGCGGAAGCGGGAGAGCCCTCTCTAAAAAAAACCGCCGTCTGAAACTGACTCTGAGCCACATGAAGCTTTATTCAGAGTATAACAACCCGGCTTACGATTGTGTTCTGAACCCCCGGTTTCAGGCCAAGTTTGAGAAATCGCCCTCTGCCACCCCGCCTCTGGGTATTCGGATCCTTCCCCATCTCCGGGAGGCGGGTATCGATTTGGGTGTCATCTGCGACCTTCCCAAGTTCCTAGAGACGCCTATGTGGATGGTGGAAACCCCGGCTGTCCGTTTTGATCTTGCCGCTCACGGGAAAGATGTCACCAGCTCCACGGCGTACGGGGTCTTCTTCCGAGAACTCTGGACGTCGTATCCGTCCTACACCAGGGTTTTCACGGACGGGTCCAAGTCGGAGGAGGGGGTGGCCTGCGCCGCCTATTGTCTCGCCATCAAGGAGTCAGCGCTTTCGGAGCACCTGCCGTCGGATGCCTCGGTGTACACGACGGAACTGAGCGCTCTCGTCTTGTCCCTGCAACTGATCCGGCGATCGGGAAGGAAAGACTTCTTGGTCTGTACGGACTCGATCTCTGCTCTGGAGGCTATCGCTTGTAGGAACGTAAACCACCCTAAGCATCAGGAGTTCTACGAACTGTATACTTCTTCAGACGGGACGGGTGTGACGTGGTTTTGGTGTGGGTCCCGGGGCACGCGGGCATTCGGGGCAACGAGACGGTTGACCGACTCGCCAGGCGTGCTACGGAGCAGGAGGTTTCCGGGTCCACGGTGCCGTTCACAGATCTGAAACCTAGGAGCGAGCAATATGTGCATTCCCTCTGGCAGGAGTGGAACGCTCAGACGGACAACAAACTTTTTCGGATCCGTCCCAACCTGAAAGAGGTTTTTCCTCTGTGTCAAAAACCGAAGGGAGGCGACAGTGCTCACCAGGATACACACGGGTCATTCTCACATCACTCACGTTCTCTTGCTGAAAGGCGAGGGAACCCCATGGTGCGTGACTTGTGACGTGCGGGTAACCATCAGCCATCTGCTCCTGGAGTGTCGGGATGTTCAGGATATTAGGCACAAGCATTTTACCGCGGACTCCCTAAAGATCCTCTTTCGGGATGTTCCACCGGACACCATTTTTAACTTCCTGAGAGAATCGGGCTTTTTTTGTCTGATATGAGTGACAGTGGTATGGTTGTTGTCTAAGGACAAGGTTGTTTTAAGGAATCCGGTTCTGGTTTTATCTCGTTTTAAGTGTGTTCGATGTGGGTTTTCCCACGACGCGGTGGCCGTCCTGGACTGACCTTTATGGTTGGCCGGGGCGTCGATACAAGCAAGGACAGTTGAGTTGGTTTTATACCTCGTTTTAAACTGTACATAGTCGCACACTTTCATTACGAGTTTTAAAATGTAACAAGGTGATAGCCCTGATATGGCCTATGTGGTCGGCGGGGCTATAAGCAACATCATTGGATTGGATTGTGTTTTTTTTCCAATGAATTAGATTTCATGATTATTATGTTGAGAAAAATAGGCTCGTCTTCGTTGACTGGCATCATCCTTTTTTATTTTTTTGGGGGGATGCTTGTCGTTATATACCCTTAGGTGCCCCATCAATCCTTGTAGGACTCAACATTTCTGTGATGTTTTGAAGTAGTTGTTTTTTTCTTTGTTTTATTTGTTGGATTTGATTTTCCTTTGGTCAAACATAGATGATGGGTGCAGATGCATTAATAGTTTGTTGTAGTAGTAGCAGTAGGGAGGAGAGAGAGAGAGAGAGAGAGAGAGAGAGAGAGAGAGAGAGAGAGAGAGAGAGAGAGGAGAGAGAGAGAGAGAGAGAGAGAGAGAGAGAGAGAGAGAGAGAGAGAGAGAGAGAGAGAGAGGTGGGGGTATGGTAGTAGAATCAGCTCACAGTTTCACAGTTATTATGTACAAGGCTATGGAAGGATCTACCATTGATATATCATTCCGAAATGCACGTAGTATAATAAAAAAAAAAAAAGGCAAGTTAGGTTAAATGGTCGTTAAAAATATTTTTTAAAGATTTTTTTCCATACACAAGACACAAATGTTGTATACATTTGTCTTTTATTTCGAGGATAATAGAATAAGCATTCATTTATTTTTTTTAGATCCAGTCCCCGTATATATGCAGCTTTTCTTTTTTATAAATGTCATCCGTTCGCACCGGTGCACAATGGCATACTCTTCCAAAACGGGGAACAGGTTTTTAACGTGTGTGCAAGGTGTTCTGCGTTGGTTGAGTGTGTGTGTGTGTGTGTTTGTCTTTTTTTTCTTTTCTTTTATATCGAGGATAATGGAACAAGCACTCGTGTGCTTTTTACATCTAGTCCCCGTGTGTTTGCGGTTTTGTAAATTTTGTCAATTGTTCCCACCGGACACGATGGCCTCACTTTCGAAAAGCGGAACAGGTTTTAAAGTGTGCGCAAGTTGTTCTGCGTGCGTGCGCACATGGGGCCTCGGTTTATAGTTTCATCCGACGTGTGTGTGTGTGTGTGTGTGTGTGTGTGTGTGTGTGTGTGTGTGTGTGTGTGTGTGTGTGTAGGGGGGAAGGGGGTGGTAATGAAGAGGGGACATAATTCTTGATAGGAGATGGATTTTAAGGGAAAGGGGTGTTAGGAGGAGGGCTTTTTTAGCAGTGGGTATAAAGGGGGGGGGGGGGGGAGGAGGCTAGCTAATAGATTTTTTTCACGCAGTTAAATTTTGTCGTTTTTCTTTATTTAAAAAAAAATATCGCGTGGGTTATTTTGAGCGTAATCTTTTTTTTTAAATGGAGAAAAAATTGTTCAAGTATGTGAAATCTTCAATAACTTGGCTGAAACCTGGAAATTTGTTGTTTTAAAAACCCCGAACCCCAAAATCAAACAAAAACTTTTGATGTTGATAGGAGTGGTAATTAGAGCAACTTGATAAAACTACTTCTGCGTCCCCTGATAAGGCTAATTTTTTAATAGGTGTTTAAAAAAATCTATACCATTGTCTAAAGCTACACGCCATAGTGTCTACCTGTTCTTGTGTCCACATGCATGCATGCAGACAGACCAGCGAACGTACTGACAACCCTTACCCCAATATTAACCCTTAACACTAACCCTAACCCTTTACAACTAACCTTTACAGTTACTCTAACCCTGGCCCGTCATGTGGACACAAATGGCAGGTAGATTCCTTGGTACATGCTGACACTATGGCAAAACAGTTTTGTCTCGTATGGTTAGGGGTGGTTGTAGAACTTTTTCTTTTTCGTCGTCGTTGTACTCTGACAGCAACTACTGTTGTCTGTCATCTGAGCAAAAATGCGTTGCGCTGCCGTTAAGCGCCTGACAAGGCAGGCCCAGCGCATAATGATTTCCGCGTAGGAGAGAATCGTAATTTCTCTTTTTTTTTTAAAATGGCAGGAAAATGGATCAAAACGTAGAAAACGGACAAGAAAACAAGAAGAAAAGGAGTAAAACAGAAACATGAGGTAATTGCTAGCAAAGAATTTCCAGAAGTTGGGGATACTATTTATACTGACAGCTCCCCCCCCCCTCCTTATTCCGGGAGGGGGGTGGAAGGGAAGATTGGGGGTAGAATTTTAAGATGAGATGTTAGGAAGGGTGGTGGTGGTTAGGATGTTTAGGTCTGTGGGCATAAGTATGAGGACTGAATGTGTGAATGCTGATAGGTAGTGATGGATAGGGGATAGGTAGTGATGGATAGGGGATAGGTAGTCATCGATAGGGGATAGGTAGTGATGGATAGGGGATAGGTAGTCATCGATAGGGGATAGGTAGTCATCGATAGGGGATAGGTAGTCATCGATAGGGGATAGGTAGTCATCGATAGGGGATAGGTAGTCATCGATAGGGGATAGGTAGTCATCGATAGGGGATAGGTAATCATCGATAGGGGATAGGTAATCGTTAATTGGGGAAGGGGGCAGATTATGAAAAATTCTCTTTAAAAAAAAGAATTTTATGCATTAAAAAATACACAATTTTATGATCGGAATGGCGGAGCGATGGAATTGAGAGGGGGGAGGGGAGAAGGTGGGGGGTGAGGGGGCTAGGGGATGCATTATAGGACAGGGGTGTTTAAAAGGAGGGGCAGAAAGTATGTTTAGGTAAGTAGGAATGAAAAAAGACTGTGTGCGTTGTGTGTGTTGGGTTTGAGTGTGTGTGTGTGTGTGTGTGTGTGTGTGTGTGTGTGTGTGTGTGTGTGTGTGTGTGTGTGTGTGTGTGTGCGCGATTTCTTTCATTTCGAAGATACCAGAAAAAGCACTCGTGTGATTTTTTCCATCCAGTCTCCGTGTACATGCTTTTCGACAAGTTTTGTCATCCGTTCCTAAAAATTCTCAAAATGTTATTTTGCCAATAATGGAATAAGCACTTATGCGCTTTTTTACATTCGGTCTCAGTGTGCACGCGACTTTTGCAAATTCTATCATCGACCCCGTGAACATACGAGAGAGAAACAGACAGAGACTTGCGTGTGTGTGTTCTTAAATTCTTTTGTTTTGAGGTTAATGAAATAAGCACTATGTGCTTTTTCTTTTACATCCTATCTCTGCGTGCATACAGTTTGGAAATTGTCATCCATCTTTACCGGCATAAAAGTTAGTGTGTGTACTGCAGGCATATCAAGGAATGGTATATCACTGGTGTTCCTGTAGCAGTTTTTGATATATTGTGACACCAGCGAAAAAAGTGTGTGTGTGTGTGTGTGTGTGTGTGTGTGTGTGTGTGTGTGTGTGTGTGTGTGTGTAGATTTTTTGGTGGAAAAAGCAGTTTGCAGTTAGAGATATGCATACGACTCTTGCTACTTATTTTTTAGATACATGTTTCTGATGCATGGTCGACCACTGGTGTCTTTAGTATTTTGTTTGTTTTTTGGTGGGTTTACTTTTTCGTTTGATTTTAACTTTTTTTTTTTTTTTTTTTACATTGATTGAGACAGTGTCAGAGAAAAATGATCTGGTCCAATGACTATCACAGGAAAGGCAAAGTTGGATTAAAAAAAATTGTATCCAGGATGCAAAAATCTTATTTGCAGACTGCTGTAGAATTGACCTTATACTTTTTATATAAAGAAAACTGAAATGTGATTGTATAATTGAAAATTGGTAAATGGTTTTCAGAATTGAAAGAAGTGGCTGTCAGTGTGGCAGTGCGTAAGAGATAGACATGAGCGCAAATATGTACGCACATGTACATGCTAGTGTTTGTATAAATGTTTGACAGACAGGTGTTTGTCTTTTAGGTGAGGGAGGAGGAGGGTAAAGCAATGTTTAGGAGGAATGGTCATCCATGTTCAGATCGTAGATTTTTTTTTTTTGAGAGAGGCGATGGAAAGATGGTGTTTTTTCTTTATATAGTAACTGTTTTGCTTTTTTATGAGGTTAAATGCAAGAAATCCAAAAGTATAGGTTTTTTTTCAGTATATACATATATTTGATATTTTTGTTTTCTTTTTAATGAAAATGGATGTAAAAAATACAATTGAATACTTTTCTTTTATTAGACTGAATGTAAGAAATACAATAGCACATTGTTTATTTTTTTTGTTTTTCTGTGATTGTTTATTTTTTTGTTTTTCTGTGAAATTAAATGTAAGAAATACACCAGCATATTTTTTTGTTTTTATGAGATTGAATCCAAGAAATATAATAGTAAATTTTTCTGTTTAAAAATAGATCGAATGCAAGAAATGTAATAGTAAATATATATGTCTTTTTTTTTTTAAAGATAGATTGAATGTAAGAAATACAATAGTAAATTTTTGGTTTAAAAAAAAAAGGATTTTTTTGTTTAAATAAATTGAATGCATGAAATACAATAGTAAAATTTTCGTTTGGTTTTTGAAAAAATAGATTGAATGCAAGAAACACAATAGTAAACTTTTCGTTTTTTTAGATAGATTGAATGCAAGAAATACAATAGTAGTTTTTTCCGTTTAAAAAAAAAGATTGAATGCAAAAAATACAATATTACTTTAAGTGTTTGCAAAATTGGGGTTATGAAATGTCAGTTGAAACAATCTAGTCCTGCAATAGTCTTGGATATTGGCAGAGGTGTTAGAAGTTTATATAGTGGTGTGTGAAGTATATGTGGGAAAAAGTTATTTTTTTTGTATTTTTTTTAAATGGCATCAAATTTAATATGAGAGACCAGGTTCTATGCTTGGCTGTATTTCATTTTATTTTTGTCGTATACCACTTTGTCCTAGCAGTTTTCTCTGCGTGAAATTCATGCTGCTCTCCAGAGGAGAGAGCTAGTTTATATTTTTTGATATTTATTTTATTCTTTTATATCGAGGATAATGGAATATGCACTCCAGTGCTTTTTTACATCCAGTCCCCGTGTATATGCAGTTTTTGTAAATCGTATCATTTTAGGTGTTTAAAAAAAGTTCAAAGGTACTTTTTGTAACAAATATTGCTTCCATTTTTTCCTGTATTTTATAACACCCCTGTAGAAAATGGATGAAAATGTCGGTGTTTTTAAACTGTGACATATAATTCCAAACTTGTCCATCTAAATGAGTAAACATAATGTTGCATATTTTTTTTGAAGAGTACCAACAAAGATTTTTGTAGCAAACATCCCTTCCATTTTGTAATACCCCTGTACGAAATTGATTTTTTTTAAAAGGTTAGGAATCGTAGTGAGCGCACACCACTGGCACTTGACCACCCAACTGACTTTTTTGACAAAAATACAAGCTTTGTACAACTCCCTCTTCTTGAAAACTTACCAAGATGATGTATTGCACTTATTTATTCGGGGTGTTTTCTGGCTGTAACGATAACGTGGCGCTGGAATTAAGCTTTTTGTGAATTTTGTGTTTTAAAAACAGATTGGAATGAACACGCTATTGTAGTCTGAGATATGTCAACTGATGGTGTGAGAATAATTGACAAGCGAACAAAAGTGAGTGGGTTGGTCATTGGATCACTGCTGGTCAGAGCATTGGGAAAAGCCTACCTCCCCCTTCAGCCAAAAAAAAACGAAAACAAACTGGAGTTAGGGTTGGGTAGCCGGCTCGCAGCTGTAGTAAAATAGTAATAACGATAATAAAAAATTCAGAATGACTGGAAAATATTGTCAAAACTTGATGAAAAGTGCTACAAACGAGAAACAAAACCAAAAAATAAAAACAAAAATATGACCAAGGTCTTTGTTCAAAGTTCTATTTATGAATGACTGTTTGCAAGTGTAGGATATGTGCACAAGATCTCCATGCATGTGCACGTCTGACTGTCTGTGTCTGTCTGTCTGTCTGTCTGTCTGTCTGTCTGTCTGTCTGTCTGTCTGTCTGTCTCTCTCTCTCTCTCTCTCTCTCTCTCTCTCTCTCTCTCTCTCTCTCTCTCTCTCTCTCTCTCTCTCTCTCTCTCTCTCTCTCTCTCTCTCTCTCTCTCTCTCTCTCTCTCTCTCTCCCTCTCTCCCAGCGGTAGTTTTCGCCTGTCTTTCCACTTCGTTTGTCCCAGAAAGGGGACGGGGTAGCCTAGTGGTCAGACTATTATATTGCGCTCGCAATTTGACAACTCGGGTTTGATTCCCGTTCGAGGGGATTTTTTCCTTGGAGTTAACATCAGTGCTAATTCCACTCTCCTCACAAGTCCTTTGGATGAGACTATAAACCGAGGCCCCGTGTGCGAACGCCCGCAGAACATCTTGCGCACACGTTAAATCCTGATCCTCTTTTTGTAAGAGTAGGACATTGTGGAAACAGATAGATTTACAAAAAAAACTGCACACACAGGGCACTTGGTGTAATTTTTTTTTTAAAAAGGCGCATGAGTGCTTTTTCCATTATCCTCGATATAATAATAATAATAATAATAATAATAATAATAATAATAATAATAATAATAATCAAATTTTTTAAAAAAACATAAATAAGATAAAATAAAGGGTTACAATTCTCAAGGTGTGTAAGAGGAGGTGGCGATGAAGTTGTCTCCCTGATATTGGTGGAGAAAGTGAAGATTTTTATTTCTTTTTTATATTTCTTATTTATTCTTTTATATCGAGGATAATGGAATAAGCGCGCATAATATGCTTTTTACATCCAGTTCCCATGTGTATGGAGTTTTGTAAATCTTGTCATCTGTTCCCACCGGCACACAATGGCCTACTCTTATGAAAAGCGAAACAGGATTTAACGTGTGTACGCAAGATGTTCTTTGTGCTTTCGCACATGGGGCCTGGGTTTATATTCTCATCCAAATGACTTTTTGGGTGATTGGAGTCTGCACTGATGTTGACTCCAGAGGAAAAATCCCCTCGAACGGGAATCGAACCCCGGTCGTCAAATTACAAAGATGACAAAGTGTGTGTCACGTGTCGGTGATGACTGTGGTGTGAATTGTCTGCTGTGACAGACTGGAAGGAGATTGTTTTGTGTATCTCTGCAGAACATCTTGCGAACACGTTAAATTCTGTTCCGCTTTTCGTAAGAGGAAGCCATTGTGTGCCAGTGGGAACAGATGACAAGATTTACAAAACTGCGTACACACGAGGACTGGATGTAAAAAAAAAGCACATGAGTGCTTATTCCATTATCCTCAGAATAAAATAAAATAACAAATAAGTAAATAAATAAATAAGTACATCAATAAATAAATGAATGAATAAATACATAAATAAATATCTCTGTTGGAGAAAGTAATGGTTAGCCGTCCTCCAATTATTTTTCGTGGCCACCCCCTCCCCTCTCCTCCTCTCCTCTCCCCCACTACTATCTTACTCATTATTTATTGATACATTTTTATTTAAAAAAAAAAACATATTGGTTACGTTTCTTATGCCATTTATCAAAATAACATGACTTAGATAACTTATGTTTGTATTTATAGATGGTGGTGGGATGATAAATGTCGAATTGTTGAACCTGTTATGATTTCTTGTTTGCTACTTACTTTTTTTTTTTTATCATAATCATCAATAGATAGCTGATTGCTTATTTCAGTTCTCTCTGTGTGTGCTTCCTACTATTTTATCATTGTCTTCATGTTGTTGTTTCTTCTTTGTTTTTCATTTAGTTAGAGGTTGTTTTTTTATATTATATTATCCCTGATAAGAGTGGGGACTAGATGTAAAAAACAACAACACATGACTGCTTATTCATTATGCTTGAAAAAAATGGATTGATTGATCTCTCGAGCTGTGTTCAGCTGGGAAGAAATGTTGCAGCTGCTATGTGTTCAGCACCAAGGCATTGCCGCACTGCATGCATAAACCCTGTGCTACCATCTTTGAGACGTGTGGCGCCGGATTTGTGGCAACACCATAGCCTCCGAGGGCTAAGAAAGCTAGTGTGTCGGAAGGAAAGCTGGTACAGTGTAGGCAACAAAAAACAAGCAGGGAACACATAAATAATGACAATATATTTATACAGCAATATGATGCACCACACCAAAGTGCAGGGTCCCTGCCACATGCGCGCACTCAAACCCAACCCCACGAAAACAAGGCGCCGTTTCCTGCAAAGATGCAACCAAAACAGCCGTTTTAAGCCCCGTCCTACACCAACTTTTGCACAGTAACAGACCCCACGGCATAAAGGCAATGCCGTACTGCATGCATACACCCTGTGCTACCAACGTGTGGCGCCGGACTTGTGGCGACACCACAGCTCCCGAAGGCTAAGAAAGATAGTTTGTCGGAAGGAAAGCTAGTACAGTGCAGGCAACAAAAAAAGCAGTGAGCACAATAATAATGACAATATACAGTAATATCATGCACTACACCAAAGTGCAGGATCCCTGCTACATGTGCGCACGCAAACAAACGCACTGACAAATACCAGCGTGCGCGTGCGTGCTCGCACGCATAACCACCCCCCCCCCCCCCCCTGAAGAAAAAGGCGCCGTTTCCTGCAAAGATGCGACCGAGATAGCCGTTTTCAGCTCCGTACTACCCAACTTTTGCACGGTAACGGACCCAACGGCACCAAGGCAATGCCGTACTGCATGCATACACCCTGTGCTACCATCTTTGAGACGTGCGGCGCCGGACTTGTGGCGACACCACATTCCCCGAATGCTAAGAAAGCTAGTTTGTCGGAAGGAAAGCTGGTAGAGTGTAGACAACAAAAAACAAGCTGTGAGCACAATGATAATGACAATATAAAGCAATATGATGCCCCACAACAAAGTGCAGGGTGCCTGCCACATGCCCGCAAACAAACAAACGCACTGACAAACACCAGCGTGCGCGCGTTTGCACGCACTCACACACAACCCCCTGCAGAAAAAGGCACCGTTTCTAGCAAAGATGCGACCGAAACAGCCTTTTTTCAGCCACGTTCTACCCCCACTTTTGCACGGTAACGGACCCCACGGCACCAAGGCAATGCCGCACTGCATGCATACACCCTGTGCTACCATCTTTGATACATGTGTCGCCGGACTTGTGGCGAGATCACAGCCCTCGAAGGCTAAGAAAGTTAGTGTATCGGAAGGAAAGCTGGTACAGTATAGGCAACAAAAAACAAGCAGTGAGCACAATAATAATGACAATATTATACAGCAATATGATGCTCCACAACAAAGTGCAGGTCTCTGCCACATGTGCGCACTCAAACAAACGCACTGACAAACACCAGCGCGCGCGCGTGCGCGCATGCATACCCAACCCCCTAACCACACCACTCCACACCCCATTACACCACAACACGCCACACTACACCACCTCACACCCCACCACACCACACCCCACCACACCCCACCACACCGCACCCCACCACACCCCACTCCACCCCACCACACCACACCACACAAAACCACCCTACTACACACCACTCCACACCCCACCCCACCCCACCCCACCACACCACACCACACCATCACACTCCCCTCACTTCTCCCAAACTCTAACCCCAAACCCCACCACATATGCCATGTTGGGTTTGCAGTAGGCAAGGCAAGGCAAGGCAAGGTAAGGCAAAATCTTTTATTTCGAGGATAAAAAATAAGCACTTAATAATGCTTTTTTTTACACCCAGTCCCCGCCCTAATCAAGGATTACATTAAAAAAAAATGTAGGAAATGTGTTAGCCTTTTTTAAAATTCTTTTTTTTTTACAATCATATCGAGGATAATGGAATAAGCAATCATATGCTTTTTTTACATCCAGTCTCTGTGTGTATGCAGTTTTGTAAAAGTCACCTGTTCCCACCGGCACACGATAGCCTACTCTTACGAACAGTGGAACATGATTTAACGTGTGTGCAAGAATGTTCTGCGGTTAATAGTCTCATCCGAAAGACTCCCACACACCACACGTACCAGACCCAGGCTAGGGTAAAAGACAGGCATCCTTTTTTCTCTATATCTTTGAACTGATCGAACTCAATGGCCTTGCGTGTCTTAAAGGTGAGACTAGCTTAGCAGGTTCACTGGATATCTCACGCACCGTTACGTGAATAAACTCTACACCATTGCATTTGCCCCTAGGCTGTGTTGATCCCAAACCTTCCAGGGTTTGTTTGTTTTTACCCAGTCGCTAGAAACAGTTAATTGTAGTTTATAGTGTGTTTGTGTCCGCGTACTGGTCTCTCAGCTTTGACTTGCAACCGGTTACATACGTGTTCGTCAGTATGACAACGAAGACGATAGATGCGAGACCTAGTGATGAAATTCTCAAGCTGCTTCGTCCCACCAGTCGAGGAAAGTAAGTTTTGGTTGATAAGTGATGTTGACACATAGAACGTTGAATCTGATCGAGTTTTTAGGTATGTGTATGATTGATTGTGTGTGCAATTGTTTGTCATTCTGTTTGATTGACAGTATGATATAAAAAAGGTTGAGTTGTCTGTCGGTTTGTTTGTTCGTATTTGAATATGTATGGATGTATGTATGTATGTATGTATGTATGTATGTATGTATGTATGTATGTATGTATGTATGTATGTATGTATGTATGTATGTATGTATGTATGTATGTATGTATGTATGTATGTATGTATGTATGTATGTATGTGTGTGTGTGTGTGTATGTCTGTCTGTCTGTCTGTCTGTCTGTGTGTATGTATGTATGTATGTCTCTGTGGTGTGTGTGAGAGAGAGAGAGAGAGAGAGAGAGAGAGAGAGAGAGAGAGAGAGAGAGAGAGAGAAGAGAGAGAGAGAGAGAGAGAGAGAGAGAGAGTGAGTGAGTGAGTGAGTGAGTGAGTGAGTGGGTGTGTGTGTGTGAGTGACTATAGTAATCAATCAATTAATCAATCATTAAATCAACTAATCAACCAGTCTATCTATCTATCTATCTATCTATCTATCTATCTATCTATCTATCTATCTATCTATCTATCTATCTATCTGTCTGTCTGTCTGTCTGTCTGTCTGTCTGTCTGTCTGTCTGTCTGCCTGCCTGCCTGCCTGCCTGCCTGCCTGTCTGTCTGTCTGTCTGTCTGTCTTTCTTTCTTTCTTTCTGTCTATCTATCTGTCTATCTGTCTGTCTGTCTGTCTGTCTGTCTGTCTAAAGATCTCCCTATCTACGTAATTATGTATGTCTGTGTCTGTGTCTGTCTGTCTGTCTGTGTCTATGTCTGTGTGCGTATGCATGCATCAATGTGTCTGTGTTTCCATTATTTTATGTATGTATCCATAATATGTATATATCATTTTCTACCTGTCTGTCTGCTTGTCTGCGTATCTCTTTCTCTGTAAGTCTATGTGCTTGTTCATTTCTATGGCCTGCTTCTTTATTTGCATGTTTGCGTGTCTATGAGCCATTTAGCCTGTTTATTCTTATTTATTTTTTATTTATTCTTTTATATCGAAGATAATGGAATAAGCACTCGTGTGTATTTTTATATCCAGTATCCGTGTGTATGCAGTTTTGTAAATCCTGTCATCTGTTTATCAATGAGTTTGTCCATTTGTAGCGGTGTCAATTCTGTTATAATAGTGATGAACGATTTCAAGAGAAGAAGAATGCACAAACAAATGCAACGAAGAATGCGAAGAAGAGGAAGAAGAATACGAAGAATGTAAATGCGAAGAATCCAAATGCAAAGAATTCGAAGAAGAAGATGAAGAAGAATGCAGAGAAATAAAAGAAACGGAAGAAGAAGAAGAAGAAGAAGAAGAAGAAGAAGAAGAAGAACAAGAACAAGAACAAGAACAAGAAGAAAGAAGAAGAAGTCGAAGAGTTGCGAAGAAGAAGTAGAAGAAGAATTGCGAAAAAAAAATTCGAAGAAGAATTGCGAAGACGTAACGTATTCAGGAGATGAGACCAGGAGACTGTCTAAACTAAGGTACAGTTCAGGGAGGGAGACGAAGAGGCAGACAGATAAAACAATGAGAAGACAACATTTTTTATGGCGTTATACCACTTCATGTCACAGCAGATTTATCTGCGTGAAATTCGGGCTGCTCTCCACAAGTGCAGCACCTACCCAATTTTTTTTTCGTTTTCCTGTCTGCAACTGTATTTGTTTCCCTATCAGAGTAGCTTTTATTCAACAGAATTTTGCCAGGCACAACCCTCTTGTTGCCGTGGGTTCTTTTACGTGCACTTAATATTGATGTGTAACAAACGGGACCCTGGTTTATCGTTTCACCCGAAAGACTAGCACCCACACCACCACTCATGATCTAACGGATAGGGGGAAAGTTTTGGGCCCAAACGGGATTAGAACCACCGCACACTCCGACCTGGACTTTTCGCTTTCTAGGCAAGGCGCGTTACCACTTAGACCACCGACCCACAGAGGGTGGACTGGCCTTGAGTTTAGCGACATACTACTCAAAACTGAGAACCTTGAGGAGTGGAGGAAGCTGGATGCAAAATCTTCAGTGATGCATGCCTTAACGGTCTTCTAGACTTCTGGGGTAGATGAAGGTGAAGGTGAGCGCACTCAGAACCAGAGAGAAGCAGGCCAAAGTTGTAAAATTCCTGGATATGATGCTATCAAACTATTATTATACTTTCACGAAGGATCGAACTCATAATTGCGCAGTTGAGAATCATTTGTTCCAACTACTGCGCCAGTACAGTTGGCTTGTCTGCCCCTAGTTTATCTTTGGAGTTGTCTCTTCCTTTCTCTGTATATGCTAAGACTTCCTTGTTTTCTCTCTCTTTCTCTCTGTGTCTCTCTGTCTGTCTCTCTGTGTCTGTCTCTCTGTCTGTGTCTCCCTCTCTGTCTCTCTGTGCCTGTCTCTGTGTGTCTCTGTCTTTTTCTGTCTCTCTGTCTATGTCTTCCTCTCTCTCTGTCTCTCTCTCTGTATCTCTCTGTCTCTCTCTTTCTGTCTCTCCCTCTTTCTGTCTGTATGTTTCTCTCTCTCTCTTTCTCAAACACAGACGCACGCACGCACGCACGCACGCGCGCGCACACACACAAACACATCTTTTCTAACCCTTTTCTATATTTTTCTCACTTCTTCAGGTCTATGTATATACTCCTTCCTCCACCACCCCCCCTCTCGCTCTCTCCTCCCCCCTCTCTCTCTCTCTCCCTCCGTCCCTCCTTCCCTCCCTCCCTCTTACCTCCTCTCTCTCTCCCTCTCTCTCCCCCCCCCCCTCTCTATCCCCACCCTCTCTCTCGCTACCCCCCCCCCCCCTCTGTGTGTATGTGCCTGCAGCATGAACAAACTATCGCTCACAGAGCATAAGGGAGCTCTATGCCATTAATCACGCCCCAGTCTTAAGAGGCCAGATTAGCACCAGTTTACACTCTTACCAGCCAGCTAGCTCTCTTGTTTAGTCAGTTGTCCACATCAAGCAACCCAGGAATTAACATGGTGCTTACGAAGGATTAGCTGTTGTCGGCTTGTTTGGGGTCTTTAACGCTCGTGCGCGCGCGCGCGCACATACACATACATACATACATACATACATACATACATACATACAT
>CM060337.1:40757275-40759775 GCA_030674155.1 Stramonita haemastoma
AGACGGTTTGATGAAAAAAAATATCGCTTACTCTACTATATACCATCTGGAAATAAAACTTTGGCTTTGACTTTAACTTTCATACACAGGCGTTTATACAGTTCTACTTTATCGTTCTACTTTGCTGCTTTGTCCCTTTAAGAAAGAACAGTGGTCTGAATCTGAGTAACATCATCTTTCACCTTCACCCCTTTCCTTTGTGTGTCTGTGTGTCTGTGTGTTTGTGTGCGTGTGTGTGTGCGTGCGTGCGTGCGTGCGTGCGTGCGTGCGTGCGTGCGTGCGTGTGTGCCTGTGTGTGTGCGTGCGTGTGTGTATGTGTGCATGCGTGCGTGCTTACGTACGTGCGTGCGTGCATGATACAATTGTGTAGAGAGAACTGGCTTCCAAAGCAGCGCTTCAAGCATCCCAGAGGGAGTTACGGCCAAGTGATGCTGACCCTCCCTGCCAATCAGAGGAGGCCTTTCAAAAAACTTACGACCATTTGACCAATCAGATCGCCTACAGATGGCCCAATCCTGGCGCGCCAAGGTGAACATCTGAAGATCTTTTGTCTTCGTCTGTGTCCCTGTCTGTGTGTCTGAATCTGTGTTTTTTTTTTTAATCCGTTTCCTCTGTGACTGTCTCTTTCTGTCTGTCTGTTTGTCTGTTTGTCTGTCTGACGGTCTGTGAATAGTTGCATACCTGATAGTATAGCGTTCCTTTGTGAATAATTGCATGCATAATAGTATAGCGTTCCTTTGTGAATAATTGCATGCATAATAGTATAGTGTTCCTTTGTGAATAATTGCACAGTATATCGCTCCTTTGTATAGTTGCATAACTGACAGTTCAGTGTTCTTTCGTCTTTAATTGAATCGTATAGTGTTCCTTTGTATACTTGCATAACTGATAATATAGTGTTCCTTTGTATATATGCATAACTGATAGTATAGTCTTCCTTTGTATATTTGCATAACTTATAGTACAGTCTTCCTTTGTATATTTGCATAACTTATAGTACAGTCTTCCTTTGGATATTTGCATAACTGATAGAACAGCCTTCCTTTATATATTTGCATAACTGTTAGTAGAGTGTTCCTTTGTATATTTTTTTGTTTGTATCACTGATTGTACAGTGTTTCTTTGTATATTTACCAAGTATAGTGGTCCTGAGCATTGTTTGCATAGTATTGTGCTCTTTTGTATAATTGCATAACTGATAATATGGCGCTCCTTTGTATAATTATTTGCATAACTGATAATAAAGTGCTGTTTTGTATCTTTGGATAACTGATAGTATAGCATTGCTTTGTATATAATCGCACAGCAGAGGGTTCCTTCGTATAATTGCATAACTGATACTATGGTGCTCCTTTGAGTATTAGTTCTTCGGATGAGACTATAAACTGAGGCCCCGTGTGCGAACGCACGCAGAACATCTTACGCGCACGTTGAATCCTGTTCCGCTTTTCATAAGTGTAGGCCATCGTGTGCCGGTAGGAACAGATGACAAGATTTACAAAACTGCATAGGCTACACACGGGGAATGGATGTATAAAAGCACATGAGTGCTTATACCGTTATCCTCGGAATAAAAGAATAGATGAGTAAATAAATAAATGAAAAAAAAATATATAAAAAATAAACAACTTTGCATAACTGATACCATGGTGCTCCTTTGAGTATTTGCATAATGATACTATAGTGATCCTTTTGAGTATTTACATAATGATACTATGATGTTCCTTTTGAGTATTTGCATAATGATACTATGATGTTCCTTTTGAGTATTTGCATAATGATACTATGGTGCTCCTTTTTAGTATTTGCATAACTGATACTATGATGCTCCTTTTGAGTATTTGCATAACTGATACTATGGCGCTCCTTTGGAGCATTTGCATAGCTGACACTCTGGTGCTCCTTTTGAGTATTTGCATAGCTTATACTTTGATGCTTCTTTGAGTATTTGCATAACTGATACTATGGTGTTCCTTTTGAACATTTGCATAACTGATACTATAGTACTCCTTTCAGTATTTGTATAACTGATGCTATGGTGCTTCTTGGAATATTTGCATTGTTACAAAAGATTGTTCCTTTACACAGACCCCGGGAAGGAGGTATAGGCGGAACGTGGAGACATATCAAAGAGGTTTTGTGTCATGGCGGCAGTCGCACCGTGTTTGTGGATGGTACGTACCAGAATCTCTTGCTTGGTCTTGTTCCGCCAGCAGTGTTGGTCTTATCCCCTGTTTTGATATATATATATACACACACACACACAGAGTTCTAGCCTGAGATTTAAAATTGGACGAGGTGACAGCCCCGGTGTGGCCTCTGTGGTCGGCGGGGCTATAAACATTAACCGACAGAATAATAACACTGATACTCCAGGGGAGGCATGGAGAAATTACACAACATACCCCCCCCCCCCCCCTTCCTCCCATTTCCTTTCACCTTCTCGTCTGTCTTATTTTTACCCGTTGTAAGAGGAAAAAACAACTACAAACAACAACAA
>CM060337.1:40765856-40778946 GCA_030674155.1 Stramonita haemastoma
TTTCATTCCCAAAGACTAGCCTTCATAGCACTCGGGGACAGATTTCTCGCCACACGTCCGGCGCCACACATATCCCGGATGGTCGGAGAGGTTGTATGCATACAGTGCCACATAGTCTGGGTGCCGTGGGATCTGTTATTGTGTAAAAGTTTGGGTTGAACGGGGCTAAACAGGTTCTTGTGGTCACCTCTTTGGCCCAAACCGCACCCTTTTCATCAGACGGGTGGGTATGCATTTACGCACGCGCGCACGCGCTGGCCTTTCTCAGTGCGTTCGTTTGTGTGCAGGCATGTGGAGGGGACCCTTCAGATTGCTGGGGTACATGATATTGCTGTATATTGTCATTATTAGTCTACTCCCAGCTTGCTTTTTGATGCGTACACCGCACCAGCTTTCATTCCCAAAGACTAGTCTTCAAAGCACTCGGGGACAGATTTGTCGCCACACGTCCGGCGCCACACATATCCCGGATGGTCGGAGAGGTTGTATGCATACAGTGGCACATAGACTGGGTGGCGTGGGGTCTGTTACCGTGTAAAAGTTGGGGTTGAACGGGGCTAAACCGGCTCTTTTGGTCACCTCTTTGGCCCAAACCGCACCCTTTTCATCAGACGGGTGGGTATGCATTTACGCACGCGCGCGCGCGCTGGCGTTTGTCAGTGCGTTCGTTTGTGTGCGCGCATGTGGAGGGGACCCTTCAGATAGCTGGGGTACATGATATTGCTGTATATTGTCATAATTAGTCTTTGCCTTGCTTGCTTTTTGATGCGTAGACCGCACCAGCTTTCATTCCCAAAGACTAGCCTTCAAAGCACTCGGGGACAGATTTGTCGCCACACGTCCGGCGCCACACATATCCCGGATGGTCGAGAGGTTGTATGCATACAGTGCCACATCGTCTGGGTTCCGTGGGGTCTGTTACCGTGTAAGAGTTGGGGTAGAACGGGGCTAAAAACGACTCTTATGGTCACCTCTTTGGCCCAAACCGCACCCTTTTCATCAGACGGGTGGGTATGCATTTACGCACGCCCGCGCGCGCTGGCGTTTGTCAGTGCGTTCGTTTGTGTGCGTGCATGTGGAGGGGACCCTTCAGATTGCTGGGGTACATAATATTGCTGTATATTGTCATTATTAGTCTACACCCTGCTTGCTTTTTGATGCGTACACCGCACCAGCTTTTATTCCCAAAGACAAGCCTTCATAGCACTCGGGGTCAGATTTGCCGCCATACGTCCGGCGCCACACATATCCCGGATTGTCGGAGAGGTTGTATGCATACAGTGCCACATTATCTAGGTGCCGTGGGGTCTGTTACCGTGTAAAAGTTGGGGTTGAACGGGGCTAAAAACGGCTCTTATGGTCACCTCTTTGGCCCAAACCGCACCCTTTTCATCAGACGGGTGGGTATGCATTTACGCATGCGCGCGCGCGCTGGCGTTTGTCAGTGCGTTTGTTTGTGAACGCGCATGTGGAGGGGACCCTTCAGATTGCTGGGGTACATGATATTGCTGTATATTGTCATTATTAGTCTACGCCCTGCTTGCTTTTTGATGCGTACACCGCGCCAGCTTTCATTCCCAAAGACTAGCCTTCATAGCACTCGGGGACAGATTTGTCGCCACACGTCCGGCGCCACACATATCCCGGATGGTCGGAGAGGTTGTATGCATACAGTGAAACATAGTCTGGGTGCCGTGGGGTCTGTTACCGTGTAAAAGTTAGGGTTGAACGGGGCTAAAAACGGCTCTTATGGTCACCTCTTTGGCCCAAACTGCACCCTTTTCATCAGACGGGTGGGTATGCATTTACGCACGTACGCGAGCGCGCGCTGGCGTTTGTCAGTGCGTTCGTTTGTGTGCCTGCATGTGGAGGGGACCCTGCAGATTGCTGTGGTGCCTGACATTGCTATATATTTCATTATTACTTTGCGCCCTGCTTGCTTTTGGATGCGTACACCGCACCAGCTTTCATTCCCAAAGACTAGCCTTCTTAGCACTCGGGGAAAGATTTGTCGCCACAAGTCCGGCGCCACACATTTCCCGGCTGGTCGGAGAGGTTGTGTCCGTACAGTGCCACATAGTCTGGGTGCCGTGAGGTTTGTTACCGTGTAAAAGTTGGGGTGGAACGAGGCTGAAGAAAGCTGTTATGGTCAAGTCTTTGGACGAAAGCGGCACCATTTTTATAAGGGGGCTGGGTATGCATGCACGTACGCTGGCGCGCGCTGGCGTTTGTTTTTGTGTATGCATGTGGCAGGGACGCTGCAGTTTGCTGTGGTGCATAATATTGCTGTATATTGTCATTATCATTTGGCGCCCTGCTTGCTTTTTGTTGCGTTAACGGGACCATCTTTCCTTCCCAGAGAGTAGCCTTTTTAGCACTCGGGGGCTGTTTTTTCGCCACAAGTCCGGCTCCACATATATCCCGGGCCCAAACCGCACCATTTTCATCGGAGTTGTGGGTATGCATGCACGTACGCGCGCGCGCGCTGGCGTTTGTCAGTGCGTTTGTTTGTGTGCATGCATGTGGAGGGGACCATGCAGATTGCTGTGGTGCATGATATTGCTGTATATTGTCATTATTACTGTGCGACCTGCTTCCTTTTTGATGCGTACACAGCACCAGATTTCCTTCCCAAAGACAAGCTTTCTTAGCACTCGCGGACAGATTTGTCGCCACACGTCCGGCGCCACACATATCCCGGATGGTCGGAGAGGTTGTATGCATACAGTGCCACATAGTCTGGGTGCCGTGGGGTCTATTACCGTGTAAAAGTTTGGGTTGAACGGGGCTAAAAACGGCTCTTGTGGTCACATCTTTGGCCCAAACTGCACCATTTTCATCAGACGGGTGGGTATGCATGCATGTAGGCACGCGCGCGCTGGCGTTTGTCAGTGCGTTTGTTTGTGTGCACGCATGTGGAGGAGACCCTGCAGATTGCTGTGGTGCCTGATATTGCTGTCTATTGTCAATATTACTGTGCGCCCTCCTTTTTTTTTGATGCGTACATCGCACCAGCTTTCCTTCCCAAAGACAAGCCTTCTTAGCACTCGGGGACTGTTTTGTCGCCACAAGTCCGGCGCCACACATATCCTGGATGGTCGAAGAGGTTGTATGCATATAGTGCCACATAGTCTGGGTGCCGTGGGGTCTGTTACCGTGTAAAAGTTGGGGTTGAACGGGGCTAAAAACGGCTCTTATTCACATCTTTGGCCCAAACCGCACCCTTTTTATTCAGACGGGGGGTATGATTGCACGACGTGCGCGCGCGCTGGCGTTTTTCAGTGGGTTTGTTTGTTTGCGCGCATGTGGAAGTGACCCTGCAGATTGCTGTGGTGCCTGATATTGCTGTCTATTGTCATTATTACTGTGCGCCCTGCTTGCTTTTTGATGCGTACACCGCACCAGCTTTCCTTCCCAGAGACTAGCCTTCTTAGCACTCGGGGACAGATTTGTCGCCACATGTCCGGCGCCACACATACCCGGATGGTCGGAGAGGTTGTATGCATACAGTGCCACATAGTCTGGGTGCCGTGAGGTCTGTTACCGTGTAAAAGTTTGGATGGAACGGGGCTAAAAACGGCTCTTATGGTCACACTATTTGGCCCAAACTGCACTATTTTCTTTAGGGGGTGGATATGCGTGCACGCACGTGCGCGCGTGCTGGCGTTTTTTCGGTGCGTTCGTTTGTGTGCGCGCATGTGGCGGGGACCTTGCATATTCGCTGTGGTGCATGATTTTCTTTATATTGTCATTACTACTGTTTGTACTACCTGCATATTTCAATAGTATTTTGAACACTTTTTACCTCACCCTTCCCCCATGTGTTAATCTGTATTGGTATTTACTGTTATTACCCATAGTTAGATCTATTTTTTTCCTTGTATCATTTATTCATTTTAACACACGAACACATTCACTATTATCTCCTTCTGTTCCCTATATCCTGTCTAAAATCTCTTTTTAGTGGATAGATGTTAGAACGAAGACACACACACACACACACACACACACAAAACACACACACACACACACACACACACACACACACACACACAGGTAAATTGTGGCTTCCCAAGAGAGGTGGGCACCACTTCTCTTTCCTGTCATTTTGACTGTTTTCACCTAAAACTCTGACAGCTTACTGATTTGCCCCAGTCGCCATCTTGATGACATGTCCTTGCAAGTCTAGGGTGAAGAATCCAAAGGTAGGTTTGCTGTCTGCAGTGCACACGACCACAGGGAAAACTGAAGGCGAAACGTCACAGCTGATCGTGGACAATGAAAACAACCGGAAAATCGACAACAAAGACAGAGTTCCGATATATATGTGAGCCCCCTTATGGAAATCAAAAATATGATTACAGATCTGTGCAGTCAGATTTCTTCATTAGAAAGGAAACTATCTGAAATGAACTCACCAACAATCAAACAGCTTCAAGATATCAAGTCCTTCTAATTCTACATGCAACAACCAAACCCAGACAAATACTTTCTCCACTGATGCTGACTTGCTAGCCCTACAACAAAATTTCTCACACAAGTCACCAGACAGATCTAGGCCTAGTCTGACCATCAACAAAAATCAAGACTGTGGCTCAAAGGACAACTGCTCGAAACAGCAAAACAAGACAAAGGACATAACAAAAATAGACCATGACCTGTCATACATAATGACTTGAGAGAGCAGCCTGAAATCCTACAAGAAAAACGTCATGAAAAAAAATCAGAATATTCCACTAGTAGTCACATTGCTTGACTCTTGTCCAGCATTCAAAGCAGAGGACTTGGTTTGGCATAGCTATGAGAGAGTGTCGGCAAGAGTACAAAAGATAAACGAGATAGAGTCAACACTAGATTGTTAATGTTGTCTCTGAACTTCAACACCATTGACTCCATAGTTATTCACTGTGGAGTTCTTGATGTAAAACAGAAAGATGTGACTGCAGCTGGTAGGAACTTTACTACCTGTAAAACAGAAAGATGTGACTGCAGCTAGTAGGAACTTTACTACCTGTAAAACAGAAAGATGTGACTGCAGCTAGTAGGAACTTACTACTTAAACAGAAAATTGATGCAGCTAGTAGAACTTTACTACTTAAAACAGAAAGATGTGACTGCAGCTAGTAGAACTTTACTACCTGTAAAACAGAAAGATGTGACTGCAGCTCTACCTGCGTCAAACGTGCTGCTTGCAAATATCCATCCTCAAGATCGTTGTCGGAGGGTGGCTCCAGTACAGTGAATCACTGACCATGGAAGTGCAGATAAACCTGTACAACCCTCTCCTGGGTGTCGAACTGGTCAACACCAAAACGTCTCTTTTGCGCATAAAATCTGCGCACAAACAAATAGTTCATGAAGGATGATGTTCAACCGACTCTGAGAGGCACCAGTGGGATTGCGAGAAACCTTAGTAGGCATAATTATCAGAGATTATTCCAGGAGACTCCAAAAAGAAAATTAGATCCAGGTCCTCTTACAACAACTCAAAGCCCATGGCATATGTCCCACTATCATTACTGACTGACGAACCTTCCCGTTTTTGTCAGCCCAGAATGCCATAAGAGTGCATCACAAGTCACTGAACATTTTCCTTAAACTCTGACTCGCATAGATTCACAAACTGCTCGAATCCCTGTAAGCATCTTACTTGTAGTCACTTGAAGGCGTTTACATAGATAATACCCGTTTTGTTATTTTTTAATATAGATTTTTTGTGTGGAGAATTTTTTTGTTTATTTACTTGTTTGTCAGTCTTGATATTTTTCCTAATTATCATTGCTTTTTACCCAATGCTTTGTCAGTTCACCTTTCACTTTAAGTCAGGTATTGGACCATTTTCTTAATCACTGTGTGAAGCACAGTAACATATTTCCGATCACATTCATCTTAAAATATAAACGACAGAGAATGAAAACATGCAAAGCAATCACAAATAGGAATATTTCAATAGAACTGCAGGTCTATTTCAACCAATTTAGGCTATCTTAGGCATTTTTTATCAACACAGCAGTGTGGGGTTTTGATCCTGCAGTCCTTAAATACCAGATGTTCCAAACTTCCCAAGCTTCCAAATTATTACTATCCCCTTAAATTTGAACTTGGGGATACTGATACAAAAAAACTTTACTGTCACGAAATCTTGACATGAGGATTTAGCAAGGTTCTGTTTTAGCACCCATTCTATTTAACATCCTGATTGGAAATCTCCCCCCAAAGTACTTTCCAACCATGTCATTCTTATGCAATGTGCTGATGGTATCTGTATGTGGATGGATAAAGGTAAAAAGGTAGGTAAAGATGTCCCATAACTACAAACTTTGATATGAATCATTTGTGGATTGATGCTTACATTATACTGGGCTGTGTACTTTATTTGAAAATTAAAAAATTAAAAAATAAAAAAGATGTCCCATAACCTGTGTGGTCGTATTGGAGCGAGGCGTCAGAGACCTCAGCTTCTCTAGGGGCCAGCATGTTGAGGGTGGCACCAATCTCCTCTCCCTCACTGCTTTACCTTCCATGACCCTAAAGAGGGCGGTACCCACTGACAGTTGGGAGAACTGTACTGGAGTCAAGGCCCGCAATTGGTCACCCAATGTGGATATATGTCACTGTAAAAAAAGACAACTCCTCAAAGAACGCAAAATTATGTAGGAAGACAATTTCAATCTGATCTTGATAAATTTGGCAAGTACATGATGGAAAATGGCTTGTCACTGACAACAGAGAAAGCAAATATGGTGCTTTTTAATGCGGGTGGTAATCCAAATAGCTTGCCTGTTTTTAGATTGTATGGTGAAATAATTGAATACAAATTGTCTTCTTATTGTTGTTTTGTTGTTGTTGTTGTTGTTGTTTTTTTGGGGGGAGTTCTTTACATCAAAATTAACTTGGAATACTCACTTTCATTATATTCTCACAAAAGCAAGAAAAAGTATGAATTTCCTGAAGGTAATTGGCCGATTTTTTTTTTTTTTGGGGGGGGGGGATGGACACAAAAACAGTCCACCTTTCACTCGCACTTGCAGATCTAAATTATCATATGTTCAAGACGTGTTTTTCAGTGCAACAAAGTATTTATTTAAAAAAAGGATTGTAAGTTTAGATGGTGAAGGCATTAACATTGCATTGGGTGTGCCTAGTCATGCATCAACTAAAGAAACATATAACACAGCTGGAATTCTACCTTTAGGTGACCATCGAGAACTAGCAGCAAATACGACCGTTTTTGCCCATCATTAAGGTAGCTGCATTTCCTTCGGGGATGCATGCTGGGTATATTCGTGTTTCCATAACCCACCATCCCATAATAATATGAATTATGGGATCTTTAACGTGCATATTTGATCTCCTGCATGTGTGTGACACGAGGGTAATTAAGGCACTGGCAGGCCTGAACTTAAAGTTTGCGTGGGGAATGGTAAAAATCCCCACATTAATTTTGATTTGCCAGACGTTGCCAAGACTCTAACCCAATACTTCATGAACCAATGGGATCGAGTCCAAAGGTCTTAAACACTCAGCTATCCCCCCCCAAAAAAAAAAAAATAATAAATAAATAAATAAAAATAAATAAATAAATAAATTTTAAAAAAGGGAAAAAAAACATTTTGGTTTTTACAAATAAAGTTTTTACTTGTATACATAAACAATACAGATACATGCCTAAACCTAAATTCGTAAGAAATTTGATCCAGTGTTTTGTGGTAATGGCTGTAAATTAGAGTGGAATGAACGTGCTCATGGTGTATTATTTCCAATGCAAAAGTTTACGTGTTAACTTTACAATGCAGCATGCTATCAAGTCACCTCTATTTTTAAGTTTTATTTTTTAGTTTAACTGGAGCCTTGCTAACTGACATCGCTCTCATGCACGCACGCCTTACACACTGTACATTCTTAGACATCACACACACACACACACACACACACACACACACACACACACACACACACACACACACACAATACACTTAAAGCTCGCGCGCACGCGCACACATATGTACACACGCACGCATGTGCGCATGCGCTGAAGAGGAGTAAACATGAAATGCAATCAAAGCTCGGTAGAATAGATAATGCGAATCACCGATTTGAATGAAGTACAAATCATAGCTAACCGAAAACTTCCAGTTTGCAACAGAAAGACGACACACACGATCTTCGGCCTCTCAAAGAAAGAACAGAAAGCCGCCATGCGTACAACGGACACACCTTGATTAATGATTACCCCCGCCTATCTTCCCGAGACTTTGAATGGCGGCTAACATGACAGCACGGAGCACAGCAACAGAAACCAAAACACGACTTCCCCTCATGAGAGAAAAACCTTCTCGCAGCTGTGGATGCCATCACTGCAGTTGTGACTTGTGACTTCAACGAACATCATATTGTGAGTACGATAACTATTTGCAAGTATTGGGATATTGAATATGTCTAGTTCAAGGAGCCATGGATCCTGGCAGCTTATGCATTTCTCGCACGTTCTGAATACACACATGTATGTACGCTTTTACTGACTGCTTTCCATAGCTATTTTACTTGTGCAAAAGCAGAGAGAGAGAGGCGCAAATGTTGGACGAAATGTCGTTACAAAACACTGGTCGTCCATACCCTGACTTACAAGAGCAGGGTGAAAGCCTGGAAAATTTGCAGAGCCTTTGACAAAATATGAATCATTATTCTGATATGTAGACACAAGTGTAGTGTCGGCGTAACCGTCGCTGAACGTTTGAACTGTTTTGAATAAAGTAATAATGGAAGGGGTGTTTTGTCCTAGCTGGATTTTCTAGTCTATTATCTGCTTCTGATCTAGCAGCTAAGATGTCTGTGAGCAAACGGAACAGAAGGCCCACGATGTTTATCTATCAACTTGGCTGAATCCCCGATGCTTCTAGCGCAGTCATATACGGTTTCGATGACTTGCCGCTTTTTGCTAAGGTTTTTTGTTCTGTTGTTGTTGTCGTCGTTGTTGTTTTTTGAGGGGGGATTGTTGTCCCTTTTGTAGAGCTCACAGGTTTATTACTGGAGAGATTTTTGCCTATGCCAACCGTTTTGCCACCATTACCATACCGCACTCCCGGTTTGCGCTAGCATGTCTGTACATACCATGTGCATGCGTTTTTGTTTTTTCGTTCTTTCGTCAACTGTTCATTACCAATGCCACTCTTTCGACTGTGGAACGGGTTTCGACATATTCCGCGTGCGTTCGGACACGGACCTCGGTTTATAGTCACATCTGGAGAACTTTTCGTAGGAATGGAGTCGGTACTGATTTCAATTCCATGCTGAAAATCTCCGGAACGGTGGCGCTCGGATTAGCACAGATCGAGAGCTCGACGCTTAAACCACTAGGTCTAGTTTCAGCAACTTGATGAAATGTTGGTGTCTCAGAAAAAAAGCATCAGAGACGCATAATATTGTGTATGATGATTCAGCACCCACGCATGCACCCATGCGCAGGCATACGCGCCGGCGTGCGCGCGCGCGCGCGCACACAACACACACAAAACACACCATCTCACTCTCTCTCTCTCTCTCTCTCTCTCTCTCTCTCTCTCTCTCCCTCTCTCCTCTCTCTCTCTCTCTCTCTCTCTCTCTCTCTCTCTCTCTCTCGTACACGCACGCGCACACATACACATACACAACACAGCATGAACGCGCGTGCACGCACGCACACATGCAGACTCTCTCACAGTCTCTCTCTCTCTCTCACAGTCTCTCTCTCTCTCTCACAGTCTCTCTCTCTCTCTCTCTCTCTCTCTCTCTCTCTCTCTCTCTCTCTCCTCTCTCTCTCTCTCTTAAATTATCTTTTTTGTTTGTCTTTTGTTATCAGGAAACTTCCCAAGCGACCTTGGACCTTCTCGCCACAAAACGCAGCGTTGTGATTCACGTCGATGTTTAGCTGGGTTTAGTAGGCCTTTGTTGGATAGAAGGTTGGGAATGGAGGAAGGAAATGCTACCACACAGCCTTCAGAGGGCATTGTTTCTGTGTTTACAGGAGGAATGTGTTTGACCTTGCGTTCAGATGGGGGATATTCTGCTATTCCCAGAGTACAGAATGGGGATATTCTGCTATTCCCAGAGTCTCAGAATGGGGATATTCTGCTATCCCCTGGTTCTCAGAATGGGGATATTCTGCTATCCCCTGGTTCTCAGAATGGGGATATTCCTGCTAGTCCCCTGTTTCAGAATGGGGATATCTCTATCCCCTGGGTATCTCAGAAATGGGATTAATCTGCTATTCCCTGGTTCTAGATGGGATATTCTGCTATCCCCTGGGTTCTCAGAATGGGGATATTCTGCTATTCCAAGGTTAATAGGATTGTGTTTTTTGTCAGGCGGATCTCTCGCACTAGTTTTGTTTTCCCTACAGTTTAAACCTAACTCTATTCTTTTTGTGGCTACTTGATTAAGCAACTTTAAATGCTACGCTACATTGTATTCCCTATCATTTTTGGCTGAATTTATTCTATTCTATTCCAATCTGTCCTATTCTATTTTATTTGTTATCTGCCTTTTTAGCAAGGATTAGGGACGCAACAGGAATTTGGTGTCCAGTGATAGTGTAATTGTGCCCCCAGATTGTGCCCCCACAGTCCACGGAACTACGGGACAGGTGAAGGTGAAGGTGATAGTACAAAAGCAACTGACAGAGCAGTTCTGACACAGTTCGACGTAGCAACGCAGTTCGTCCTAACTTAATACGAACTGTGTCGATCCCCGGGGTCGACACAGTTCGTCGTAATTCATAAGCCCCCCCCCCCCCCCCTCCTTCATGTAAAAAAAACCAAAAACAAAAAACAACCAACATATGTTTAATCTATGTAAGTTCAATATAATATTTTACTTCAGCATTTTAGAAGCTCCTATACATTTTTGTCAACTTTCTGACTTCAGCTCCAAGTTGTGACCAAAGTGCGTTGTGTTCTGGCAGTTCAATGTGGGGAGGGGGGTCGACACAGTTCGTCGTAATTACGACAGCTGTGTCGACACCCTCGTCACAAATTTGTGAGGAACTGCGTTAGCTCCCCCCCCCCCCCCCCATGTAAAACAAAACAAAAACATATCTTTAATCAATGTATTTTCAATAAATGCACTACTTTAGCATTTTACAAGCTCCACATACATTTTTGTCAACTTTCTGACTTCAGTTCCAAGTTGTGACAAAGTGCGTCGCAACTTTTCAGTACCAAAAACATTAATGGCAAAAGTTCTTTGAATCTTTATTATCATTTCTTTTTATACTAAGAACTTTTGACATTGCATGTTTTTGGTGCTTAAAAGTGACAAAGTGAGTCAACGAATTCTGACAAGTTCGTTGCAGCAACGGAAATTGTCGATTCCCCAGGGGGGGGGGGGGGGTCGCAATTGCCACGAACTGTGTTGGTCCCCTGGGTGGATCAACGCAGTTCGTCGCAATTTGCAGCCCCCCCCCCCCCCCCCTGTGAAAACAACAACAACAACAACAACAACATTAATCAGTGTAAGTTTACTATAATGCACTACTACAGCATTTTAGAAGCTCCTCATACATGTTTATCAACTTTCTGACTTCAGTTCCAAGTTGTGACACAAATTTTCAGCACCAAAACATGCGATGGCAAAAGTTCTTAGTATCTTTATTATTTCTTTTTTATACTAAGAACTTTTGCCATTGCCTGTTTTGACAAACATGTTTGAAGAGCTTCTAGAATGCTGAAGTAGAACATTATAATGACCTTACATTGATTAAAGATATGTTGGTGGGGTTTTTTTTTACATGGGTAGGGGGGGGGGGGGAGGGGGGCTGACCCAGTTCGTCGCAAATGGCAAATTGCGACGAACTGCGTTGACCCCCCCCCCCCCCCCCCCCACCCGGGGAGTGACGCAGTTTGTTGTAATTACGACGAACTGCGTTGCTACGTCAAACTGTGTCAGAGCACAAACACACTTTGTCACAACTTGGAACTGAAGTCAGAAAGTTGACAAAAATGTATGAGGAGCTTCTAAAATGCTGAAGTAGTGCATTATATTGAATTTACATTGATTAAAAATGTTTTTGGGTGTTTTTTTTAAGGGGGGGGGGGGGGGCTAACGCAGTTCGTCGAAAATTGCGACGAACTGTGTTGACCCCCCCTCTCCCCCCCCCCCCGAGCCACGCAGTTCGCGTTGCTACGTCGAACTGTGTCAGAACACATCGCACTTTGTCACAACTTGGAACTGAAGTCAGAAAGTTGACAAAAATGTTTGAAAAGCTTCTAAAATGCTGAAGGAGTGCATTATATTGAACTTATATTGATTAAAGATAATGCTTTTTTTGTGAGTTTTTTTACATGTGGGGGGATGTGTCGACCCCCCCCCCCCCCCCCCCCCCCCCCCCCGAGCGACGCAGTTACGTCTTAAGTTACGACGAACTGCGTTGCTACGTCGAACTGTGTCAGAACTCAACACACTTTGTCACAACTTGGAACTGAAGTCAGAAAGTTGACAAAAATGTATGAGAGCTTCTAAAATGCTGAAGTAGTGCATTATATTGACCTTACATTGATTAAAGATATGTTTTTTGGGGTTGCTTTTTTTACATGGGGGGCCTAACGCAGTTCGTTGCAAATTGCGACGAACTGCGTTGATCCCCTGGGGGGGGGGGGGGGGGGGATCGACACAGTTCGTCCCCCCCCCCCCCCCCCCTCCCGTAAGTTACGACGAACTGCGTTGCTACGTCGAACTTCAGAACAACTGCTCTGTCAGTTGCCTTTGTACTGTCACCTTCACCTTCACCTGTCCCGTAGTCCCGTAGGACCGTGAGGGCACAATCCTGGGGCACAGTTGTACTCTCTCTTGACACCAAATTCCTGATTGTGTCCCTAATCCTTGCTAAAAAGGTAGATTAGAATAAAATAGAATGGGAAAGATTAGAATAAAAAAGAATAGAATAAATTCAGCCCCAAAAATGATAAATAGGGAATAAAATGTATGCATAGCATTTAAAGTAGCTTAATCAAGTAGCCCAAAAGAATAGAGTTGGTTTAACATGTATGGAAAACAAAATATTGCGAGAGTATTTAAGAGCGCATCTGGGTGACAGTGATGTCTTGGTGTCCAAAAA
>CM060337.1:40779046-40784046 GCA_030674155.1 Stramonita haemastoma
TTGCAATAGAATTGTATAAAATATTTTAGTTGATGTTGGTGGCAGATCTGTGTATTGATCTTCGCTGGAAGATTGATGGCAGATTTTACACCAACAGATATGGGAAAAAGAAAATTGATGGTATATGATTTTAAGTTAAATTGTGGATAGGCATGTGCCTTTGTTTTTTTTGTTTAATTTTTTTTTTTAGATAATGAGATCAAATGTAAGCTAAAGGAAAACATGTCATGTCAATTCTGGTGTGGAAAGTATGTGGGGAGCAGTTTCTTTTCTTTTTTTTAGGTTTCTTTCTTTTTCTTTTAAAAAATCACACTAATGAATAAATATGAATTCAATGATAAACCTGGTCATGTGATTGCAATGGGAATTGTGTAAAAGCATTTTGATTGATGTTGGTGGCAGATCTGTGTATTGATCTTCTGCTGGAAGATTGATGGCAGATTTTACACACAACACATGAAATGTGTATGTGGATGAATAAGTAACTCTATATGATATTAAGTATAGTAGTAGATAAAGTGTGCTGTTGTTTGTTTGTTTGTTATTTGTTTTAATAATGAATAAAATGTAAATAGGTAAAAAAAAAAAGTCAAATGTTTATAATGATGTGACAAGTGTGTGGGGTGAGGTCTTTTTTTTCTTTTTTAAAATGTGAAAAGGTCGTAAAACATAAATTAAACTGTGCATATGTTTTTTTTTCACCAAGTTAATTACTGAAAAACTTATGCTGGTGGCAAATCTGTGTACTGATTTTCTGCAGGATGATACATACAGATTTTACACCAACATAAATATTGTTACGCATACTAAAAATATTATCTAAAGATTAAGACACTGTGATTTTAAGGATAGTAATGGATGGATTGACAGGAAAAAATGTAGCAGTGAATGGTATGTCTGGCCAAGTTGTTGTGTGTGTGTGTGTGTGTGTTGTGTGTGTGTGTGTGTGTGTGTGGTGTGTGTGTGGTGTGTGGTGCAGTGTTGTTGTGGTGAGTACTGTGTTGTTGTGATGTGTGTGTGTGTGTGTTGTTGTGTTGTGTGTTTGTGTTGTGTGTGTGTGTGTATGTGTTTGAGTAAGATGTAGAGAGAATGAGAGAGAGAGCGAGAGAGGGAGAGAGTGATGTGAGAGAGTGGTGAGTGGTAAGGTGTTGGTGGTGGTCGCTGTCTGTTTTCTGATCTTTTCTGCTAGATTTAAGATGAAGCAGATTTTACACAACACATCTTCATATTGTGATCTTCAGCTGGGGTGTAGACATGTCAGCATTTTAGGTGGTTTTTGTTTTGTTTTTTTCCATAAACCATATCAAATGTAAATTGAAAAGAAAATGTAAAAGTTATGTTATGTGTAGAATGTGTGTTGGGAGGAAGGGTTTATTTTTTCAAATCACATCAAATGTAAAATTAATGATAAACTTGGTCTTATGATTGCAATAGAAATTGTGTAAAATGATTTTAGTTGATGTGGTGCAGATCTGTGTATTGATCTTCCAGCTGGAAGTTGATTGCAGATTTTACACCAGCACATGGAGGAAAAAGAAGATTGATGAAATATGATTTTAAGTTAAATTTGTTGATAGCATGTGCCTGTGTTTTTCATTTCTTTTTTTTTTTTTTTATAAATAATTAGATTAATGTAAGTGAAGGAAAAACATGGCATGTTCAATACTGTGTGGAAAGTATGTGGTGATTAGTTTCTTTCTTTGTTTTAGTTTTGTTTTTATGAAATGTGAATTTAGTTGTAAACTTGGTCTTGTGATTGCAATGGAAATTGTGTAAAATGATTTTAGTTGATGTTGGTGGCAGATCTGTGTATTGATCTTCCACTGGAAGATTGATGGCAGATTTTACACCAACACATGTGTGAAAAAGAAGATTGAGGGTATAGGATTTTAAGTAAGTTGTGGATAGCATGTGCCTGTGTTTTGATTTTTTTTTCTTTTCCTTTTTTTTTTTTTTTAGATAATGAGATCCAATGTAAGTAAAGAAAACCATGGCATGTTCAATACTGGTGTGGAAAGTATGTGAGGAGCAGTTTTCTTTTCTTTTAGTTTTTGTTTTTTTCTTTTTAAAAAATGACACTAAATCACATCACATGTGAAATAAATGATAAACTTGGTCCCGCAATTGCAATGGGAATTTGTAAAAGCATTTTCATGGATGTTGATGGCAGATCTGTGTATTGATCTTCCGCTGGAAGATTGATGGCAGATTTTACATCAACACATGAAATGTGTATGTGGATGACACTATATGATATTAAGTATAGTAGTGTATAAAGTGTGCCTTGTTTGTTTGGGTTTTTCTTGTTGTTTTTTTTTTAGATATGAAACAAAATGTAAATAGGCAAAAAATGTGTTTTATAATGGATATGACAAGTATGTGGGGGTGAAGGTTGCTGATTTTTGTTTTTTTAAGAATAATCCAATCTTGCAAAATTTTAATGGAAAAGAGAAATGTACCTAGTTTTATAATTGCCACAAATATTTTATATATTATATGTTTAAATTTATTCTTTTTTATATCCAGATAATGGAATAAGCACTTATGTGCTTTTTTTTTACATCCAGTCCCGTGTGTATGCAGTATTACATGAAATAACTTATCCTGTGGCAAATCTGTGTACTGATTTTCTGCATGGAAGATACATATACAGATTTTACACCTACATAATATGTTAACACATACTGAAAAAAAATCTGAAAGATTAAAACACTGTGATTGTAAGGATAATAGTGGATAGATTGACAAGTTAACGTGGAATGCCCACATTGAATATATCTTACCAAAGGAAGAAAATGTTTAAATTTGCTAAAAATTGTACAAAAGCAGTATTGGGGACAAGATATGACAATTCTGAAACATCTTTCTACCTCCCTAATTAGATCTAAATTATCCTATGACAAGAAGTCTTTTTTAGTGCACCTAAGTGTGTGTGTGTGTGTGTGTGTGTGTGTGTGTGTGTGTGTGTGTGTGTGTGTGTTGTGTGTGTGTGTGTGTGACTTAGTGTTGGTAGCAGATATGTTTACTGATCTCTGCTAGAAGATAGAAGCAGATTTTACACCAACACATCTTCATGTTATGATCTTCAGTGTAGCAGTGTGTAAAGCATGTCTGTATTTCTTTGGGTTTTTTTTTCTTTTGTTGATTTCTTTCTATTTTTTTCATAAACCATATCAAATGTAAATTGAAAAGAAAAATGTAAATTTTATGTAATGGTGTGAAAAGTGTGGGGGAGAAGGGGTTAGTTTTTTCAATGTATCAAATGTAAAATGAATGATAACTTGGTCAGGTGATTGCAATGGAAATTGTGTAGAATTTGATTTGAGTTAATGTAGGTGGCAGATCTGTGTATTGATCTTCCCACTGGAAGATTGATGTAATTTTACACCAACACATGTGGGAAAAATAAGATTGAATGGTATAGGATTTTAAGTTGTGTTGTGGATAGCGTATGTTTGTGTTTGCTTCTTTCTTTCTGTTTTTTTAGATAATTGAGATCTAATGTAAGTTAAAGAAAATATGGCATGTTCAATACTGGTGTGTGAAAGTATGTGGTGAGCAGTTTTCTTTTGTTTTAGTGTTGTTTTTTTTCTTTTTTTTAAAATCACACTAAATCACATCACATGTGAAATGAATGATAAACTGGGTCCTGTGATTGCAATGAAAATTGTGTAAAAGCATTTTCATTGATGTTGGTGGCAGATTTGTGTATTGATCTTCCACTGGAAGATTGATGGCAGATTTTACACCATACACATGAAATATGTATGTAGATGACTAAGTAATTCTATATGACGTTAATTATAGTAGTGGATAAAGTGTGCCTCTTTGTTTTGTTTTTTTCTTTTTAGATAATGAAGTAAAATGTAAATAGGCAAAAATTAGCATGTTTTATAATGGTGTGACAAGTGTGTTGGGGTGAAGGGGTCTTTAAAAAAATCAAATCTTGCAAAATGTGAAAACAGAAAAATATCTGATTTTATGATTGGCACCAATATTACCTGAATACTTATGCTGGTGGCAAATTTGTGTACTGATTTTCTGCAGGAAGATACATACAGATTTACACCAACATAAATTGTTACACATACTAAAAAAATTATCTGAAAGATTAATACACTGTGATTTTAGGATAGTAGTGGATAGATTGAGAAGAAAAAATGTAGCAGTAAATGGTATATCTGGCCCAAGTTGTTTTGGTGAGTGTGTGTGTGTGTGTGTGTGTGTGTTGTGTGTGTGTGTGTGGTGTGTGTGTCTTGTGTCTGACTTGTGTGTGTTGTGTGTGTTGTTTGTGGTGTGTGTGTGTGTTTGTGTGTGTGTGACTTAAATGTTGGTGGGAGATTTTTTCATTTTTTTGTTTTTATTATTATTGTTATTATTATTATTTTTATATTTATTTTTTTTTTTCTGATCTTCTGCTAGAAGTTGAAGCGATTTTACACCAACACATCTTCATATTATGATCTTAAGTTTGCAGCATGTAAAGCTGCCTGTATTTCTTTGGTTTTCTTGGTTATTTTTTTAATAAACCATATGAAATGCAAATTGAAAAGAAAATGTAAAAGTTTATATTATGGTGTGGAAAGTGTGTGGGGAGAAGGGGTTTATTTTTTTAATTGCATCAAATAGTAAAATGAATGATAAACTTGGTCTTGTGATTGCAATGGAAATTGTGTAAAAGCATTTTCATTGATGTTGGTGGCAGATCTGTGTATTGATCTTCTGTTGAAATTGATGGCAGATTTTACACCAACACATGTGGGAAAAAGAAGATTGATGGTATATGATTTTAAGTTAAGTTGTGGATAGCATGTGGCTGTGTATTGCTATTCTTTTTTGTTTTGTCTTTTTGGTTTTTTTTTTATAGATAATGTGATCAAAAGTAAATAAAAGAAAAACATGGCATGTTCAATACTGGTGTGGAAAGTATGTGGGGAGCAGTTTTCTTTTGTTTTAGTTTTGATATTATGTTCTTCTTTTTAAAAAACACAACATTAAAT
>CM060337.1:40789046-40801546 GCA_030674155.1 Stramonita haemastoma
ATTTCTTTTATACAACAAACTTGTGATTTTTGTAAAAAAATAAAAGAAAAAATGGGGGAAAAAAAGCATCTTCAGAAATAAATCAAAGTAAAAAGGAACAGATTGTCAGCAAAAAGTCAAATCTAGGTCAAGCAAAAAAACAAAACCAAAAATAGAAACCAAAATAACACCCACACACACACACACACACACACACACACACACACACACCACACACACACACAACCACACACACACACCTACACACACAACACACACACACATATCAGAAATGAATAGTGAAATAATTCAAATCACACAAAGGAGCTCCAGAGGTTCTGAGGAGAATTATATCACATTAGTGCACAAAATAAATAATTCAACTGCAAACATATTTGAACATTGAAGCTATCATACAGCTGATAATATTGACAATTTATTGGGCAATATATGTGTGTTATGACATCAACACATTAGACAGCATTAATTAAACTTACAAACACACCAAAAGAAAATTATGACAAAATGTGTCATTTCATATGGTGGATAATACTGAAAATTCATAATGATAAGTATGAGTATTATGGCATCAACACACCTAAAGACATCAAACTTTACCCCAGTAATCACCTGGAATGATATGACAAAACATCTGTTGTATAATATGGTTAGTGATATTGATATTAATTGGTTACTATGAGTAACATGTCATGAACACAACTTTATTGGTTTATACACTGACCTCAGAAAACAAATGATATGAGAAACATAATGGTGACATAGCAGTTAATACTCTTTTTTTTTATTATTGGATATATGTATATATTAAGAACATTTTCACTTCAAGACAACTGATAGTACCATTATTACCAAACTGATATAAAACAAACGAATGAAATGACAAAATGTGAATTGAAACATACAAGATAGTGATAGTTTTTGTTGCTACAACCCTTGTGAAAATGGTAAGTGTTTTAGCATCAGAAAAAGCTAAAACTAGTAAACCAGTTTTGATTTAACAAGACATGAATGAAATAACAAAACGAAAAATATTATATTGTAGTTAGTTTCATGAAGATATGGCTGTGAGTGTCTTTTCTTCTTTTTTTATTTTTTAGGTCAAAATGTTCATTATGCATCATGGCTTTATCCTTCACTGTCCTGACCTTTCTGTATTCTCCCTGCTTTGAATTAAAAACCTTATTCAGAGCAATATCTAGATTGCAGTTATATGCTTTCAAAACATTTTCTTGTCGAAACATGAAACTGGCAATATGTAATAACACAGACACCACCCACAAAAATTTTTTTTTTTTAATCTGACTCTGAGTATGGTATTGCTGTAAACTGCTTTCCTTTCTTTATAAGCTTTCATAAGCCAGCAAGCACACAAATTATCAAATCCTGTTCATGAAAACAAAACTAAAGAGGAACAGCTTTGCCCAAATTTTGTTGTTAATGACTAATAATTTATTTTCTTTACATTTATGAAGTTCATCTGTTCATCTTTGGTGAATCCAAAAACTAGTTATGATTTAAAATTCCACGTAAAATATTGGCAAATTTTTGTGTAAACTTCATTACATTCATTTTGACTGACACCATAGCCGAGTGGTCAAGACTGTTCGACTTCAATACCATGGGTCCATGAAGTCATGGGTTTGAATCCCGGCAGTGTCTGGTAAATTAAGGGTGGGATTTTTACAATCTCCCAGGTCAACTTCAAGTGCAGGCAGACCTGCCAGGGCCTAAAATCCCTTTATGAATAATTATACACATGCAGAAGATCAAATATGCATGTTTTAGATCCAGTAGTTCATGTCAGCGTTTGCTGGGTTGCAGAATCATGAACACACCCAGCATACATCCCCAAAGTTGGAATGAAGCTTCCTTCATGGTGGACAAAAAAGGTTGCATATGCAAAATCTCACCATTGGGGAACTTTGGAGATCAAACCCAAAGAGGAAGAACAACAAAAATCATTATGATTTATGACAAGTCTGACCAGCAGTAGATTGGTATTTTTACGTCAGTAAATTGGTATTTTTACATCAGTAGATTGGCATTTTTACATCAGTATTTCAGTATTATCAACATCAGAACATTGGTGTCGTTCAGTAAATACATTACACGACCAATTGTATACAATTATCACAGCTTTGAAAATATACAGCCAAACATAAAATTCAATTTCCGAAATCATCTGTACCATGAATATGTAATCATAATGCAGTTGATAACAATGGAAAAACAAACAAGTTTGTTTGAGAAAAAAAAACAAACCCAAACACTCACACTTGCGAAAAAAAGAAAAAAAAACCTCAAGCAAACAGTACCTCATTTTTTCATTAAAAATACCCCACGAATACTGAGAAAGAAGATGACTAGAATATCACAGGTAGAAGGAACAGACAGAGATCATCACCATACCCCTATGAAGTCATGAATACACAGCAAAGAGAGCCAAGCGGAAGGCATGTACTCCAGCCACCTCAACAAGCCAATCTGCATCAGATGCAACAGAGACTGCCACTCTCGCATTGGACTGACCAGCCACAGCTGGCGTTGTCGCTGAACAACTGACCTGTCTTTTGGCGTGAATTCCATAGTCGACACCGACTGATGGAGGCCTACACAGCAAACAAATCCAGCATCATTCAGTCGAGGGTCGAGGGCCCAGTGCTAAAATTAGTTCCTTCCTTCCACCAAGTCCAAGTGCAGTAGTCAGTTTCTGCTATAATTAGCACCAGTTGGGGTGGACAGCAACTGAGAGTAGCTCAAAGGGGAGACACTGACAGCTGGAAATATAAACTGGCAAAGTCTCTCACTTATTCATCACACACAATCCAGGGATAACTCACACAAAATATTTTGCTTTCTTTACAAACTGTACACACACACAAAAATTCATTTAATTATTGCAACTGATGAAAATAGATCGGCTCTGCATTCACCTGTATGTTAGTTATAAACCAGTTTTCAGTATGGTAGGGTAAGTACTATATTTTGAATGTTACAGATGATAGATTAAAGGACTTTAAATTTAGTGCATGGTACATATTTTTTCAAAAGAAGTTTTCTTATAACTCATAAGTTTGTACATATAAAACCTGTCTTAGTGAATCCTGTATTTCTGAACACTTTGTTTCAGATCAAGCAAACTGAAGGAGAAAAAGAAGCATTAAATATATATATATATATATATATATATATATATATATATATATATATATATATATATATATATATATATATATATATATATATATATATATGCATGCATATATTGTCCTTGTCTAAAATATTTTGGTGTTTTTCATATTAAACTACAGAATTTTTTTTTTCAGTTTTCTAACCTCTACCTATGGGCCTACCACATGAAAGCTTAATGTAACTGATCATACTATAGGGAAAACACTTCTCTTTCAAACAAATTTATGTTACAAAAAAACAAAACCATTATGAGATACTATACAGTGGCAGATCAGATGAGGGAAGTAAAACCTCACCAATGTAAGACATTACAGGCTATGTGAAAAAGAATGAAGATTTAATTAATATCACCAAATTTCTTTTTTATAAAGCAAAATAAGGCAAATAAAAGCAAATAAACCAAAAACAAAAATGACATTTTTCCAACGATATCCAACCAGCAAGTTTCAGAAGGTGGTTATTCAAGTGGACTTTGCTTAAACATGGTTTATATTGTTCTTTGATTGAGCTTGACAATCATATGTACATATATATGTATTAAGCAGTTTTGAAGAGACCAATTTCAATATTATTTGAGATTCATACCATAATTTCATCACAGCAATTCTGGAATAAAACAAGCAAAAAACAAAACAAAAAACCAACAACAAAAACATCCACAAAAAGAAGTAAGTGATGTAGTCACAGGCAGTTCAACTGAACAAAAAAACAAAATATCACAATGCATCCTGCTTGGGGGAAACAAAGAGTTCTTGGATGTAAAAGTCTGTAATATATCTCTCAACAAAACAATGTTTCGAGTATTTGTCTGTACCCATCAATCTGTTGTCTTATCAGAGATTAACAGAGACAGCATGTTATGATCACAGAAGGCAGATTCTAATCTTATCTAAGCAAATGCACACATTCTTTCTTTGTGAGTCAAGCACAGTGAAAATGATACCATACCCAGATAAAATCACTATTGTTGATGTTCTACCCACATATGGCTGGATTATACTGCAATGTGTCTGAACAAGCTTTGCTTTGATAGACAATTCAACTGAACAAAAACAAAATATCACAAAGCATCCTGCTAGGGTGAACAAAGAGTTCATGGATGTAAAAGTCTGTGATATCTCTCTCAACAAAGCAATGGTTTTGGGTATTTGTCTGTGCCGATCTCTCTGTTGTTTTATCAGAGATTAACAGAGACAGCATGCTATGATCACAGAATGCACCTGCCTAGAAAGCGTGAAGTCCGGGTTTGAAGTGTGCAGTGGTTTGAATCCCATTTGGGCTCAAAATTTTCCCCTTATCCATTAGACCATGAGTGGTGGTCTGGGTGCTAGTTTTCAGATGAGACGATAAACTGAGGTCCTGTGTGTTTCACAAAATTACTTACTGCACTTAAAAGAACCCACAGCAACAAGAGAGTTGTCCCTGGCAAAATTCTGTAGAAAAAAGTCACTCTGAGAGGGAAACAAATACAGTTGCAGACAGGAAAAGAAAAAAATAATGGGTGGCACTGCTCTTGTGATGACACACTCTCCCCAAGAAGAGCAGCCCGAATGTCATGCAGAGAAATCTGCCTTGACTTAAAGTTGGTGTAAAACGTCAAATGTAAAAAAAAATGTAAAGCTCCTACTGTCATGAAAAAAAACTCAGCCACCTTTCAGTATAACCAAGCAATTGAGATGTCATGCAGCTCTCCATATAAGCACAGGTCACTACAGTCTTCGATATACTGACGGACGCTAGCTTCCTCATAGGCCAGACGCTGCTCGGCCGACTTCTTTTTCTTCAACCATTCCATGTTGGCCTGTAAGGCAGACAGTGGAAGTGAAGGCTGAGGATCCACACTGGGATGGAGATCCAGGTCAAAGAAGCTCTCCGACATGGCATCAAAGCCGAGGTAGATGTTGCCCTCTGTGGTGATGTTGACAGGGTAGACCACCGCTGCCTCCTGGCGACTGCAGGGTTTGTAGATGGTGCCATCCTGAAGTCGGATCTTCCACTGGTGCCAAGGGCAGGTGACGCACAGTCCCAGCGCTGGTAGTTCTTCTATGTCTCCCATACTCAATGGCCCGCCTAAAGACAAAAGATTAGATATATAATCTGAAAAAAATGTCCTTTTTAAATTCAAAATACAATTTTATTTCCTGTCATCCCTTTAGGGATATGGAGGATTTTACAGAACATCAACTTAAAAAAAAAAAAAAAGGGTAGGCGCTGCACTTGTGGCGACACGCTCTCCTCAGGGAGAGCAGTCTAAATTTCACGTAGAGAAATCTGCTGTGACATAAAGTGGTATAAAATGAAATAAAATAAAGAGAAACAAAATCATAACTGAACAGCATACAAGTGCCATGTAAGTGAATATTTCAATAACTACTGTAGAACAAAAAATTGTCTGTTTACACGTATCAAACTCTTTGAACAAAGTTTACATGTTATTTCTGATAATATCAATCATTTTAACAACACTGAGCAGAGGCTTCTTATTTGATGAAGAAAAGAGTTGTTCACATTTCAAAGTGTTTGGATGTTTAGCATAATATTTTGGTAAAACATATCACAAAATAGCAATTGGGAAGAACTTGAAAATCTTCCATGTTCAAATTTTAAAACACAAAACAATAACAGCCACAATTATGACAGCAACAACAACAACATCAATAAATGTGTGTGTGGTGTGTGTGTGTGTGTGTGTGTGTGTGTGTGTGTGTGTGTGTGTGTGTGTGTGTGTGTGTGTGTGTGTGTGTTTTGAAGTCAAGTCAAGTCAAGTCAAGTCAAGTCAAGCCAAAATGATATTCATTGAGGGTAAAAAGATTAAGTTTACACATTTTTTGCATCCTGCCCTCACCAAAAAAAAAAAAAAAGACTTGTACCTATAGGTGTAATTTAAGCTAACAAAAGAAGTGTTAACAAAAGAAGTGTGTGAGTGTATCATTGTATGCATGCATGTATATGTGTATGTGTGTGTGTGCATGCATGTGTGTGTGCATGCATGCGTGCATGAGTGCATGCATGCGTGCAAGCATGCCTGTCTGTGTTTATCATTATGTCAGAATAAGCATTCATGTTTGCATGTGAAAATCAATCACGGCTTTAGAAATAAAAATGTACACCAAATAAATTCTTTAAAAAATCCCTGATAGTGATAATCAAACAAAGACAGCTCTGTGACTGCCTGTATGGCAGGGTTATTAGAAACAGCTACCCATGCAAGTCCAGTGTGTACCACTATTGACAGTAAGTAACAAAAGGTATTTTCAGGTGGAATGAAAGAGTCAGAGTGCAAATTATATTCTGGGTGAATCCTTGGGCTGTTGACCTGAGGAACAAAAATTAAAATATGTGACGCTCCCCAACAAAATGAGTTGTGTGCTAGGAGCCATTTAAGAAAATTATAAAACTATAGCCATTATTCTAACCTGTAATGAAATACCAAGGACTAACTTTGTTTGTTTTTGCCTTTAAATGTGTTTTGAAAACCCAGCCTCATTCTGACCACCAGTTATGAAAATAAACAGGTCCATATCATTTCAATATAATATGTAATAACTTTTCATAGAATTGTCCAATTTCTAATCTGTTTCTTTGTATCGAATAGCCTTTTTATTGCAGATTAATAACATGTCAATGACTAAAAACTGACCTTTGGCGAAAAGCGACTCATTACGTATTGAAGCATCACATGATATACTGGACATGTTTTCATGCATTATTGTGCCTATGGAATTCTGTACAACAAGTTCAGATTCTAACCTGCATGGGGACATCTGTCCGGATAGCGTAGATCTGGTCCTCAACCCTGAAGAGAGCAATCAGTTCATCGTTCAGGTCGACCAGGTGGCTTTTGTCTTTCCGCACACCAACCAAAGCCTTGGACGATACAGCTGGCTTGGGCTTCCTCCTGTTTCTGCAATTTTCCTCCTGCTTTGCCGTGATTTCTTCAAAGGTGATGTAAGACTTTTTTTTGGGTGGGTTTCGATGCCAGTTCTCGATATCTGTACAGAAGTGCATATATGTATGTATTGACCAATCTTTTAAGCCACATTTTATATAATGAATATGACGTGAGTTGTGTTTGATAAAATGTATGCTTTCAAACAACAAGTTTACTGTTTGATTAAATAGAGTTTACAATGAAAATGCATACTCAACCAACCATGACCTTAGCCGACTTGTCTACAGCTATTTAAGGTGTGTGTGTGTGTGTGTGTGTGTGTGTGTGTGTGTGTGTGTGTGTGTGTGTATAATGTATTTAAATTCATTCTTTTATTTCAATTTTGAGGATAATGGAAAATAAGTACTCATGTATTTCTTCACACCCAGTCTTTGTGTGTGTGCTGTTTTGTAAATTTTGTCATTCATTCCCACCAGCACACGATGCCTTACTCTTCCAAAGAGCAGAACAGATTTTAATGTGTGTTTAACTTTAAGATGTTCTGCATATGTATGTGTCACTGTGAGTAGTTCAACAGAACGTTGCATGTAGAGCCGAGAAGTGGGAGTGAAATGATACTGCTTCCAACCATTATGTTTATTTGAAACCAGAAATCTGGAAAGGAGCCTTTATGAACATCTACATGGGGGGGGGGGGGGGGGTCTTTGATAACGAAGGTGTTTTAATTTTATCTCTTGTGATCAGCTTACATGTAGACTGTCAGTGCTTTGTCCCAAAGCCTTACTTGTCCAGAAGTTGTAACCAAGATAACTTTACTGCCACATGCATGCATGTATTTTAACCACTTACCGTCAAATTTCACCCCCTGTACTTTCATGAAGATTTTGTCGAACCTGCCGAAAGGATACTTATCATGCAGCTCTCTCTCCGATTCTTCCTCGTCCTGAGCTGGATCAAAAGGTAAATATTTGTAGTCCTCAGTGTTGTTCATGATGGCGGCCTATCCTGTAGTTTCTCTTTTTCTGTGATCGATCAGCAGAAGTACTTAAAATGTTTCTTGAAATACGGGCCTGTGTTTGTTGTCAACTTATCTTCACGTAAACAAATCACAGCTGATTTTGGAATATCCGCCGGATGCTGCTTGCTAGGTCATGTGAGTCAATTGAACCAATCGCCGACTCGCTTTCTGTGAAGTGAGGTTATTTTTAGAAGTCGTGCAGAAGCTCTAGTGTTGTGTATACTAGGCCTATTTTAACATGTGATGTGTTATGTATCCTAAACGCTATTGTCGTTTTAATTAATCCGGATCTGGTCGTTGATCATCCCACCCTTTGTGCCTGCCTGCAGCTTCTGGCTGAATGTCGTCATCGTTCTTCAGGATTGTTCTGCTAGATGATGATTATGAGACCGATATCGTTGCATCAGTGCTGACAGGCAAGCTACTTTTGCATTCACTATTTATTTAATCTGTTATATAAAGGATAATTAAATAAGTACTCGTATGCTTTTTTACATCCAGTCCCCGTGTGTATGCAGTTTTGTAAATCTTGTCATCTGGTCCCGCCGGCACACAATGGCCTGCTCTTACGAAAAGCGAAACAGGATTTAGCGTGGGCGCAAGATGTTCTGCGTGCGTTCGCACACGGGGTCCGGTTTATAATCTCATCCGAAGGACTTTTTGTAGTTTTAGGGAGAGTGGATTAGCACTGATGTTAAGTCATGGGAAAATCCCCTCAAGGGAATGAACTAGCAACTAGCAGTTGTGAGGAACATTTAGAAGGATGGATGGTCCAATCAGTCTGCAGGTTAGTGCATTCCTATAATGTCACACACACACACACACACACACACACACACACACACACACACACACACACACAGCACACAGTCGGTCACACACAGCACACACACACACACACTACACACACACACACACACACACACACACACACACACACACACAGAGCAGGCCCCACATTCTTGATACATCAGTGCTGACCACTCTCCAGTTAGATGCTAAACAGCCAGTCCAACGCACACACAATCGCCTAGTCACGTCACAGCACACTGCACACACGGACCGATGAGCACATGATCATCTTTATCCTATATTAACACACACACACACACACACACACACACACACACACACACACACACACACATCAGGTGACAAAAGTCCTTACGATGAACTTTAACACACACAACACAACAGTAATCCGTCCCCCAAGAACCACCCAACAGATGACACAAACGCATACATACACAAAAAACACAGATGCTACTACTCGAAAACACACACACACACACAGTCACACACACACACACACACACACACACACACCACACACACACACACACACACACACACACAGAGTAACACAGTCACACGCACACACGCACGCCCACCACACACACACACACACACACACACACACACACACACACAGAGCACAGCATGCATACCACCCACACACACACACACACACACACACACACACAGTATAACATCTTGTAGACATGCACACATAACACATTCATTAAAATAACCCGTTCCTGCTTGTCAATGCAAGTAGTAGGTCAGTTAGGCTCCATTGGTCCCACCTTAATATAGGGTTAGTGTCTGGGTGGGCTGATACCTATGCATCGACAACAAATTTTAGTAAAATTGCAATTCACACAGGGGATTGTATGTAAAAAAAAAAAAAAAAAGCACATGAGTGCTTATTCCTGGGATTATCCTCAAAATAACAAATAATATTTCAGTGTACACACACACACACACACACACACACACACACACACAAAACACACACACACACACACACACAGATGTTGTTCAAAGTCAATTTGGCCCTTAGGCTTTTAAATTTGTTCAGCATTTAAAGTGTCCTACACCATGCAGAAGTTTCAATTTTATACAATTATATGAAAACAAAAATTGTTTGTAAACAATAAACAATACATGTAATATCTGAAGCTTCTTTGTTTAATCATTATGTCTTGATACCATCATATTCATGAATGACATTAACAATACATGTAAATTGAAAGTTTACAACATAGATGCATTCATCTCAAAATTGACATATACTCTAAATCTGATTTGTTGCAGCCACAGTAGCATATGAGGTGTCTAAGTTACAAGACCAGTGTAGTTCTTTTAGTGTATTAATTTATGAAAAAGAAAATACAGTATATAATGTACATATCAGACATGGGATTTTCTTGCTGTTTGGTGAAATTCCACAGTCAGTAATTAAAAAGGATTGATTAAAGCAAATTAAAAAATGCCTGGATAAATGAAAGTTGTGTTTCATTTAATGTTTCTGATTTATTAGAAAAGACAACCCTGAACAGGATTACTTTACAATTCATGCAAGTTCTGTAAAACCTCTTATAGAAATGCTAACTAGTACGTGATGCGAAGAGTTTGATAAAGCATTATCATAAAAGGCTGTTAATTTTTAAAAGCAAAGCTGAAAGAAAAATTTTTAATCTGAAATTTCATGATTTTTATCTTGTTATATTGTATTTCATTTCAATAGGAACTATCAAATTCTGTGTTGTTTGAAAAAAAGGATGGTCCTACCTATTTATTGTTTACTAAGTTTAACTTTAAGCAGGAAAATCAGGAGTTGTTTGGGAATAAATCTTAAACCTGCTGTGAATCATAAAGAATCATAAAAAAAAAAGAATTGATAGTAGGCCTTTTTTTTTATAGATTGTAATTGATCACTTATTTTAGTTTATCATTTTATTGATGTATTGATTCAGTCAATATGCTCAGTTTTGCTTTATTATTAAAAAGACTGAAACTATCCCAACCCAGCTCATGTATTTTTCATTATTTGACAGGAAACCAAGTAGTGACCCTGCAAGCTGGAGAGGGATAGGTGCCACAAGGTTCAAGCTGTCCACTTCATACTGCCCTGGTGATCGTGAGATTCAAGCTGTCCCCACCACACTGCCTGCAAAATCTACTACTGCAGTGCCCTGATAACTCCCAAGGTAAAATCAAGAGGTAAAAACTTAAATGTTCTTAAATCATAAAGTAAAAACTAAAGTTGTAGATCCAGATTATATTATCACTGTGTTATTTAATTTAACTAATGATTGTAGCAATACAAGCTGCAGACATTATTCCTGAAATATTAACACTCATTATTTTCATTATTTGAAGAAACCAGAGATGCATATATGATCCCCAATTGGTTATAATGCTAAAAATTTTTACTAATGGCCTGTAACCAAAATGAACAAGAGTGCAGACTTATGATTTCTTAAATCATAGTGAATGAAAGTGAAATAAGAAAAAATAATTCACTGTGGTTTATTCTAATTTAACTAAGGTGTAGCAAATGACAAGACTCCAGACATGGTTATTGTTTAGATAGGAAAATAAGTAAGGCTTCAATTGTTGGTGAATCAGAAACCTAAATGGCTCTCACAGGCCCCTCAGAATATTGCACATCAGCTTCGGATGAGACTATAAACTGAGGCCCCGTGTGTGAACACACGCAGAACATCTTGTGCACATGTTAAATCCTGTTCCACTTTTTGTAAGAGTAGGCCATCTGTGCCGTGGAAACAGAGACATTTACAAAACTTGCATCACACGAGGGTACTAGGATGTAAAAAGCACATGAGTGATTATTCCATTATCCTCAATATAAAAGAATAAATAAATAAATAAATTTTACTATTAAAATGAAGTAGGAACTGCCATTTAAAACCAGGTATGTCTGCAGTATGAAGTTATCCGGATGAACAGAATAAAACTTGAGAGTGGATCTGCATTTCATTTTTAATTGATTCTGTTTAAATTCCTCTAACCCTAGTGTCAGTATCAGCAGAATGTGCAGAAATGGACATGATCAGATCAATGAAGCTGAGGATGTTAGGACAGGGGTCACAGTAGGTCTGAAAATGTCTTCATCTTGAGGCATTAAATGCAGTTTTGAAAAAAGTCTTGTTCATAAGAGTAACAGCAGAGCAATAAATAAATATTTTATTGCAGCGACCAAAAAGTTACCCCCCCCCCCCCCTCGAATTAAAAAATAATAAAAACTATGTGACTCCGTTGCAATATGCCAAGTTTTCATTATTTAGATTCAAATTGTATAATCAGTCAATATGACAAAATTGAACATTGGAAACAAACCAAAAAAAAAAACCAAAACCCATGCTGAAAAAAAATTCTTTCACAGATTGATTCTGCACAATATTTCTAACTCATTAATGTTTAAAATTTTCTTTTTGTCACAGTACTTGTTATGGTTGGTATTGCTTCATGGAATCCTCCGTGGTTTTGACTGTCAAAAAGGGAGAAATCTGTACAACACCTTCTTTAAAACTTACAAAAGCTGATATTTTGCACTTACAAAAGCTGATGTTTTGCACTTACGCAGGGCGT
>CM060337.1:40806546-40829046 GCA_030674155.1 Stramonita haemastoma
ATTTTCATAGGGACCAATGGTTTGCTGGATTATTTATTTATATATATATATATAATTATATATATATATATATATATATATATAACATACATATATATACTATATATAATACTAATAATACATATTATATATATTAATATATGTATCATAATATATATAATACTATTATAATAAATAATATATTATTATATATATATAATATCAATATATTATATATAAATAATATATATATATATATATAATATATATATATATATATATAATATAATGGATAATTAAACTATAAAAAATCAGATGAATGTAAAAATAAGTTTAATGAATCTTTTTGAAGAAGAAAATGAGAGGATGAACAGACAATACACAGTGTTGATATCTTTTTTTTGTGTGTGTTTTTTTGTTCTGTTTAACTTTGGACTGAAAATTGAATACAAAACTATACAGAGCAGCCAATACATTAAAATGCACAACAAAAGCCATACAGGATCAAAATTCTATCTATCTTCTATCTATCTTCTACTCTATCTATCTATCTATAATATATATATATATATATATATATCTATATATATATATATATAATATATATATATATAAGAGAGAGAGAGGGGGGAGCAGATATATACATTCTGGATGTAAACATTGATTTCTAACCATGCAGATGGGTTTTTTTGCATATTATTTTCTCTGTTTCTTCTTTCTTGTTTTCTGCTTACCACTTTTTCTATTTATTTATAACCATTTGTCATTGTGTGAGTGAGTTACAATGCTTATATTATGATGGATTTGAATGTGAAGTTTCTTTTTTTTTAAAACAACAAAAACAAAACTAAACATTCCCCTTCCCCCAAACAAAAATCTTAACAAAACAAAATGAACACGAAAATTCCCCCCCCTATGAAAAAAACAAAATCAATACAAAAAAAGAAAGAAACAAACAAAAAAAAACACCCAAAAGGCAACCAACCAACCAACTATAAAAAAAAAACCCACAAAAACCCCATCAAAGCAACAATGAAAATCAATCAAACGGTTTTATTACTTTATTCTTTTTCAGCTGCTATGGTGCAATTCATCTGGGTTTTTTTTTTATTACTTTCTTTGCTTCTTCTTTCTTTGTTGCCTCCTCCTTTTATCCTCTTTATCCCCAACCCTCTCCTCCCCCCAATCTTTCTATTATGCTGAATAGCAATGCACAACCTAGTGAATGTCAGTAAAAATGCTTGATGAAAAACAAGATAAAGCGCATCAACCCTCAGAACACCTCCAGATTAAAATAAATAATTTGTTTAAAAAAAACAACTTACAACCAAACAAGAAAACAAAACAACAACATAAACTGCTGTCATATCTCATGTCTCATATATAATATATATATATATATATATATATATATATATATATATATATATATATATATATATATATATATATATATATATATATATATATTCTACCTCTCCTCAAACTAGACCACATTGCATTCCATTTTAATATGATTATTGTATATCTGTAATATCAGACTAAGGGATAGATAGATAGATATCTGTAATAGAACTATTGTATATATAATACACACACACACACACACACACACACAATATAGATATAATATATATATATATATATATATATATATATATATATATATATATATATATATATATATATATATATATACAGCTTTGCATTGTGCTGTGTTAGATTGTATTGTATTTGTGTGGCGTTGTATTATGTTGCATTGCATTAATTGTCTTGTTTTCTATACCCTTTTCAGTCACAGTAATGGGAAAAAAAAACAACAACACCAACCCTCCCCTCCTCCAAACAAAACAATAAAACCCCAGTGTCGACAGTACAAACTGAGACTTGTGAGCAGACGAGGGGAAAACAAAGCGGGTTGAACAGATTGCCTTAAGTCTAGGTAATAGGCTTTGAACAAAGGAAACAAAAAAAGCAGACGAGCCACACTGAAGGAGAAACAGCAGGAGGCAAGTAGGGGAGCAGGAATCAATCAATAAAGGAATAGGGCAAACCTTCAAAGGAGTCGTGACAAGAGAAGAGAATGAAGCAATAACACTGACTGCTGCTGCCACCGCTAATATCATCATCACCACCACACTCCCCTCTCCCTCCTCCTCTCTCTCTTTTGCACACCTCTCCATCTGAAGATATGTGATCTTATAACAGCTGAGCACTAAGACGCGTTTAGTCGTCAGTTAGTCTAGCAGCAGCTTGAAACATGCGGGTACACACTACACACACACTACCCTTGGAAGGGATTGGTAGCCTAGGGTTAGAGTGTTTTGCACAATGTGCTTGGGATCTGTGGACCAGGTTCCAATCCCCTTCAAGGGGATTTTCTTTCCCTAGAGTTTAACATCAGCGCCGACTCCACATCCTTCAAAGTGTCCCTGGATGAGTTGACATATTCAACTGAGGTCCCATGAGTGAATACACACATAACAACTTTGCACATATGCTAAAACCTGTTCTGCTTTCAGAAGTGTAGGCCATATTGTGTGCTGGTGGGAAAGGATGACAAAATTGACAAAACCACATGCATGGGGAGTGGATGTAAAAATGCACAGGTTAGTGCTTATTGCCATTATTCTCAAAAGAATAAAAAAAAAACTTATAAAATTTAAATTCATCATCATTCCCTGAAGATGACAGAAAGATCCCTGAAAAGAAAAAAAAACCCTGTTAAGACAACACAAAACTGACAACCACTTGACAAACAACAACACGTCACACACTCATATACACGATAACACACAAACACACACATGATGAAACACATACCACAGCATCACCCCCTCCCTTCCCCCCCCCCCTCCTCCTACACCACACACACTAACTGGGCTGATGAACACGCACAACATCACTATCCCATTTTTTTTTAATGCACCACACACACACACACACACACATCACAATAGGGGAGGGGGGGCAGGGGCTTAGATTTCGGGAGGGGTAGTGGGTATAGAGAAACCCTACCTTTTTCAATGCTCTCAACGACTTCGATCGATTGCAGCCAATCTCATTCTACCCTCCTCCCCTCCCCTCCCCCTCCGCTTCCTCTCTCGTGTCCCAGCAGACCAGAATTTATTTGGAAGAATTGATTTTTCTTTTTAGCCGATGGTGGAATGATCACTGCAGGCTCCAGCTTTGCCACTAACAATCTTTCCATGGAATAAATTTTATGATTATTATAATATATCCACTACTGTTCAACACCCAAAATCTCTATCACAATACCAGGTGGTGCTTTTTTCATGTGTGTGTGTGTATGTCACTATGTGTGTGTGTGTGTGAATTTTTTTTTTTTTTTAATCTATCGGTTGGATGTGTATGCACAAGTTGAAGAATGTCAGCCCCTTGATTTGTTCTCATTAGGTATAGTACTATATAAATTACATGTATTACCATGATTGTCAAATGATGGGTAGGTTTAATGAGTACAGTGCACAGCTTGTTGATGATGGCTGGAATGTGACGTATTATAGCAATTATATAAAACAAGGTGTAATGTGAACTAAGACTAAGAGTATAACAGAAGCAGATAAAGAAATGATGTATAATTTATAGGATAATGTAATGATATGATAAATGATATATTTTGATATGACAGATGACATGAAGCAGTACTAAATAAAGTGATTGATCAATCTATACAGAGAACATGAGAGAGAGAGAGAGAGAGAGAGAGAGAGAGAGAGAGAGAGAGAGAGAGAGAGAGAGAGAGAGAGAGAACATATGAGAGAGAGAGAGAGAGAGAGAGAAGAAGAGAGAGAGAGAGAGAAATGAGAGAGAGAGAGAGAGTATGTGTTGTGTGTGTGTGTGTGCACGCGCGCATGCATGCATGTGTGCGTGCATGCATGCATGTGTGTGTGTATGTGTGTGTGCGTGCATATGTGTGTGCATGCATGATGTGCGTGTGTATGTGTGTGTGTCTGTCTGTGTTTATATGAGTGTACAGCACATGTTAACACATAATAATGCACCTGCATATCATCTTACACACACTCTGATATGCATTTTAGTTTTCACAAGTCACACAAAATGGACAAACAACACCACTGAATTTAAGCTATGATAATTTTATATAGTCTTTATTTCTACTTGAACAAAACAGTACACAATATCAATCAATTCAAAACTTGAAGTCTCTTCTACACGATACACCATTATCAAAACACACAACTCACAAAAATACACCCAAAACACTACATTCTGATTGATCACTAAAAAAAATATAAAACGACTTCTTGTCAAGAACATAAACCAACATACAAAAAAGTTTTAAACATTGTGTAAAACCACAAAATAAAGTCAATCTTTTCCACACACAAAAAAAGGTTTAGTATGATATCATAAAACATTCAGTAAAACCACCTTTTAAACTGAAGAAGTGTGACCAACTACCTGTGTTGAAACTTGTATCAGCTTTCTTCATCTATGAAAAAAAAACACCACTTTTATCTCTCTCAGTTGTTTTTGATTCAGTGATATGTACTCTGTTAATTGGTTGTGGGTTTTTTTTTTCTCAACAAAAAATGATGTCTAGTTTGCATTGATTGATATTTCTTTCTCTAATCTCCTAAGAAATATTACCCTGATGTGTGAAACGCTATAGCAGTTAAAACCTTCCCCCTGTGTTCATGCAGGTCTATCCCCTAAGAACAGTTTAACCTGTGTGAAAAACTAAAGTAGTTAAATCTTCACCTTCAACACAATAAACCAAAATAACCACATTATTACATACACAAAATGTATACAACAAAAGTTTATATATTTAAAAAAAGGCTTTTCACTTTAGAAAGGTACAAAACTGATATATATATCTTCTTTTCTTCTCTCTTCCTCATTCACACCCTGAGGAGTTGGGGGGGATACTGCATTGAATTTTCCCGCCTGTATCACATGGGCAAAAACAAAATCTGGTGGACCTATTCATCTCCAGGCATATGGTGCATGCGGGTTATGTTCATGTTTTTATAACCCACCAGACACTGAAATGGATAAACGAATCCTCAACAAGTATATATAATATTTGATTTTTTTTTACATGTGTATTACACACCACCACGCACGCACGCATGCATGCATGCATGCACGCTCGAGCATGACACGCAGCATCCAAAGCACCACTGGAAGTCAAAAGACAATGTCATGCCATTCAGCTATAATGTTCCTTTTAATAAGTACATGGAATAATTATAAAAAAAAAAATCACTCAACCATCTGATACTGAACCCGGGGAGAAATTTTCAAACAAAATACCTGGAACTCAAATGGAATGGATTAACGAGGTTAAGAAGAAAAGGAAGAAATGACAAAAAAAACAAACAACAGACAAACAAACCAAGAACAGAAAAGTCTCACCACATTTTCACAGGATTGGAATATATTCAACTGAAAAAGCACCCAGTATTCCAATACAGCAAACCAATGATGCCATTATTAAACAACACGCTTTAAAATACCAATGATTTGGCTCAGTTAGTGTAGTTTGATTAACTATGTAACAGAGTGCATAAATTATGGCTTTCCATAAACAATATATACACAAATTACTTTCAGATTTGTATCACTCTTAAGGGAAAGACCAGTAACAGAGAAAAAGAGGTCACAAACTGCAGCACTCATTTTGACACTTTCTACACAAGATGTTTCACCATAAAACTCAGTTCCACCGATCAAACCACAGAAATCTATCCAACCTCAAACAAACCAGAAAGAACCCAGGACAGTCAACTGGCCAGATACCATCAATCAATTAAGGCACCTGCCTGAGCCCAAGTATTAGCCACAGTGGGTTTTTTTTTTTTCAATTACTTTTTTCTTCATTCTTTTATTGATTTTTTGCCCAGGTATTCATGTTGACCTTTGAATAAATCATATTTATTTGGCATCTATCTTAGATACAAATTTGATTTTTGTTGTTGTTTTTTTCCCAATAAACCACTGAAGGTCATACATAATCCAAGCTGAAAAAATAAATGCAAGCAAATATCAAAATAAAAATCCTGCCAAACAAATTTTAAAAAAAACAACAACAAAAGAAACGCCCAACAGCAAAAGAGAACTTAAAAACAACAAATAAAAACATGGAGAATGGCATCATGCACCACAGTAAATGTATTCAACCAAATCAAGCTGAACATTACATGATTACTAAAACAAATAACCAAAAAAGGACAAGCCTAACCAATGGTAAACCAATTGAATAAAAAAAACAAGCTGGAAGAAGAAACTTTTCCAGCCTATGAATACCAAACCAACTACCCACTAAGAAAAAGGATATATATATAATATATAGGTGTGTGTGTGTGTGTGTGTGTGTGTGTGTGTGGTGTGTGTGTGTGTGCCTGCGTGCATGCATGCTTACATGCATGTGTGTGTGTGCTCATTTCTATGCATGGCTTCTAGCAAAGACTTCAATCAAAAGTCTCTCATAAATGACTGGAAGAACGCAAGAGTCAGTTCAATACCAATGTCGGTTCCTAATCAAAAGTCTCTTCCAAACAGAATCCTGAGCAGGGAGTAAGATTCAAACCCAAATGCCCTTGCATTGATCAAGCTGTCAAATGTCATGACCACTCGGCCAACCAGGCCAAACTTGCCAGTCGACTTGAAGGAGCTGATGGAATGTCGGACTTATAAACAAACAAAACAAAAAACAAAAAGCTCAGAGAGCTGATGACTGATGAAATGTACAGACCACATCAGCCATCATCATCAACAGAGCAATAAAGAGAAAAAAGACAAAATATTGCACTACAATGAAAAAAGTGCCTTACGAAAAGCACAAATCAATAACTAGTACAATGTACAGTGAGCCATTGAAACTGGAGTACAGCTCACAAGAGACAAATGCATTTGTCAGTTTGCTGTAGGAAGCCCTGATAGACAATTATTCTGACAGTTTTCAAAAAGATATAAATTATAAATACAATACAATAAGTTGAAAATATCAACAAATAAGTTGAAAAAAAACAACATAAACTAAACAAAACCAGACAACAGTTATAATACAAATTCATAATGCTGGACCATAACAACAAACAAGGTCTACCCATGAACAGAATTATATAATCATATAGATCAAAAACTACTGTCATGTGTATAGTATGTCCTTGACTTGAAAGACTCTGCTACAATATAATAGTTCTGTAGTGTATGAGTCAAATCAATGTCTTTTTTCCCCTTGGATATTGTTTTGTAATAATGCTCACTAAAAACCCAGCATTCTGTCAAAAGTTATTCCAGACTGTTCGTTCTTGTATTTCACGTCTGTTCACTGTAAGTGATATTAGACAAAGAAAGAAAAAAAAAAGCAAATAATAATAGAAAGCATATATATAATATATATATATATATATATATATATATATATATATAATATATATATATATACATATATATATATATATATAATATTTTAAAAAAAATCTTTTTAGTTTACTCTGAGTTAATCAAGTGTACGACCCAGACAAACAAAGCATTTTCACAGGTTTCAGACATGAAAACTATTCCAGAATGGCATACATGACAGACTACAAAAATATGGCTGTTGTATGAACATATCTTAAACACATGCACCCTAAGAATAAGATGGGCTTTCAAAAAAAATTATTGCACATAAGCATAGTCAAACAAGCACCCTTTATCACTGTTGTTGTATTTGTTGAATTGCTGAGCTTTCATTGTGCGTAGAGATGCTCTTGAAAAGCAAGCAATAATTCTTTGAAAAGTTTATGTTTCATTACATGTTTAGAACTTTAAATTTCATTTACATCATAATCAGTCATACAATGATACATTTATCCCACTTTCACCTGCTTGTGATCATAAGAAAGACTGTGAATAGATCATGACTTTCTCTTCATTGAAAATACTCTGGATAACTGAACCTTCAAAGACAGAACTTTTTTTAAAAAATCTAAGCAAAATGGCTACACTGTTAAAACTACACACAGTAGCTACAAATACAAAATCAAAATATCAGAGCAGACATAAACAACAAAGATGCAGAACAATCAGCACTTCAGTATGAAGCGTACAGACTGTGGAAAAAAACCCATCCTAACTCAGACAACAATCATAACAACAACTCAAAAGTTTAATAAACATATTATTTATGGATCAGTTCAGGACAAAGAAGACTCAGACCACTACTTCTACTGTTCTATCCTCCTTCACTTTAATCAACACAACATACATACATGTATACTTAGGCTACACCTGTAGCCCACATTTCTTACCGGGAATGTTTGTATGGAGAAACACGAGCCTAAGAGCAAAACTTACCCCGATGGGCAAGGTTACATACAGTATGTACATTGTAAGGTTAACTGTTCGAGCGGAAACCCATTCATGAGGCAACCACACTCAATGCTGCTTTAACCTTACCTTTTGGACAGTAAATGCTCTGACCATGAAGCTGTCCTTTCCCCTAGATATGATGAAAGGGGAAATTTACAATACTGATAGCAAATGGATGATGAACCTGTATGTCAGGGAGTAAAAAAAAAAAATAGTTGGGAGGTGTGTGGTGTGGGGGGAGAGGGGCGGAACCACAGAGAGAGAGAGAGAAGGAGAGGTGGGGGGTGGGCAACACATGCCAACAGGTAACAAAAAGCATTTAATAAATGAATTGGAACTCCAATAAGATCATCAGACAGAGGGGGGGGGGGGGGGGGGGGGGGGGAGTTTTCAAAAATATGAAACAAACCTATACTAAAATTTTCTACTAATAGAAGTAACTGACCAAATGATAATAATACATGCTACCAGCTTTGTCGTGCTTTTTCTTTCTTTCTTCTTTACAAGTTGTTTTTTTTTTTAAGTTTTTTTCTTTTGCTTTCATAGCTAGCTTGCCTGGCAACTGCCCTACCCCCCCCCCCCCCCCCCCCCCCTCCTTTCAACAAACCCAAAACCATCTGAAAATCATCAACGTTCTTTACAAAGTCAATGTCATTTTGTTTATGAATGAACACATTTATGTGTGAAGGCTAAGCACAACAGTCAGTTGATACTTGAAAACAAAACCATGCCATCAAAAATACTGGCTTTCTATGGCACTGTCATCTTATTCTTAGGTAACACCTTTCAACCCAAATAAATCAAAGGATGAATTTAATAAAAATGGTACAAAATCAAATGCAATAAATGACACTAACAATGAATTACAGGATAAACATCAAGGACAGAAAGAAAAACATTCATGAGAGAGAGAGAGAGAGAGAGAAACAGACAGGCACTGAGACGGACAGAAAGACAGAGGGAGAGAGACAGAGAAAGGGAGGGAGAGAGAGGCAGACAAACAAACAGAGAGAGAGAGAGAGAGAGAGAGAGAGAGAGAGAGAGAGAGAGAGAGAGAGAGAGAGAGAGAGAGGAGAGAGAGATTTAAAAACTTTTGAACAACTTGGACACAAATTATACATACTGTATAAGTTATTTGTCTTTCAGGAATCTAAAGCTGGTCATTTAAAAAATTATGCCTGCCAGTAGAACTTTTGATTACTTTTTCAATATCTTTTTTATCAAAGTCAATGAACATATTAACTATACATATACACTAACATGAACATTGGCTTCGAAATGTAACATGAAAGGATGATACCATGCAATTTCCAGTAAAAGGTCAATTTATCACTATTGTGATGTTGACATGATAAGCGTAATAATATTTAATATATTCAACCTCAGGTTAAAGCTTACTCAGATGAACTGTCTTCTTAAACACGCTTGAACAGTTTCCAAATCAAGTCTCACAAGTCACAGATTAAGACTCCTGACAAAGATAATGGATCATAACAAGAAATTAAAGTGCTACATTATTTTGATGAAAGGTTTACTTTTCTATTCAAACAATCACGTTTGATTTATATAATACAAAATTTAAGGGGGCACACATAAAATTTATAATTTCATACAATTATGGTTCATCATTTGTCAGTTTCTCACTTTCTGCTTTGGATTACCCGACTGAAAGCTTTCAAAACCAGGAAACATGCATGCACCCACGCACGCACGCACGCACGCACACACACACACACTCACCACTTTCTCTCTCTCTCTCTCTCTCTCTCTCTCTCTCACACACACACAACACACACACACACACACACACACACACACACACACACACACACACACACACACACACTGTGACAAAGTAGGCACAGAAACTGCTTAAAAACGGATAGTCTATGAACACACATTACACAAGTTTACAAATGAGATATCACACAAATTCAACATTTTGCATTTGATGAATTGTTCTAACTTTAACAACAAAATTGAACACCATAGTAACAGGAAATTTTCAACAGGTATAATAATGGCACACCCAAGTTTTAACACTAAAGTTCTCTCTTCCAGTTCCACAGTGGAATTTTATATTGATAATAAAAAAAAAACCAAACAATTTAAACGGGACCATGTCAAGATTTAACCACAGGGGGCGGTTTATGACATGTGTCATGATGCCACCACTTCTGTATGCTGGGGTGCACGTGGGCCCAGCGGTCTGCATGATGCAGCTTGTAACAAATATCACAGAAAGGGAAGGGCATGGGTTCGATCACCTTGAACTTGTTTTTCCAGGCCAGATGCTGCTGGTACAGCGTGGAATCTGCCGCCACCTTCTTCAGGTGCTCGGCCAGGGCTTTGACTGAGGGAACTGCGAGGCGTCGATGAAGGAGTTTGCCGGCAGCACCGCCGTGTAGTTACCTCCCCCTCTCACCACCGGCACAATGTCCGCCGCTCGCATGGTCCGGTACAGTTTTTCCGTGATGTAGTCGTCGCACATGGAGTTCTCAAAGGCCAGGTAGAAATGGTAGTCCCTCGAGAGCATGTTCATGCAGGACTGGATCCCGGCTTTCTCACACTTCAAGTCCCCACAGGCCCCGTACACATCCACCGACACAAACTCTTTCAGCGCGGACACGAAATCCTCCCGCTTGCTCTGAGTATGACAGTTGGACACGAACCAAGCCACCATCTTGGTTTTGTTTTTCACCACGGGAGAAAAGTCTCTCTTCGGGGTTGTGTCAGGGAGACTGAGGATATCTCCGTACCCGAAATAGAAATCCGAATCCCGGCGATACGTCATGGTCCAGTTGAAGCGGTTGTTCCACTGAGGGTGTCCGAAGATGTCGCTGAAGGAGTTCAAGGGGCTCTCCACGGCGAAGTAGACCCACACCTGGTGCTGGGCGCGGCTGGAGTAGAGGTAGGACTTGAAGTAGTGGGAGTAGACCACCACACTGTCCACCTCCTCCACCAGCTCCCCGTCCAGCGTCACGGTGCAGGAGCGGATTGCAGGAGGCGAAGTAGCCCGGCCCCGAGGACAGCTCGTACCAGGGGGGGAAGGAGTGCATGAGGATGATCTTGGTGCCCGAGGAGCTCTGGGGGTCTGCTGGCGGCGCCTCCCGTTGCTGCAGGTGGGCCAGGACCCCCTCCTCCCGCAGCTTTTCCACGCGGCGCTGCAGGGCCAGCTGGCGGGGAGTGTGCAGGCTGAAGGCGTACCTCTGCATGAGGAAGATGCCCACAGCGGCCACCGCTACCAGGGCCAGCAGCATGACCCGACTTGACCACCTGATTCTGACACACAGAAGGAAGGTGAAAAATTGTCAGGCAGTGTCCATCATGTCTTCCTTCGGATGAGACTAGAAACTGAGGTCCTGTGTGTGTGTGCATATGCAGGACATCTTACGCGCATGTTAAATTATGTTTTGCTTTTTGTAAGAGTAGGCCATTGTGCGCCGGTGGGAACGGATGACAAGATTTACAAAACTGCATACATGCAGGGACTGGATGTAAAAAAAAAGCACACGAAATAATGATTCTATTATCCTCGATATAAAAGAAAAATAATTTAAAGAAATATCATAGTTAAAGATTCCTCACACTACAATGATCTATTGGTAACTTTGGTTATTATAAGGAAGACAAAGTTTTTCAGTCAGATCTGGTTCACAATCATCACTAGATTTCATAAGTCATGCTAAAAGAGGAAATCTAAATTATCTGTAACTTCTCCACTTCACCCATTAGTAAACCAACACCTTCACAAAAGAAAAGTTAAAAAAAAATAAAAAAAACAGCAAAATCTGCTCTGTTAGAACTAAGATGCATAAGCCACCTTTGGTCTCTCTCTCTCTCTCTCTCTCTCTCTCTCTCTCTCTCTCTCTCTCTCTCTCTCTCTCTCTCTCTCTCTCTCACACACACACACACACACACACACACACACACACACACACACACACACACACACACACACACACACACACATGATGTACACACAAAACAAAAGAAAACAAACAAAAATGAAAAAGTAAACACAAAACCCCTTGAAACTCTTTGTACAAAGGATGTCATAGCAACATGTTCTGTACACAAAAAATGTTTCATTCACTGTACTTGATCAAGATAACTCTTGTCTCAATATCTGGCGCTTTGTTCAAAGTAGTGAAGTAACTTGAGTATAAGAACTCTGCCTTAAGATTATATTTGATTTAGTTGATATCAGTATCATATATTTATTTTACTCTCTCTCTCTCTCTCTCTCTCTCTCCTCTCTCTCTCTCTCTCTCTCTCTCTCTCTCTCTCTCTCTCTCTCCATTCTGATTAGGGCGGGGACTAGATGTAAAAAGCACATGAAAGCTTATTCATTATCCTCCAAACAAAAGATTTGGTCTTGCCTTGCCTTGCCTCTCTCTGTCTCTCTCTGAATCCCTCTAATTTCTACTTTCAAGCACATACACCTCAGGAAAATAAAACAAAGAGCCATAAGTTCTATGCAAAAATAAGAAGCTTCAATTCAGTGGGACATATGCAAAATATTCTTGAAGTAAGTGAGAAACAAGCACATTTTTTTCAATCATTTTTTTTTTTTTTTTTTTTAAAGGAAATTGTCTTTGTTTTAAGTTTTAAGTAGCAATTCTACAAGTTTCTATGAGAATGCATTCCTACCTGTTTTCATGTGCATTGTTTTTGGCTTGATAGTTCAACAACAAAAAACAACAATGAAAAAAAAAAGAAAAGAAAACTGGTTTGATTAAACCAAGCCAAACCAGGGTCTTTCTGTAAAAAAAACAACAACAAAAAAACAAAAATCTCCACTTTCCTGTGGAGGTGCCAGCAATCGCATGTGAATTACAAATGTAGTGTGTGTGTGTGTGTGTGTGTGTATGGTGTGTGTGTGGTATGTGTTGTGTGTGCATGCATGGTTGTGTGTGTGGTATGTGATGTGTGTATGTGTGTTGTGTGTGTGTGTGTGTTATGTGATTTATGCATGTGTGTGATGTGTGTGTGTGTGTGTGTTGTGTGTGTGTGGGGGTGTGTGTGTGTGTGTGTGTGTGTGTGCGTGTTGCGTGCGTGCGTGCGTGCGTGCATGTGTAAATTATTTCCTAATTGTTTTAATCAATACATAATACATGTAAATGTTGTATGGCTTTATGAGTACTTTATTCTTTATAGACACAGTGCATGGGATATGAATAGGAAAAATAACAGAATAAAATAACAGTTGAATTTTGCAACTGGACCAAATAGGATTAAATTAACTTTAAAACCTGAGTAAAACTCTACAGATCCATATCATTAACTATCATTATCAATATCATATCCCTGAAGTTTGAATGCAACTAGCTAAATGGTGGAGGAAAAAAATGGCCACATGCATGGAAATTCTTATAATACAAGTGATTCACAAAAATCCCACCACTGCAGTGAGCCTCAGAGCTCTTGCCAAGGACAACCCCCCCCAAAAAAAAAAAAAAAATCCCAAAACAAAACCAAAATAAAAAAGACCAAAAAAAACAATCCCCTTCATGATTAACAAAACAAAAAGGAAGTGGATGAAATTTTATCAGCAAAGAGAAACATTCAAACAGATTTTGTTCACTCCATGCAGATAAAGATAAGTAAGATAAAGTGCCCATTGACAAATGCTGCCTGCATTATGCACTGATAAAACACACACACACACACACACACACACACACACACACACACACATACACACACGCACACACACACACACATACACACACACACACACACACACACACACACACACACACACACACACACACACACACACACACACACACACACTCACACTATTTGAAAGATAAAGTAATCCCCCTTGTTAAAAAAAAAAAAAAAGGAAAAAGATAACCACCAATACCAGACCAAATAAAATGTTCAGTGAACACACTCTGCCTACACTATGACACATGAAAGAAAGTAGTAAAAGACAAATTAATTGAAATTTATACTTCACAACACACACAACCTCTATAGTGTATAATACATAGCATAAATTATAATGGAGAAAAATCTTAAGGCTAAAATATTTTTTCAAAAATCATGTTGGATCATCTTTTATCTTCAGGGCAGTAACACACTTGAACCTGAAATCAAAACCATGGATGACCAAAACAAAACAGAAAACTGGTTAAGGGATCAGGCTTCAAAATTTTGACATTTTATTTTTTAACAGAGGCTCCTCTGAAGTTGTACTTGTGTTCTAGGCACATAGAAGTTTACATTTATTTCTTGTTTCAAAGCAAACTTTCTTTCCTGAGTGCACAGTTTAGGGTCTCACACAGAGATTCCCACAGTGCTATATCAATTTTTTTTTTCCATAATCTACAGTTAACCTCCAGGGTGTCTTACTGTCTAGCTGGGGAATACCCAAAACAAATTTAAAGGTGGTGTTGTGAGTAAAAAAATATCTAGACACAAAATCTGAACCATAAATTATATATTTCATTATGGAAAAGAACTTGCTGACATTGTGTGTCATAAATGTACATAAACAAACTGTGAAAAAAAGCAATGCACTTTTGCCCTGTCAGCAAAGGAGGTAGACTGGACACCCAATTGCTGTTAAACAATGATGTACTACTTGTGCACAATAATAAGCACAAAAAAAAACCAACCAAAAAATCTTTTTTTATAAATCATAAGACAATACACTACCTGTACACAATCATGTTGAAGTAGTCACGCAGCAGGGAGATGACAATCGGTAAATCTTTACAGCTGGCGGTATCCTCGACCTCAGAGGCTGGTTCTGATTTGTAAGAGACACTGATCCAGTCAAGCTGCACAAAAATCACTTGAGCGTGAGCACTAGGCTACAATAGGCAGGCAATCTGTGTCATGATCATGATGATAGCAATTTTCCAAGCTGTTGATGCAAACGGTAAAGGCTGTTCTTACAATAGTGACAATGAGACTGACTGATATGAAAGGGAACAGCTTGAATATTATATTGACTGATCAATTATTAAAGGTAACAGCTTGAAAAATCAATTGAACCGTATGTAACTTACTATAGTTCTTATATTATATTATATAAAATATATCTATCAGAGTGCAAGATCTATGGGGCTCTATAAGTATAATACAATTATCCATTCAATAGATTTTCTCTCTCTCTCTCTCTCTGAGACAGTGTGCTTATTCCATCCTCCATATAAAAGAATAAATACATAAATAAATTGCCTAGATCAGTTGCATTTGATTTAGTGTGTGTGTGTGGGGGGGGGGGGGGAGACTGGATACAGGATAGCCTAGTACTACTAGTAGTAAAAAAATTGCACTCGCAATTTGACAACCCCAGTTGGATTCCTGGTCGAGGGGATTTTTTTCCTGGAGTTAACATCAGTGCTGACTCCACCCTCCCCAAAAGTCCTTCAGATTAGACTATAAACCAGGCCCCCTGTGCAAACGCATGCAGATCATCTTTCCCAGTGGCAAATCCTGTTCCGCTTTTCCTAAGAGTAGGCCATGGTGTCCAGGTGGGAACAGATGACAAGATTTACACATGATTTACAAAACTGCATACACACGGTGACTGGATCATGTAAAAAAGCACAGGAGTTATTATTTCATTACCCTCCACATAAAAAATAAAATAAAATAAAATAAATAATATAAAATAAAAAGTGACCCACTAGGGCTGCTCCCATACTCAAAGCTGCTCCCATACTCAAACCGGCATGAGAACGATTCTGAGCTGAAATTTATACATTTTAAATTACAAATTTATAGACCTGTTGAAGAGCAAGTAAAAGAGGATGTGAAACTGCACAGGATGACCAAATACCGATTAGCCTAATGCAAGAATAATTACTAATTACGTTAAGACCACAAGCGTACGACGACCTCTAAAACTCCATCCAATGTGCCGAGAAAGCAGCCGCAGATCAACATTTGCAATTTCAATCGATTAGCTCTGTACAGAAAGGCTAGGCCGACAGTCAAGCATGTTGACAATAAAATGGGGCGTTTGCGGCTCACCTCGGCTTCAGACCCAGAACCAGCGATCAATACGAGTGGGCGATGGAATCTGGCACAAAAAAAGAAACGATCAGCATTCCAAATGCAACGAAAATCTTGGATAATGCCCCAACCTATTCACAAATGTATATACCATGAATATTTCATTGCTCTAACACAAACTGTGACGGAGCGTCAAGAGCGCATCAGAACAGCGTGTGTTTCCCTGACGTCTGCTTCGCATCCGTTTTGTTTGGTTTGATATTCAGGACACTCTGCGTTTCTCATTGCGAAGAGCACACGGGAGTTGTCTTTCTTCGTTGCTCCAGAAAGAACAGATTGCCTTCCCTCACAGGCAACTGTCTGTCACTGTCATGGGCTTGTTACCTCCCTTAACATGCGCGTCTTCAATATTGACCCCATTGCAGAAGTTTTAATAAAAAATCAACAGTGATTCTTTCATTCATCTGGATTGAAATACTGTTTGATAGTAGTGAAAAAATACACTGTTACTTTTCTTTCGACCTTCTTATTCATAAAAGCCACAGCAAAATGTTGAAGGCCAATCAATCGTTTTTATTTTTATTTTTACTTTATTCTTTTATATCGAGGATAATGGGATAAGCACTCATGAGCTTTTTTCATCCAGTCCCCGTGTATATGCAGTTGTGTAAATATTGTCATATTTTCCCATCAGCACACAATGGCCTACTCTTACGAAAAGCGGAACAGGAGTAGCCTAAACGTGTGCGCAAGATGGTCTGCGTGCGTTCGCACACGGGGCCTCGGTTTACAGTCTCATCCGAAAGACTTTTGGGGAGAGTGGAGTCAGCACTGATGTTAACTCCAGGGAAAAATCCCTCCAACGGCAGTCAAACTCGGGTCGTCAAATTGTCAGCGCAATGTTCTGACCACTAGGTTCTTTCAGTAGGCCCTCCCCAAGAAAGGAAATCTTCAGCAGTGCCAGAATTACCGCACAATCAGCCTCATAATTATGGCACCCAAGCAAGGTCATGTTGAAGATTATACTGAACAGATTGAAGCCACAAGTAGAGACCATCATTGCTGAGGAACAAGCAGGTTTCAGAGCAGGGCGTAGCACAACTGAACACATATTCAACCTGGGAATACTCTGTGTGCACTGTTAAAACAGAACACCATCTGGAAAGATAAAAATATTTACTCAACTCCAAGATCAGACTAATGCACTCCCTTGTCATATTCATATTCCTGTAGGCCTATGCCTGTGAATCATGGACCCTGACTGCTGATTTGTAGAGAAGAGTAGGCTACAGGCGGTAGAGATGAGATGCTTCCGGAGACTCCTTGGCATCTCCTACAGAGACCACATAAGCAACGAAGACGTACATAACAGAATACAGCAAACCATTGGTCCCTGCGAAGATCTTCTATCAATCGTAAAGAAGCGTGAACTTAAATGGTACAACCGTGTCACAAGATCAAATTGATGGACGCGCAAAAACAATACTGCTACACGGCACTGTCCAAGGAGGAAGAAAAAGAGGCAAACCAAGGTAGAGATAGGAGGACAACATCAGGCCTAGAACTCAACAAAACGTTGAGAAAGGCAGAACAGAGAGAGGAATGGAGAGAACCTTTTCTACACCCACACCCTTCATACTCATCCCTCTGAACCCCCTTCCCTACACCTACCCCATCATACTCCCTCCCTCCCCCCTTTGCCTACACCTACCCCATCATACTCCCCCTAAACCTCCTCTTCCTTTCCAACACCTACCCCCATCATACTCCTAAACCTCCTCTCCCTTTCCAACACCTACCCCCATCATACTCCTAAACCTCCTCTCCCTTTCCAACACCTACCCCCATCATACTCCTAAACCTCCTCCTTCCCTACACCTACCCCGTCATACTCCTCCCCTTAAACCTCCTCCTTCCCTAAATTTCCTCTTCCTTCACCCTGTTCCTTCCCTAACCGTCCTCCACCATAAGTAAGTAAAGGTAAAGGTGTCCCATAACCTAGGTGGTCGTAGGGGAGCGAAGCATTAGAGACCTCATCTTCTCCAGGGGCCAGCATATTGAGGGCGGCGCCCATCTCCTCTCCCTTGCTGCTTTACCTTCCCTGGCCATAAAGAGGGCAGGTACCTACTTACAGCTGGGTGAACTGGGGGGACTGTACTGAAGCCAAGGCGCGCAAACGGTCACCCTTCCAACTGGTAACCACGCTCGATGCTGCTTAACTTGACTTGGGGAAAGCGAGTTCTCTGACCACTGAGCTATCCTGCACTCGAAAAGAAAACAAATTGACTTGATTTGACATAATTTGAGTCATAGTAGTCGATCACTAAAGACTAAGCTGTAAAGTAGAACTCTATGAGTGGGAAATCCACTGATCATACAACCTCTCACTTTGCTGTTGGTCCCAGTGTCAATGGTTTAATCCATCCAAAGCCTTTTTATGCTTCTTGGCTTGTAGGGCAGCAACAAAGGTTCTCCACTCCTGCCTGTCCTGGGCCAGTTTCTGAAAGGTTCCCCAGGAGTGTTGGAGGGTCTTCAGCTCTGTTTCTATTGTCCGACGCCAGGTGTTCTTGGGTTGTCCTCGCCTGCGTTTTCCTTCTGGTGTCCAGTGGAGGGCTGTTCGGGCGATGTTCCCTTGTTCCCGTCGGCTGATGTGTCCAATCCATCTCCATCGTCTTTGCATAATGATGGTATCTATATTTTCTTGGTCGCAGCGGGCCAGGAGTTCTTGGTTGGAGATGGTCTCAGGCCAGAAGATGCGCAGTATTCTCCTGAGATTCTTCGTGTGGAATGTAGACAGTTTGTTAATGTCACTCTCAGTCATCCTCCAGCATTCTGAGCCATACAGGAGGGTGTAAAGTACGCAGCTCTGATACAGTCTTAGTTTGGTCTTTGTGCTGTATTGGGATGACTTCCACACATTGTTCAGATTTCTGTAAGTAGCTCTTGCTTTGTTGATGCGGTTTTTGATGTCACTGCTTGCTCCGCCATCATGCCTGACAATACTCCCAAGGTATGTGAACTCTTCAGTTGTTGGCAGATCTTCTCCGTTCACTGTGACAGGAGAGGGATTCTGAACGTTTAGCATCATCACCTCTGTCTTCTTCTGGCTGATTTTCAGGCCTACTTGCTGGACAAAAGTGTTGAGATGGGATGTCTTCTCCTGGATATGATGGTGGGTGTGTGAGAGCAGTGCCAGATCGTCAGCAAAATCTAGGTCTTCAAGTGTTGTGAATGGGGTCCATCTGATGCCCCGCGGCTGGTCAGCTGTTGTCTGTCTCATCACCCAGTCAATTGTCAGGTTGAAGAGCAGTGCCGACATGGGGCAGCCTTGTCTGACGCCGGTCTTTACACTGAAGCTGGTTTCACTGTTTCCTATTGCATGTGAAGTTTCTGTAGAAGCTCTTAATGCCCTTTGTACAATCTCCAGCGGTATTCATATGCTCGGAGTATGCACATAGACTTTTTCGATGTATGCTGTCAAAGGCTTTCTCAAAGTCTACAAAGTTGATGTACAGCTGTCTCTGCCATTCCGTGCACTGTTCGATGATGTTGCGCAGGGTAAAGATCGATCTGTGCATCCTCTTCCTGGTCGAAAACCTGCCTGTTCTTTTCTGAGTTGTTGGTCCACTGCTTCTGAGATTCGTTTAATTATTATTTTTGCTAGGATCTTGCTGGGAATAGATAGCAGAGTGATTCCTCTCCAATTGTTACAGTTGCTCAGGGCTCCTTTCTTTGGGATCTTCACGATGACTCCTTTTGTCCAGTCTTCTGGTAGCTGTTTCTCCTCCCATATAGCAGTAAAGAGTGGTTGTAGAACCGTGGCTGCAAACTCTGTGTCTGCTTTGAAGAGCTCTGCATTTAGGTTGTCCTGGCCAGGGGCTTTTCGGTTCTTGAGAGATCTGATGGCTGTTATAATTTCTTTCTCCTCTGGTGGAGTGGTGTTAACACTGAGGTCGGCATCAGGGCTTGTACATCAGCCTCTTCAGTTGGTGGTGGTCTGTTGAGAACTTCGTTGAAATGTTCTGCCCATCTAGCATCTTGTCTGCTTCTGTGGTAAGGAGTCGGCCCTGTTTGTCTACAATCGGCGTCTGGTGTTTCCCCGGTATTTGCCACTGACAATTTTGGTGATCTTAAACACCTGTCCTTGTTCTCCTTTGGCGGCGGCCTCTTCTGCTTGGCTTGCAATATCATCCAAGTAGGCTCGTTTGTCTGCTCTTGCCATCTTCTTCACAGTTTGGTCTGCCTCTCTATACTGTTGTTTGTACCTCTCTCTTATTCGCTCGACTTGGTTTCCAAAATTTTCTTCTTCAGTTCTCTCCTGTTCTCAATGGCCTGCCAGGTGTCTGTTGTGATCCACTTTTTCCTCTTCCTCTGTCTCTGTCCTAAGCATTTTTGCTGGCTTTGTGTGTAGGCCGTTTTGACTTGTTCCCACATGATGTTAATACCAGTCATGTCTGGTTGTGCGTAATTTTCAGCATCCACCAGTGCTTGGAACTTGTTTTTCAGCTGAAGGATGAAAGCACTCTTTCTTTGGTGTCACGCAGCTTCTCCACATCAAACTGTTGTTGTCTCAGTTTCCTAGATATATTTTTCCTCAGCTTTACTTTGAGGATGGCAGTGACAAGGTGGTGGTCACTGCCAACATCAGCTCCCCTCTTTACTCTTACATCTAGCAGCGATCTTCTCCATGTCCCATTGATCATCAGGTGGTCGATCTGGTTCTTGTCTCTTCCATTGGGGGAAGCACCAGGTAAGCTTGTGGATTTCAGGGTGTGTAAACAGTGTCCCTCCAATAATGAGGCTGTTTGTCATGCAGAGTTCCACCAGTCTCTCTCCGTTGTTCATTCATGGTGCCACATCCTTCCTTTCCCATGGCTCTTTCTTGGCCTATGTTGTTATTTCCAACTTTTGCGTTCAGGTCGCCCATTACAATCTTCATGTCATGGCTTGGGATATCTTCCAGTTCTGCTTGTAGTTGTGCATAGAATTCGTCTTTGTCTTCTCCTGCACTGTCGTTAGTTGGGCATAGCATTGGATGATAGTGGTGTTAATGTGTCTCCCCTTCATTCTTATCTTCATCAACCTGTTGTTGATAGGTTTCCACTCCATCAGGCACTTCTCTATTCCTTTCTTCATGATGATGGCTACTCCTTCACGGTGCTGGTTGTCCCTTCTGCCGCTGTACAGCATCTGTCTCTCCTGTATTGGTTTTGCATCTGCCTGATCCTGTCCATCGGCTCTCGCTGACTCCTAGGATGTGTAGGTTGTTGTGTTTCATTTCTGCTGTAACTTGCGCCAGTTTTCCTGTCTCATACATCGTTCTAACATTCCAGAATCCTATTCTGGTTTTGGTTTTGGCGCTCAAGACTTCCATCTTCCTGCAGTGGCTTCCTCTCGGCTTTCACCACTGCCATTCATACGAGTATCTTTCGATGACTCTGGAAGCCCGTCGCACCCAGTAGTGTTGAATTTCTTTGTTGCTGTTTCTGTAACAAATCTTTTTTTACAGAACGGGGTTGTTAGCCCTGTGTCCAACCCCCTACCTGGGGGAGTGGTGCCACCTTAGTCGCCTCTTACGACATGCCTGGCTGGCGGGCAGGGACCCTATTCTTGTAATGCTCGCTTTGCAAGCATTCCCCGGGAGTCCCACGGGGGGTGGTGGGGGGGGGGTTAATCAAGACCTGGGATAAATCCCAGGCGCTGGAAGCATGTTTTCTGTGGTCTTCAGAATAAGCCACAGCTTGGCCAGACACACAGTCAGACAGACAGACACACACACACACAAACAAATACAAACACACACACAGACACACACACAGAGGCACACAAACACACACACACACAAACACACACACACTCACGCACGCAAGCACGCACCCCCCCCCCCCCCACACACACACACACACACACAGAGGTCCTACTCAGAGAACTGGAAGATGGTATTTGGAGATGGGGAGGAAGGTCGGATGTATAATTTTCTCTCTGGTGGAAAAGATAACATAATATTCTATTTCAGTAGTCCATTCTATCTATCTATCTGTCTTCTGTCTGTCTGTCTGTCTGTCTGTCTGTCTGTCTGTCTGTCTGTCTGTCTGTCTGTCTGTCTGTCTTCTATCTATCTATCTATCTATCTATCACTTAGTATGACGACCGTGGGGACACCCCTGAATGGAGTTCCCTCCATTCTTCTCTCTG
>CM060337.1:40836546-40844046 GCA_030674155.1 Stramonita haemastoma
TCAGTGCTGACTCTACCTCCCCCAAAAGTCCTTCGGATGAGACTATAAACCGACGCCCCGTGTGCGAACGCACCCAGAACATCTTGCGCACACGTTAAATCCTGTTCCGCTTTTCGTAAGAGTAGGCCATCGTTTGCTGGTGGGAACAGATGACAGGTATACACACTTGCACCTCGCTAAAAAAATGGTAATAATGGTCAAACTACTGACCGCTGAACATTAATAGAGGAAGAGGAAGAGGAAGAAGAAGAAGAAGAAGAAGAAGAAGAAGAAGAAGAAGAAGAAGAAGAAGAAGAAGAAGATGATGATGATGATGATGATGATGATGATGATGATGATGATGATGATGATGATGATGATGATGATGATGATGATCAAGAAGAAGAAGAAGAAGAAGAAGAAGAAGAAGAAGAAGAAGAAGAAGAAGAAGAAGAAGAAGAGAGTCTATTATCAGTAACCACAGAGGGCTGGTGTTAGGATAGACAGACACTACCACAGCAGAATAATTTACTTACCTCTGTTGTATTTGCCCGTCCAGTAATCTTTTCCATGCCCATAAAGGTACAATGCTCTCGTTAACTCCACCTGTGTGTACACACACACGTACGCGCACGCACACACACACACGCACGCACACGCACACACACACACACAGACGCACGCACGCGCGCACACACACACATGACTGGATGTAAATAAGCACAAAAGTGCTTATCCCTTTATCCTCGATATAAAAAAATAAAATAAAATAAATAAATAAAAACACATACACATAGACACACGCACGCAAGCACGCACGCACACATGCACACGCACATACACACATACACGCACGCACGCACACATGCACACACACATACGCACCCACACACGCAAACATGCACGCACACAAACACACACACACATACACACGCACGCACGCACGAATGCATACTCACACATATAAATACACACACAAAGAAGCACGCACTCACTAACACAAGCACGCATAGATGCGCACACACGCATATACACATAGGCAGGTAGACACACGCATATACACATAGGCAGGTAGACACACGCATACACACACACACTCACATACACACACACGTACGCACGCACGCGCGCGCACGCAAACATACACACACACGAATGCATATTCACACACACACACACACACATTCACACAAACATACACATACATACACACGGGGACTGGATGTAAAAAAGCACAAGAGTGCTTATCCCATTATCCTCGATATAAAAGAATACAATAAAATAATAAAATAAAAACACACACACAACACCATCCCCTCCCATACCCCAACCCACATCAAAAACATCTTAACTCCTGTAAAGCTGTAACAAAAACAAACAAACAAACCAAAAAAACTCCCACCTCAGCACTCTTGGGCACGGGGGAAGCCAGAACGCCCCTAGAGGTGTGGCAGGTATAATTGGCGGCCACCTGAGACATAGGGTCATGCAGCAACAGGTAGCAGGGACCTGTAGGGGCCATACGGAAACCTGCCAGCTTCTCCCCGCATCGTTCTAGTTGAAAATAAAAAGACAGAATAAAGAGAGAATTGATTATAGTTATTGTTGTTTGGGGGTTTTCCCAGTTTGTTGTTGTTGTTGGTGGTGGTGTTGGTGTTGTTGTTGTTGGTGTTGTTGTTGTTGTTTTCTTCTTCTTCTTCTTCTTCTTCTTCTTCTTCTTCTTTTTCGTCAAACGCTCAGACAGCGTCTGAAGAAGATCTGACAAATGACGCAATAACACACACACACACACACACACACACACACACACACACACACACACACACACACACACACACACACAGGCAGACACAGACAGACAGACACAGACAGGCAGACACAGACAGACACGGGCAGGCAGGCAGACAGACACACAGACAGACAGACAGACAGACAGACACACAGACAGACAGACACACAGACAGACAGACAGACAGACAGACAGACACAGGCAGACAGACGATACCGGGCTTCCATGGGTTCAGAGGCAGATCGCACAGTGGGTGAGCTTTGAGGATTGGCTTGGTAGACATCCACATGTACTTGTCCTTTCCGGATAGGTCTGGACCACAGAATAAAAAAGACATAATTCAGTGTGTTCCACTGGGTCTGTACCGTACTGTATTGTATTGTGTTGTGTTATTAGGTATTATGCTGTATTGTAAAAACATTGTGCTATTTCGTATTGTGCTGTATTGTACTCTACTATATACATGTACTTGTCTCTTCCGGATAAGTCTGGACCACAGAAGACATACTTCAGTGTAGGGGGCGGGATAGCTCAGTGGTCAGAGCCCTCGCTTTCCCCCCAGCCAAGTTAAGCAGCGTCGAGCGTGGTTACCAGTGGGATGGGTGACCGTTTGCGCGCCTTGGCTTCTGTACAGTTCCCCCAGTTCACCCAGCTGTAAATGGGTACCTGCCCTCTTTAGGGTCAGGGAAGGTAAAGGAGCGAGGGAGAGGAGATGGGCACCGCCCTCAATATGCTGGTCCCTAGAGAAGCTGAGGTCTCTGACACCTCGCTCCCCTACGACCACAAAGGTCATGGGACACTTGCACCTTTTAATTCAGTGTGTTCTACTGGGCTGTACTGTATTGTATTGCGTTGTGTTAATAGGTATTATGCTGTATTGTAAAACGTTGTGCTGTTTTCGTATTGTGCTGTATTGAACTCTACTGTATAGAAGTGTATTGCATTGTTACTGTGATGTTGTACTCTTGCCTTACTCATTACACTCAAGTGAATAATTATTTTCTTGCACCTCGTTGCGTTCTACAATGCTTGGGTGTTGTTGTTTTTGTTTTTGTTGTTGTTGTTGTTGTTGTGTCGGATGTTTCTGTTTTGAAGCCAGCAGCTGTCCAGGGAATGAACGGGACATCAGGCTTTAGTGCACCCCTCCCTCCTCCCTCTCCCGTCTCCTTTCCTAACACCACTGAAACTTACAAGCGAAGTGCTTTGTGAGGCTAGTTCCGTGGATGCCTTTCCACAGAGTGAAAGCAGACCCTAGGGCAGTGCCGTCCCTGTGTTCCCATACCCCGGGTGTTCGGGCCTGGTTCATCCCTGCCCAGACCGCATCCTTAGGGTTGGGGTGATGCTCCCTAAGGTACTCCTCCACTGCTTTCTGTGTGGGCAGAGTAGTCAAAGTGTAGCATTTAGCAGGAGCTATTTGTGTGTGTGTGTGTGCGTGCGTGCGTGCGTGCGTGGCGTGCGTGCGTGCGTGCGTGCGTGCGTGGTGTGTGTGTGTGACTGTAACCTCCTCTCCCTCTCCCTCTCTTCTCTCTCTCACCTGTTTCTCTGGGGTGCGGATGGCGGTGAGGTGTCCCCCCAGGCGGACACACAGCCTGTGAGCGGTGTCCACAGTCAGGAGGGGGAGCTGCAGGTACAGACACTCGCTGCCGTGCCTCACCCCCCTGCCCTGAGGACCACATCTTTCCGGCACCGGCTGCTTGATGGCTGCTGCACGCATCGTTATAATAGACATGTACGCATGCATCAAGCGCGCGCACGCATGCACGCACGCACGCACGCACACGCACGCACGTATGCACACAAGGTTCGCACGCAGACTCACAGACACAGACACAGACACAGACACAGATACACACACACACACACACACACACACACACACACACACACACACACACACACACACACACACACACACACACACAGGCACGCAAGTGCACACACGCATGCATGCATGTATGCATGGACATGGATGCACGTAAAAACACACACACACATGTATGCAAGCAGGCACGCACGCACAGGCACATACGCACGCACATGCATGTATGCAAGTAGGCACGCACGCACGCACGTATGCAAGCACACACGCATGCAAGCACACACACGCACACACATACACACACACATAACCACTGTTATATTTCTGTCTCTGCCTTTTGTTATCACCCACCTCAGCAAAAACAGTAACAAAAACAAACCAAAAAACAAAAAAAACAAAAAACAGGCAACCCCCCCCCCCCCCCCAGCAACAGCAACAAAGATAATATCAAACACCAACTAAAAATCATCAACCAACCACCCATCTAAGCAAACAAAGCAGAAAGTGCGAAAGAAAGAAATAAACAAACAAAAAGCTAAAAAAAATAAAATAAAGAAAGATAAAAGAAGAGAAACACCCCACTCCTCCCTCTCATAAAAGAGCAAAAACTAAAAATAAAATATTAAAGAAAAACAAAAAAAAAGTACTGTCAAAATAAAGGGAGCCTATTATGCAACACATCTTTGCGTCTTTAACGGAGTTTGTTCCCATGGCTTTGCTTCCCTTGCCTTGAAAATAGACAGACACCTTTATTTTCTTCGAGGAAATGGCGTTGATGACTGCTACTATTCATGTTGTGTCCAATAGAAGTCACAGAAAAGCATTTTACTGTCATCGGCACACACTATTACTGGAATACCACTCGAACAAAAGTGCACATTCGAAGTCAAAGTGTAAAGCTCTACTGCTGGTACATCTGTCCTCTGCAAGTTAGAGTGCAATTTTGTATTACTGGCAGATCTATACTCTGCGTGTTACAGTGTACTACACGCTGTTAAAAAAAAAAAATCTGTGCTCTGAGTTAGAGTGTATCTACTAGGGGTAGATTTTACTCTGTGAGGTAGACAGCACACTATATTATTGATAAATCTGTAGCCTACTCTGCGAATTACAGTGGAACTTATTATTGGTAATTTTTTTACTCTGTGAGTTACAGTGTACACTCCGTTACTAGTATATCTGTACTCTGCGAGTTAGAGTGTACACACTGTTACAGGTGACTGTCTAGTTTGCTGTAGCTGTTTAAAAGTCTGTTCACATTGCAGTGATAATTATGCAGTGATTAGATCTTGTGATAATTATCCTTGTCTACATTTGTTGCCCATGGTAAGTGGTTTTCTGGTTAGATTTCTCACGCTGCTACTTTGACTCTAGATAATAATTGTGTGTGTATTTTTGTGTGTATGTGTGTGTGTTGTGTGTGTGCGCGTGCGTGCGTGCGTGCGTGTATGTGTGTGTGTGTGCGCGCGCGCATATAGCCTATGCGAACGTTTCGGCGGGAAATATAACACAGCAGTAGACTGAGAGAGAGAGAGAGAGAGAGAGAGAGAGAGAGAGAGAGAGAGAGAGAGAGAGAGAGAGAGAGAGAGAGAGAGAGAGAGAGACAGAGACAGACAGACAGACAGACAGACAGACAGACAGACAGACAGACAGACAGACAGACAGACAGACAGACAGACAGACAGACAGACAGAGAAACAGAGAAGACTGCATGCAGTACATACTTAATCCAGTGGAATAGACCTCCAGTCGGTTGTGGGCACCACACGTAGCGTTGGAGTCGCCTGTGCAGTTGACAGAACACTGGGTTTGGTCCACAATGCCATAAATGCCAAACCAGTCCCCGCACATACACCGTCTGCCTGCTGTGAGGGCGGAGAAGCGATACCCCCTGAAGTAGCATCTGATGCAGAAATAAATAATTATGGAGAGTGTTTAGTAGATATGTAGGTGAAGGCACAAAAACATAGACTTATAAAGGTGGAGGTACAGGCAGACATGCAGAGAGACACAGACAGGTAGAAAGACAGACAAGACACGTTTTGTGTTTTACACAAATACATCACAGACAGATCGAAAGACAGACAGATGCACTTGTAAAATATATCAAGTAAGGTGCACAAATATCAAAATATCAAAGAAATTAAAAGCAAAACAGAAACCAAAGGAAACAGTCAGACCCCACCCCCAGTCCCACACGCCCATGGCCCATGACCTACCTGTCCTGGCAGAAGGACTGGGTCATGACTTTGGACTCTACTCTGGATTCAGGGATATCAGGGATCAAGGCTTTGTCCTTGTAGCAGCCTCGGAACTCGGGGCTGCCCCGACCTGTCATCATGACACACAGCATTGGTAGCTCTTAGTTTGCATGCTAAGAATAGAATTATCCTACAGCTCTTTTTTGTTTATTCTGTTCACTTGTTTAAAGTACTTCGTTCTCCGTCCTGGTCTATCACGGCATGGAATACTCTTCCCAAAGGTGAACTAGGTTTTAAAATGTGTCGCAAAATGTTCTGTGCGTGTTCGCACACGGGATCTCGGTTCATAGCCTCATATCATAGACTTTGGAGGGAGTGTGCTTTTTTTTTTTTACATCCAGTCCTTGTGTGTATGCAGCTTTAAAAAAAAAATCTGGTCATATGTATCCACTGGCACACAATGGCCTACTCTTATGAAAAGCGGAACAGGATTTAACGTGTGCGCAAGATGTTCTGCGTGCGTTTGCACACGGGGCTTCGGTTTATAGTCTCATTCGAAGGACTTTTTGGCGAGAGTTGAATCAGTACTGATGTTATCTCTTGGGTAAAAATCTCCTCGAACGGGTGCCGTAGTGGTGTCTGGAACCGAACTGTCAGATCACAAGTACAGTGCTCTGACCACTCGGCTACCCTGCCCACTCCCTCACCCCTACTAATCTTACTGAATAGATATCCAATCATTTTAGCTCGAAACTGTCCACACCTGTTAATCTAACTATTGAAATAACTATTCAACCATTTTTAGAAGACTTTTTTTTATTATGTTGTATCTAACAACATTGACAAGTTGAACAATAATTTGTAAAAAACAACAACAACAACACAATCCTGTTTGTTGAAGGGGGAAATTAATTCAAAATCTCTTAGATTTTGATCTGGAAATAAAAATTTGACTTGACTTGACTTGACTTGACTAAGAAAGTCTAGCATAAAGACATTTGGGTAGCTATATATTTTCTTGGAGAGTTGTTGAAGACAGGGCAGGCAAAGCGGTGGTGTTTTAACCTGGCGTGGGCTGGCTGACAATGGCTCGACATGTGATGTTGAAGGGCTCTGCAGTCACCACATCAACCAGAGGGGCTCCAAGACCCTGAAAAATACACAGCACCATTCTACACCACATAACACCATACAACACCAAGCTATACCACATGAATACCTTACAATACAAAAGCACACTACACCACTCCTCTCCACACCACACCACGCTATACCACATGAATACCTTACCACACCAAAACACACCACACCACTCCACTCCACACCACTCCACTCCACACCACTCTACTCCACACCACTCCATTCCACTCCTCAACAAACCACACCACACCACACCACGCTATACCACATGCATACTTTACCACACCTAAGCACACCACACAACTTCACTTCACTCCACACCACTCTATCTACACCACACCTCACCACACCACACCACACTACACCACACCACACCACACCACACAACATCACTCCACTCTTCACCACACAAGACAATACAATACAAGACAAGGCAAGACAAGGCAAGACAAGGCAAGACAAGGCAAGGCAAGGCAAGGCAAGGCAAGGCAAGGCAAGACAAGACCTGTCCAGTTCCAGTTCGTTGGTGACATGTCTTGGGCTGAGGGGTCGTCACAGTCGGCTGAAACATA
>CM060337.1:40886546-40891546 GCA_030674155.1 Stramonita haemastoma
GGGATCGGGCTGTGCGTGCGTGCGTGCGCGCGTGCTTTGTGTGTGTATGTGTGTGTGTGTGTGTGTGTGTGTGTGTGTGTGTGTGTGTGTGTGTGTGTGTGTGTGTGTAGGATATGTATTGTGTCAGTGGGTGGGGTGGGTGTGTGTTGTGTGTGTGTGTGCTTGTGTGTAGGGTGTATTATCATTTGTGTGTCAGGTGTGCACACGCGCGCTGTGTGTATGTGTCTGGTGTGTGTGTGTGTGTGCGCCTGAGCTGTGTATTAGTGCTTGTGTGTATGTGTGAGCGCGTGTGTGTATGTGTTGTGTTTGTGGTGTGTGTTTGTCCGCGCGGTGTGTATGTGTGTGTGTGTGTGTGTGTGTGTGTGTGTGTGTGTGTGTGTGTGATGTGTTAGTCGTTGATGTACTGATGTGTGGGGTTTGTTTTTTCATTGATATTGCTGCTGCTACTGTTGTGAGAACTATTTTAATATGTAAGTTTGACTATGCATACACAAGAGCACATGTGTTTTATTGATAGCTGCCCTTTTCATTAGCCACGTACTATATCTCATACCATGACACAACTGTTCATGTAGGGGACGGGATAGCCTAGTGGTCAGAACATTGCGCTTGCAATTTGACGACCCGAGTTCGATTCCCGTTCAAGGGGATCTTTCTCCTGGAGTTAACATCGGTGCTGACTCCACTCTCCCCAAAAGTCCTTCGGATGAGACTTTAAACCGAGGCCCCGTGTGCGAACGCACGTTGTACATCTTGCGCACACGTTAAATCCTGTTCCGCTTTTCGTAAGAGTAGGCCATTTTGTGCCAGTGAGAACAGATGAAAAGATTTACAAAACTGCATACACACGGGGACTGGATGTTAAAAAGCACCTGAGTGCCTATTCCATTATCCTCGAGACAAAAAAAACGTATTTTACGTTAAGAACACTGCAATATAATATGCACTATATTCCGAATAAGATGTAACTATTGTTTGACATAATCCGTTATGTTTAGCAATCTGTCTGAATACTGCGGGTTTGCAAAGCAGAGCTCCCAAATTGTTGTATTAATTTATTGCGACGAATTCATGCACACATTTAAACAAGGGCGAAAAGTTCTGCAACTTTTTGCTTTTCAGTTGATACAGTTGCTTCCCATGGGACTTTAACTTAGCAAATGTGTTCAAGATCTCCGCAGTCTATCAGCTTGTGTGTGTGTGTGTTGTTGTGTGTGTGTTGTGTGTGTGTGTGTGTGTGTGGGTGTGTGTGTGGTGTGTGTGTGTGTGTGTGTGTGTGTGTGTGTGTGTGTGTGTGTGTGCGTGGTGGTGTGTGTGTGTGCGTGCGTGTGTGCGTGTTTTGTGTGTTTATCTATTTATTTATTTTATTTTATTCTTTTATATCGAGATAGTGGAATAAGCACTGATGTGCTTTTTGATATCCAGTCCCCATGTAAATGCAGTTTTGTAAAAATATTGTCATCTGCTCCCAACGGCACACGGTGGCCTACTCTTACGAAAAGCGGAACAGGATTTAACGTGTGCGCAAGCTGTTCTGCGATGTTTTGCTCTGTGTGTGTGTGTGTGTGTGTGTGTGTGTGTGTGTGTGTGTGTGTGTGTGTGTGTGTGTGTGTGTGTGTGTGTGTGTGTGTGTGTGTGTTGTGTGTGTATGTGTGTGCGTGTGTGTGTATGTGTGTGCGTGCGTACGTGTGTGTGTGTGGAGAGAGAGAGAGAGAGAGAGAGAGAGAGAGAGAGAGAGAGAGAGAGAGAGAGAGAGAGAGAAGAGACAGAGAAGAGACAGAGACAAGAGACAGAGACAGAGAGACAGAGAGAGACAGAGAGAGACAGAGAGAGAAGAGAGAGAGACAGAGACGAGAGAGAGAGAGAGAGAGAGAGAGAGAGAGAGAAGATAGAGAGAGAGAGAGAGGCCCTGGTATCTTGTGCCTACGTAGGTAGGCCAACTACACACATGCAAGAATGTGGGCCACCTCCACACACACACACACACACACACACACACACACACACACACACACACACACACACACACACACACACCCCACATCTAATCATTTTATAGAAAAAAAATATATCGCATATACATCATTCATTCATAATCATCACGTCAAAGAAACTTATCATAAAAAAACAAAAGCAAACAATAACCAGACATTGACACCATGATATCATTACAATATCAATACTGTTACATGATAAAATAGTCCTCAACCGCAAACATAATAATTATTTATTGTTGCATTACCGTGTATGTAACCCTGCATACTACCTCTGGCTTGTCCGATACAACTGCTCCCAAGTACCTGAAGCTTTGAGCCGTTTCCAGCTTCTGGTCATTGACCCTGATATCAGTGCTGATGCCCTTGGTGTTATTGCTCATCAGTTTGGTCTTCTCTGCACTGATTTTCATGCCGTATGTTTTAGAGGCCTTGTTCAGGTGTTCTGTTTGACTGGCAAGCTCTGTTCTGATCCTGCTAGTCCGTCAAAGTCATCTCTGAAGCGGAGGTTTGTAATTATTTTGCCATCAATGCTGAATGATCGTTTATGGTGTTCCAGTGCATCAGCCATGATTCTCTCAAGGAAGATGTTGAAAAGAGCGGGTGAGAGTAGACAGCCCTGCCTTGCTCCAACTGTTGTTCGAAACCACTCTCCAATGTAGCTGTTGTAGTACACTGTACTGGTGGCCTTGTTGTACAGCTCTTTGATGACTCTGATCAGGTTTGCATTGATTCTGCACAAATTCATGGTTGCCCACAAAGCTGCATGCCACACCCTGTCATATGCATTCTTTAAATCAATAAATACGTGGTAGAGCTCTTGTTGGTGTTGAATCAATCGAACAAATGCCGAACTTAAAAGGAAACACCCAGGAAGAATGACATGGTCATCAATAAGATAAAAAAACACAACACAAATACACAAGATTTCCCGAAAGCAGTGCAGAAATGCAGCCAACTGGGGCAATGGTCAGTATGACAAAATACCCCAGAGAGAAGTTTCACATGGGATGAAATAAAATCAATGTGATTTACGGACTAGACGCCGCCCATAACTGCGCTACAAGGATATGTGCAAAGAGAGACATGAAAGTTAAGGTAAAGGTAAAGGTATCCTATAACCTAAGTGGTGGCAGGGGAGTGAGAAATCAGAGACCTCAGCTTCTCAAGGGGCCAGCATATTGAGGGCGGCGCCCATCTCCTCTCCCTCGCTGCTTTACCTTCCTTGACCCTAAAGAGGGCAGGTACCCATTTACAACTGGGTGAACTGGAGGAGTGTACTGAAGCCAAGACGCGCAAACGGTCACCCATCCAGCTGGTAACCACGCTCGACACTGCTTAACTTGACTTGGGGGGAAGCGAGCGCTCTGACCACTGAGCTATCCCGCCCCCAGACATAAAGTGCTCGACATTAACACCGAGTCATGGGAGGACCACCGCCGTTGTGGCCTAGTGGTTAGGGCGTTGTACTCGTAATCTAAAGGTTGCGGGTTCGATCCCAGCTATTTCGCTATGGCGTTGTGCCCTTGAAAAGGCACTTTACGGCTATTTTCTCACCCCACCCAGGTGTAAAAGGGGTACCAACCTTGTGTTGGGGGTTAACCCTGCGATAGACTGGCGTCCTATCAGGGGGAGTCTATGACTCTCAGTCGCTTAACGCCACAGAAACCGGGATAAGCACCGGCCTGATGAGCCTTATGGCTCGGGACAGACTTTAACTTTAACATGGGAGGACCTTGATCACACGTTTGGAGAAGCACTCTGAGCCGACACCTCAACTCCGGGGAAGGAAGAGAAGCTGATGAACAGAGCGGTAAAATTAAAAGGGCCTGCAGAAAGGAATGCAACAACTCCAAAAGACTAGAGACCACACACAAATTCCACCTTTGCATGAGAAATAGCTTCTCTCGGCAACCCAAGCATAGAAGTACGATTTATCATATGCATATGCCTAAAGTTTGAAATGCACAGCCAGCATTCTTGATTCAAAAGAGACTTGGAGACGAAACGATCTCAACCTGTTCTCAAACTTTAAATGGGTAAGAAGTCTGGATCGCTTGATTGGAGCCAGGCCTTAGAATGTGAGTACCCAGATGGCCATTTCTGGTAAGCAGAACTGTTGCGCCAGGCAACTAGAACACTTCCTTCTCAGTCTTTTAAGCAAGTCATTTTAGCTCTACAGGAGACCCAGACACACGTACATGACCACCATATGGGAAGAGAGATTTATTGTCAGTCCACTGTCTCCACGACCTCTCTTGTTTAAAGGACTTTCAGGAGGTTATTTGGTCATGTGCAGAAAAAGCAGAATGGTGAAAGCTCACATAGATCTCCTAACTGAAAGAAATATGCCCCTCTGACAAGGAGTTTACGGGAATCCTGTTTCCAGGCCAAATTTCTCATCATGCAAGTTGGGGTCAGAGATATAGCAGTTTCGGCCTAGGGCGTGATGCAGCTCTGAAATTTGGTAAGGAAGAAAATCAGAGCTTTAACAGCAAAATACGATGACAAGTGGACATAGTTCAATGTTTGAGTACACTTGGGAGAAATAAATGGTCTGTTCACAGGGAGTATTCTTCCCACTGACCCCAGTGTCTCTGTGTCAGGATGATCCAGCTATTTAACCTGAACGGGGATATTACCTACAAGCACTGCAAGTCATGATGACATGGATCCCAGAATCCCTTAGTCTAGAAGAGCGCAACAACAGAACACAGCTGTCAGTTTCCCCCACTTTCAGCTCCTCTCAGCGGCTGATTATCCCATCCTATCCCAACCCAGCTGTGGCCAGCTGGTGCTATTCATTTATAGCAGGAGCTGACCACACATGGACCAGGTAAAAGGAAGGAGCACGCTAAATTTAGCACTCTCGACTCAGGCCCTACTGAATGATGTTGGATTTGTGCGCTGTGAGAAGGGGTATACCCATAGCTCACGAATGAACTGACTGACGTCTCACAAAAAACAGCCAGGAAGTTAATACGTCATTCTCACGTTGCTGGCGTC
>CM060337.1:40899046-40909167 GCA_030674155.1 Stramonita haemastoma
AACTGAGGTCCCGTGTGCTACATATCATTATTTAGCGCACGTGAAAGAACCCACGGCATCAAGGGGGTTGTCCCTGACAAAAATTCTGTAGAAAAAAAGCCACTCTGATAGGGAAACAAATAGTTGCAGACATAAATTTTTAAAAAAATGGGTAAGCGCTGCACTTGTGGCGACGCGCTCTCCCGGTGAGAGCAGCCTGAATTTCACGCAAAGAAATCTGCTGTGCCATAAAGTGATATAAATAAATAAGAAATGAATAAATATATAAATAAATAAGTGAATAAATAAATAAATAAATAAGTAAATAAACAAATAAATAAATAAACAAACAAACAAATAAATACATAAATGAATAAATAAATTCTTTACATCTCTACAGTGATTTTTCTCGATGCTTGTGGTGCGTTTGTTTTCATCTCCGGGCCTGTCTTTCTCTCTGGTGCTTCTGTCTAATATTTTCTTTGTCAGGCTGTGTCGTCAGTTCTTACTTCCTGTCTTTCTGTCTGATTCTATTCCTCTGTCTGTCTGCTGTCTCTGTCTGTCTGTTTGTCTCTATAGTTCTCTCTCTCTCTCTCTCTCTCTCTCTCTCTCTCCTCTCTCTCTCTCTCTCTCTCTCTCTCTCTCTCTCTCAGGTAATCATCTTCAATAACATTTTTGCACCAAGAACACTTTTTATCTTGATAGTTGTTGCTGTATCTAATAAGATCATTATTTAAAGGAAGAACATTCATTCTGGCCTGTGACAGTGCAACTCTGAAACAATCAATATCGATACTAAAAAGATACAATCCTTTTTCAAAAAACAGTCTTAAAACATATGTATGTTGCGTACCTAGTGCTCTCTCTCTCTCTCTCTCTCTCTCTCTCTCTCTCTCTCTCTCTCTCTCTCTCTCTCTCTCTCTGTTGACACCACACCACGCCTGAGAGACTAACAGACAGACAGACAGACATATACACACGCGCGCGCGTGCGCGAGCACACACATACACATACAAACATGTACACACTTTCAAACCTGAAATCAAAATAACAAGGAGAACATTCTAAGGAAACACGTGATTTCCACAATGAGATTTTGTTCTTTATTTGTTTTGTTTGTATCTTTAATATTTGTTTTGTTTGTTATTCATGATTTTTTTTTTTTTTTTGGGAGGGGGGGAGTGGGGTTGCTGGATTTTTTTTTTTATTTCTTGAAAAATTTTTTCTTACTTTTTAGAAACTAGAAGAAAGGTAAGTCAATCGCTACAGAAATCAGTCAAGTTATGGGAGTTTTCTCCCGTCGTAATCTACAAAAATTGTAAATTTTTTTTCGATTTACAGTAAAATGCCTCCTGTTTCTTTTCTTTTTTTTTTTAGCACTTGTTGTTTTCATTGTCGATGTTGTTATGTTTAGGTGTGGTGGTGGTGTTTTTGGTTGTTGCTGTTGTTTCTGACGCTGTCGTTGATGCTTCTCTTGTTATTTTTCCTCTTTTCCGTTGCTTCCTTTTGTTTCCTTTTCTTCTGTTCTTCTTCTTTTTCCATTTCATTTTGTTTCATGCCTTTGTTTCTTGTTTCTTTCTTTTCTTCTTCTTCTTCTTCTTCTTTCTTCTTCCTTCTCTTTCTTCTGTCTTCTTCTCTTGCATTATCTTTCGCCATTCTCATCTACAATTCTATCTTTCTTCTTGCTTCTTCTTCTTTTCTTCTTCTTCTTCTTCTTCTTTACTCTTCTTCTTTCTTCTACTTTCTTACTTCTTCTTCTTCTTCCTTCTCTCTTCTTCTTCTTCCCTTTCTTCTTCTTCTTCCTCCTCCTCCTCCTCTTGTTTTCGTCATCGTCGCTGCTGTTCAAGTAAAGGTCAAGAAACCTGGGAGGAGGCCCATTTGTCTGCAGATAAGAGATTGCATGCTGGTACGTCCTGTGTCTTCATCCCATGGGGTGGTATGGAGTTTTATTAAGTTTTATTTTATTTATTTATTTTTTTATATCGAGGATAAATGGAATAAGCACTAATGTGTTTTTTCTACATCCATTGCCGTGTGTATGGCAGTTTTGTAAATCTTGTCATCTGTTCCCACCGGCACACAATGGCCTACTCTTACGAAAAGCGGAACAGGATTTAACGTGTGCGCAAGATGTTCTGCGTGCGTTGCGCACTGGGGCGTCGGTTTATGGTCTCATCAGAAGGACTTTTGGGGGGAGTGGAGTTAGCAGTGGATGAGACTATAAACCGAGGCCCGTGTGCGAACGCACGCAAACATCTTGCGCACACGTTGGAACCTGTTCCACTTTTTTAAATAGTAGGCCATTGTGTGCCAGTGATAACAGATGCCTAAATTTACAAAACTCCATACACACGGGGACTGGATGTAATTAAAAATAAAGCAAAAAAAAAAGCACATGAGTGCTTATTCCATTTTCCTCGATATAAAAGAAAAAACAACAACAAATAAATAACTTCAGGGGAACCCCCTCCCCCTTTTTAATAGGAAACACCCCCTCTCTACCCCATCCCAGCCCCCCCTTCTCCCCACTCTTCTCCCCTCAAAACAAACACTTCAAAGGTAAGATTCGAACCTCAGCTTTCAGATTATCCTCAGATTACCAGCCTGATGTTCTCACCATCAGGACTATTCCACCCCCACCCCCCCCACCCCTACCCACCCACTACCACACCCCCTCCTCCCCCTCCTCCCCACCTCCACCCCACATCCACATCCCACTCACCCATCCTCTATGTCTCAACTCAACTCAGTTGATTATAGAGTGGACATGCTCACTCATTAAAGTGGTGGATGGTGAAGGAAGGAAGCGGAATGTGCCTTTTCTTTTCTTTTAGAGACCAGGGCCAAGAAGAAGAGAAAGAGACAATGGCATTCTGTTTACCGGGGCCTGTCTTGTCGTTAGAGGTGGCAAGTGGCTATTAGTTAATTAACTGCCTGCTTAAACCAGGGGGGAAAAGATTATCCTCACGCCAAGGCCGCACGCTGTGTGTGTGTGTGTGTGTGTGTGTGGTGTGTGTGTGTGTGTGTGTGTGTGTGTGTTGTGTGTGGTGTGTGTGTGTGTTCCAAATCTACTTACTGCTTTAAAGCTGCCATTAATTGGTGTTTGGGGGCTTTGGGAAACACATGTTCCAAAAGAAACACTCAAGTACTTCGGTTTCAAAGTGGTTTGGGGCTTTGGGGGAAAAACTGGCTTCTTCAATTCTTCTCTTTTCCTTCTTTTCTTCTTCTCTTCTTCCATTCTTCCTTCTTCTTCCTTCTTCTTCTTCTTTTTCCTTTTCTTCTTCTTCTTTCTTCTTCTTCTTCTTCTTCTTCTTCTTACTCTTCTTCTTCCTCTTCTTCTTCGTCGCAATTTTTCGCAATTCTTCTTTGCAATTCTTATTCTTCGCGATTCTTCTTCTTTGCAATTCTTCGCAAATCTTCTCCTTGTTGTTGTTGTTGTTCTTCTTCTTCTTCTTGTTCTTCTTTTTCGTCTTGTTGTTGTTGTTGTTGTTGTTGTTGTTGTTGTTGTTGTTGTTCTTCTTCTTCTTCTTCTTTTCTTCTTCTTCTTCTTCTTCTTCTTCTTCTCAATTTTTCGGAATTCTTCTTGTTCTTGTTGTTGTTGTTGTTGTTCTTTTTTATTTTTTTCTTCTTCTTCGCCTTCTTCTTCTTCTCGTTATCCCCCCCCCCTCCTCCTCCTCCTCCTCCTTCTTCTTCTTCTTCTTCTTCTTCTTCTTCTTCTTCTTCTTCTTCTTCTTCTTCGTCTTCGTCAACTTTGAACGCTCTGACAGCAATTATTATCTGTTATTTGAGCGAAAATGAGTCACGTTGCCATTAAGCGCCTGACAAATCCCCATATCAACAGATTTAAAGTCTTCAGGAATAAACACCAACGACTTTGGTACAGATTAACCTTTCAGACAGAGAATCCTTTAAGTACTGAAACATCACGCCACCAACTCCCATATTTTTTGAATTCGTATTTATAATAATCTTACGTGCCAAACCCTGTCATATGCTTTCCTTGCGTCAAATAAAGTAGCTAGTGCACTCTTTCGTTTGGAAAATTGCTTTTAATATCATGGGTTAACTTTAATAGGTGATCAATTGTACATCTCCATTAAAAAAAACACCAGCCTGGTTTATAGGAATGATATTTTTTCACAATAATGCCATTGACGTTTTTGAACAATTTTTTCAAGTACTTTGCCAAAATGAGAAGTGGGGGCAATTGGTCTGTAGCTGCTTAATGCTGTTAAGATTTGCCGCTTTTAAGAACTGGGACTACAATTGACTGCTTCCAGAAATTAGGAAGACTGCCATTTATCCAACATTTTTGGAGAAATGAAAAGAGTACATTTTTTTCCAACTCTCGGGCAAATTAATTAACATTTGATAAAACAAGCAATCAATTACCAACTGCCCACCTGTTACTTTTAAATTATTCAAGGATTTCAACAAATTAATTGTATTGAATTTCAGAGTTCAGATATGCAGATTATCTACTGGTAGTTCTGTCATGTTCAATAGCTCAACTTCTTGTCTTTCACTTTTAACATCAGGAGACATTTCTGAAGTCAATCCACTTTCACAAAACATTGTATTAAAGGATTCTTTCTTTTTTGCTGTGCTTGGGAAACTGTGTTTTTTTTAACTTCACTGGACAAACTGAAAAGTGAAATCCATTTTTTATTTTATTGATTTTCTTCCAAACCTGTTGCATATATTTTGAATCTATACTTCCTTAAAGCAAAATTCATTCTAATATGTCTTTTTTGTTTTTGCAATTGTTTCCTGGTAAAGCTGCTTAGCTATTTTACTACTGACAAGATTTTCTTTAGTTCTGTCTTTAAACCATATTTTGTATAGCTCTTTTTATAATGGACTGCCTCTTCACATCCTTTTATCCACCATATATTATCTTTATGCTGGCCACTGCATTGACCTCGGTTCATGGTCTCATCCGAAAAACTAGCACCCAAACCACCCCTCATGGTCTACTGGATGGAGGAAAAGTTTTGGGTCCAAACAAGGATCAAACTACCGCACACTTCCCACTTGGACTTTTCGCTTTCAAGGCAGACGTGTTACCTCTAGACCAGTGATCCACTCACCGGGCCACTGACTGATAGAGACAAAGAAAAAAGAGATAACGACACACAGAGAGAACAACAGACATAAGGCTAGGAACTGAGGCGAACTGATAACACAGACACAGAGGAAAGAACAGACAGATGGATAAGCACTGAGGTCAACTGATAACACAGACAAAGACACAGACAAAACAACAGACACAAGGCTAAAGGAGAAATGACCCATGGAGAATGTGAAGACTGACCTGGTCAGGAGGTGGGGGAACCAGGTGATGATGAAGAGAATGCTGACAGAGATCATGGACTCGGCTGTCCTCAGCCACACCCCTTGAAGATAGTCCAGGGCGTCAAACATCTCCGCGTCCTTGGCAATCCTGGAACCCCCCCGCGACTTGTGAGGCGTCAGGGCCTGAAACTTGGCGGAGAGGCTGGACAAGAACGTCATGGAGGGTCTGTTAGCGTCGTCAACGTCCGCCCCCCCTCTCCCCCTCTCACCCTGTGAGGCGCTGTTCAGTCCCTCCCACATGTCTGGAGGGAGCACTAAACTGAAGAACGACACGGGGGGATCCACCCCAGATTCGTCGCCTTGCGCGGCGTAGCTGGAGGAAATCTCTCTCTGAAACATGTCCTCGATGAGGCTTCTCCTCCGTTGGCTCTTGGGCCGTTTTTTGTGGTTCGTTTTCAACCTGGGCGCTAGTGACGCAGGCTGGCCAAACTGACCGCTGAAGGCCATGCTTGTGGAAGCGTCCTTGCGCAGGATGAGATCTCCGGACTCGCCTTGGGAGTACGCGACCGAGGTGCCTCCCAGGAGGTGGTGGAGATGCAGCAGAGAAGTATCCTCCAGGTTGTTCCAGGCAGGGGAAGAACTCATGCATTGCACGGAAGCCTCGGAACTGCCGTAAGACACGACCAGAGAAGACCTTCCCGTGTCCGTCAGCATGGCTTCAGGAGGCGTGAGGTTCTCCCCCTCCACCTCCTCCTCCACCTCCACCTCCCCATCCACAGTGAGGCTGGGAGACTTCGTGGCAGGACTGGCAGCACCTCTTCCCCCTCCTCCTCCTCCTTCCTTGTCAGAGCTAGGACTGCAAAACCCGGTGGTGCTCTCCCCGGCTGTCTGAGCCTCCATCCTCAAACGAGCCTCTATCACTCTCTGCAGGGCGCTGATCTTGCACATGATCATGGCGTAGGGGACAAAGATGAGGCTGAAACTGCACAGGTAGATGAGACTGAGAAAGGCCTTGTACACGTAAAGGTAATGACCCCCTCTGACAGTATCGTCCACCCAGCAGAAATGCAGTACAGTGTTGTTCCTGTGGGGCAAAGTCACCGTGTGCACCCCGAAGAGCGGCACGAAAGGAAGGGTAACCCCTACAGCCATGCCCAGGGCCATCAGGACGTAGTAGTAGGCCCTGAAGACCGCTACCCTGGGGAAGTAGGGCACGGTGACCGACCAGAGGCTGTGCAGAGCCATGCAGCCCGTGATGAACACAGAAGTGTGGGTGGAGAGAGAGGTGATGAAAAACGCCATCTGGAAAAAAAAAGGGCGTGTATTATATTTTATATATATTATATATATATATATATATATATATATATATATTATATATATTATCTATCTATCTATTATTATCTATCTATCTATTATCTATCTATATTATATCTATATATATACTATATATATATTATGTATGTATATATATTATATATATATATATGCAGAGCAGAGAGACAGAGAGAGAGAGGGAGGGAGGGGGGGAGGAGGAGAGGAGAGAGGAGGGAGGGAGGGAGGGGAGGGAGGAGAGGGAGGAGAGGGGGAGGGAGGGAGGGAGGGGAGAGAGGAGGAGAGGGGGAGGAGGGGGAGAGAGGAGAGAGAGAGGGGAGGGAGGGGGAGAGAGGAGAGAGAGAGAGGAGGGGGGGAGAGGGAGGGAGGGAGGGAGGGCAGAGAGGGAGAGAGAGAGGGGGAGAGAGAGGGAGAGAGAGAGGAGAGAGGTGGGAGAGAGAGAGAGGAGAGGAGAGAGAGAGAGAGAGAGAGAGGAGAGAGGGAGAGAGAGAGATTGATTTAATTTATTTTTTATATCGAGGATAGATGGAATGAAGCTAGGATCATGATGGCTTTTTTTAAATAAGTCCCGAGTGTATGTAGTTTTGATAAATGTATCTGTTTCCTCGGCACACGTAGGCATACTACGAAAAGCGATCAAGGATTTAATCGTGTGGCAAAATGTTCTGATGTTCGTTCGCACACGGGGCCTCGTTTAGAAGAGCGAAGGACTTTGAGACGAGAGGAGAGAGATGCAGAGAGGTGACAGAGTGATTAAGTAAGAAGACGGAGAGAGAGAGAGAGAGAGAGAGAGAGAGAGAGAGAGAGAGAGAGCAGAGAGAGAGAAGAAGAAGACAGACAGACAGACAGACAGACAGACAGACGACAGACAGACAGACAGACAGACAGACAGACAGACAGAGAAGAGAGAGAGAGAGAGAGAGGAGAGAGAGAGAGGAGAGAGAGAGGAGAGAGAGAGAGAGAGAGAGAGAGAGAGAGAGAGAGAGAGAGAGAATAAGAGAGATTCATTTTCATCGTTGCGAATACATACCTGCATGCTACAAATTATGATTATACAGACTTTTCATCATGATAATTATAGTCGTTCATTCATAGATGCACGTTAACAAATCAAGCCAAACCCAACCCAATCCAAACTAACTCCAACCCAAACCCAAAACCAACTCAAACCCAAACCAAACCCAACCCAACCCAAAACCCAACTCAAACTAAGCTAACCCCAACCCAACCCAAACCAACCCAAACTGAACCCAAACCAAACCAAACCAACCCAACCCAAGCCAAAACCCAACCCAAAACCCAACAAAACCAACCCAAACCCAACTCAAAACCCAACCCAACCCAAACCTAACCAAACCCAACCCCGAAACCCAAACCAAACCCAACCCCGAAACCCAACCCAAACCAACCAAACCCAACCCAAAACCCAACTCAATCCCAAACCAAACCAAAACTCAACCCCGAACCCAACCCAAACCCAACCCACCCCCCTCCCCACCCCCCAAAAAAAAAACAACCCAAACCTAAACCCACCAAACCCCCTAAAAACCAGAAAACCTACCCACCTTACAGGCAGTGGAGGACGAGAAAGTATAGGCCTGCATTAAGGACCAGATACGGAGTGGCGCTGCCACCCCGGTGACCACGAGGTCCGAAGCCGTCATGGTCAGCTGGAAGGTTCGCAAGGTGCTTGTGGTGAAGCCCTTCAGAAGCACCACCATCACCAACACGTTGCTGCTGAACCCAAAGGCGATCAGGGCCCCTAGAACCGCGATGAGATTCCCGTAGTTAGGGTTCAGAACCGAGCTGTCTTGGCTAGGTAGCAGGGTAAGGGTGTTGTTGTTGTTGGTGTTGTTGTTGTTGGGGGTGGTGTTGGTGTGTGTTAAGCTCCCAGCCTGTCAACCCAAAGAAAAAAAAATCAAAACAAAGCAAAACAAACAACATCGAACAAGTAGGCCTCCATCAGTCGGTGTCGATTATGGGATTCGCGCCAGAAGAAAAGTCATTTGAGAGAGAGAGAGAGAGAGAGAGAGAGAGAGAGAGAGAGAGAGAGAGAGAGAGAGAGAGAGAGAGAGAGAGAGAGAGAGGAGAGAGAGAGAGAGAGAGAGAGAGAGAGACAGAGACAGAGAGAGAGACAGAGACAGAGACAGACAGACAGACAGACAGAATCAGACAGATAGAGACAGATAGACAGACAGACAGACAGACAGACAGAATCAGACAGACTGACAGACAGACAGAGACAGACAAACAGAGAGACAAACAGACAGAAGCAAACAGATACAAACAAACTGACAAGAGACACATAGACTGACAAATATATCCATGGACATAGAAATAGGGTCCAAGAGAACCAAGATGATGGACACAAGCAAAAAAATAAAGAAATAAAACAGACGTTAGGACTGAAACTCTTTCTCTTTTTCAAGAAGTGTTGGGGTCAATGAACGAAAGCGTGGCATAAACTTGTCCTTTAGAGCTAGATCTATGTTTTGTGAGAGAGAGAGAGAGAGAGAGAGAGAGAGATGAGAGAGAGGAGAGAGAGAGAGAGAGAGAGAGAGAGAGAGAGAGAGGGGAGAGAGAGAGAGAGAAAGAGAGAGAGTGAGTGTGTGTGTGTGTGTGTGTGTGTGTGTGTGTGTTGTGTGTTGTGTGTTTGTATGTGTGTGTGTGTGTGTGTGTATGCACGCGTGGGTGCGCACACGCGTGCGTGCATGTGTGTGTGTGTGTGTGTGTGCATGCGGTCAGTAATATAATTACCAACATTTTGCATGACAAGCGGACAGAAGTGGAGGTGAGTTCTTGGTTTGTGCACAAATACCACAAGTAACAACAACAACAAAAACGCATACACACGGGGACTTGATGTAAACAAAAATATAAGAGTGCTCATTCCATTATACTCGAAATGAAAGAATACAATAAAATAAATGATAAATAAATGCGGCTATTTAAATCATGCCAAATGTATACATATCGCAGTTAAATCGATCATCACGATAAAACCGATCACATCATTCTCACATGACTCACATTCTCATATAGAAGATATCTCAACATGTTTACGAAGTAAACTCAAATTAATGACACAGATGACCATTTAAAGTTTTTGTCACTGATAGATCTAAAGATGATGTGAATGACGATGAAGGTAATGATGTGTGCTAATACTACCATTGTTAATACCATCATCATCCACATTACGATAATCATCATCATCATCATCATCATCATCATCATCATCATCATAGTAATAATATCAATAACAATAATAGCAATAATAATTATGATGATGATTATTATCATTATTTATTATTACCATTATCATCATTGATGTTGTTCTTGTTATTATCATTACGATCATTACTATAATTATCGTTTTTCTACTTTTATCATCGTTTGGGGTGTGATCATGCGGTTTTTGTACAGTTCCAGATCTATATTCAGCTATGAAACACGGTCAAAGCTTTTTTTCTATGATATTTACAATACGATTCGAGCCCAGTATAGAAAAA
>CM060337.1:40914267-40916767 GCA_030674155.1 Stramonita haemastoma
GAGCTTGAATACAACAAAGCTAATACATCAACTGACCGTTTTATATGGGAAGCAAAAACATACCAAATAAACGGAAGGTCTTCTCTTTATCTGCATCATTATTTTGTAAGTCCAACTTATATAGATTGGACAAGAGATGGTCTTTGTGGATATTCTGCGACTCTTGCAGATTTGTGCACAAATAATTATTCACTTTCTGTGTGATGATGGAAAGAAACACTCAAACATAACTATTCATCCACAATCACCCACACGCACCCACACGCACACAAAGGCACGGACCACAGAGAGAGAGAGAGAGAGAGAGAGAGAGAGAGAGAGAGAGAGAGAGAGAGAGAGAGAGAGAGAGAGAGAGAGAGGGAGACAGAGAGACAGAGACAGACAGAGACAGACAGACAGACAGAGAGAGAGAGAGAGACAGAGACAGAGACAGAGACAGAGAGAGAGGCCACCATCCAACTGATAATCACGCTTGATGAACCTTAGCTTGGGGAAAATGCTTTGACCACTGAGCTATCCTGACCCTGTAACTACTCCCCCTCCCCTCCCCGTCCTGTAATTATACGAACCACACACTTCGATTGTGAATCTACACAGATACATACAATCCATGGACAAATGATTGGTGGTCTAGGAGGTAGCGCGCCTGCCTAGAAAGCGAAAAGTCCTGGTCAGAGTGTGCGGTGGTTCAAATCCCGTTTGGGCCCAAAATTTTTCCCCATCCATTACACAATGAGTCTGGGCACTAGTCTTTCGGATGAGACGACAAACCGAGGTCCCGTGTGCTACACATTATTTGGCGCTCGTAAAAGAACCCACAGCAACAAGGGGGTTGTCCCTGGCAAAATTCTGTAGAAAAAAGCCACTCTGATAGGGAAACAAATACAGCTACAGACAGGAAAAAAAATAATAATGGGTAGGCGCTGCTCTTGTGGCGACGCACTCCCCCCATGGAGAGCAGCCCGAATTTCACGCAGAGAAATCTGCTGTGATATAAAGTAGTATAAAATAAAATAAGAATAATAAACTAAAATGAACAGATCTACACAGATACATCCAAACCATGAACAAAACGTTGGCAGCGCAAAGTATGTCACGACACTCGACAGTGCTTTGTACACACATTCATATCATGCGATGATCTTCTGATGTCAGTGTGAAGAAAAGAGCACTACGCTATAGCATGGCCCCATAAAACGCTCTAATGGCACAGCGAAAATTATCCCCCGGGGGAACTGCCTAGATAGAGGGATGGACCGGGGTGGGGGGGGGGTGGGGATGGGGGGGAGTTGACTGAGAAAGAAAAATGTTGGATCGATATTATCACAGAATGGACAGAAAAACCCATTTGTTTAAGATCTAGGCTTTGGTTCACAACTGACATAAGTCGAGAAATGAATCCAATTCTTGTAGCTATCCCAGGGGGTTGGTTTGTCTGGAGAAAAGAAAAACGAGGGGGATAAAAAGTTCCAACAAAATAATATGTTGATATTATCTGGGGAAAAAAAAAAGATAGAACAGGGATATGCAAAATGTTCCACTCAACATACGCACATACACACACACACGCACGCACGCGCGCGAACGCACACACACACACAACACACACACACACACACAACACACACACACACACACACACACACACACACACACACACACACACACGGATTTTTTCCTCTGGAGTTAACGTCAGTGCTGACTCTACTGCCCCCAAAAGTCTTTCGGATGAGACTATAAACCGAGGCCCCTCGTGCGAACGCACGCAGAACATCTTGCGCACACGTTAGATCCTGTTCCGCTTTTCGTATGAGTAGGCCATCTTGTGCCGGTGGGAACAGATGGCATTTACAAAACTGCTTACACACCGGCCCGGATGTAAAAAGCACATGAGTGCTTATCCCATTATCCACGATATTAAAGAATAAATTAAAAAAGTGAAAAAAATAATCACACACATATATAAATATAAATATAAATGTAAATATGTATATATATAACAGAAGAGAGAGAGAGAGAGAGAGAGAGAGAGAGAGAGAGAGAGAGAGAGAGAGAGAGAGAGAGAGAGAGAGAGAGAGAGAGAGAGAGAGAGAGAGAGAGAAGAGGAAGAGAGAGAGTGAGAGAGAAGAGAGAGAGAATCGAAAGGTTTATTCATGAAAAAGGCCATTGGCCCATACATGAAGGGGGTTGCCGAATAACCATAAGGATAATTGCTTTAAGCTGACACACAACGCCACTCCATGCCATGGAAACCACAGCATTGATTTGTAATGTACAGCCAAACACGAAACTCTTTACTGTCCAGATATGTTACATTCGGAGCCTTTCTTTCCTCCAGTCTTTGTCACACACTGTTAGGTAGGCCTAGGCTAGCCAAGAAAGCGTTGTAGTAGTTCTGGATGTGTCGCTAAGTCCCTTGAAGCACGCGATAGGGTCTTGTGTGTAGTGTGTTCTGGATTTGCTTCCCATTCCGCAAACTGGCGAGTTTGACAGGTTCCTC
>CM060337.1:40919267-40924051 GCA_030674155.1 Stramonita haemastoma
AAAAAAGAAACTAAAAGCAACAAAAAGTATTACAAACAAACAAACAAACAAAACAAATAAAAGAAGCCGTTAAGATATACACAAAACAAGCAGCTAACTCATAGCAATACAAGTTATAGAAAATCTAAACCCTTAACGAACTGACCGCTTTTCGGAAGAGTCGGTCATTGTGTGCCAGTGAGCAAACGGTAAAGAGGTGGGGGCGGGATAGCTGAGTGGACAGCTGAGGTTAAGCAGCATCGAGTGTGGTTACTAAGGGGATGGGTGACCGTTTTTGCGTCTTCGATTCGGCTGTAGGAAAAAAAGTCACAGGAAAAAAAAGTCACAGAAAAAAAGTCACAAAATTGGGTAGGAAAAAAAGTCACAGGAAAAAAGTCACAATCAGGTCAAACACAGCCAAGTAAAATCCAGTTTACAACACACACACACACACACACACACACACACACACACACACACACACACACACACACACACACACACATATAATATATATATATATATACACACACACACGCGCGCACGCACACACGCACGCATGCACGCACGCACGCAGGCCAGAGAATAAAAGTAAAATAAGAGCAATACATCAAGAAAAATGTGCAGTGCAGTACAATGCATACACACACACACACACACACACACACACGCACGCACGCACGCACGCACGCACGCACGCACGCACGCACGCACGCACGCACGCACGCACTCAGGCCAGAGAATAAAAGTAAAATAAGAGCAATATCATCAAGAAAAATGTGCAGTGCAGTACAACACACACACACACACACACACAGCACGCACGCACGCACGCACGCACGCACGCACGCACGCACGCACGCACGCACGCACGCACACGCGCGCTTGTGACTTTTTTTCCTGTGACTTTTTTCTGTGACTTTTTTTCTGTGACCTTTTTTTCCAATTGCCTTCGATTCAGCCCAGACCCCCAGTTCACCCAGCTGTAAAAGGTACAGACGACAAAATTGACAAAACTGCATGTACACGGGGTCTGGATGTAAAAAGAACAACAACACATGAATGCTTATTCCATTATCCTCGAAATAAAAGACTAAGACAAAAATAAATGAAATACAGCTAATTTACCAAATTAAGTAACTGACTGACTGACCAACTAACTAAGCAGTCAACTATCTAGGTCACACAATTAAGAAACTAACTTTCTAATTACCTGGCTAACTTACAAACTAAATTAACAATAACTAAAGAGGCCAATAAAGCGACTGAATATTAATAATTAGGTATATAGATAAATAGAAATAGATATGTGCAGATCAATGAATAAATGAATACATAAAATAACAAACAAATACAAACAGATGCATACACAAATGTATTCATACTTACAAGCACACACTCACAACAAACACACACAAACACAACACACACACTACACACAACACACACACAGACACACACACACACACACACACAACACACACACACACACACACACACACACACACAACACACAACAACACACACACAACAACCAACACACACACACACAGACACACAGACACACAGACACACAGACACTCAAAACCCCACACACCACTAACACACCACACTCACCCCACCCACACCCACCCACCCACCCACACCCACACACACTCACCGCAGCCCCCCCCCCCCCTCCCCACCCACAAACACACACACACTCAGTGTCTCAGTAATACTATCACTGCCCCCGCACGCACCCCAAACAGAGAAAAACAAAAACAGAGCAACACGTAGCAGCAGCAGCAGCAGCAGCGGTGGTGGTACCATCCAACAATACATACTTGGTCGGATGCTGAACAAACACCTTTCCAGTCTCCGTAGAGAATTGAAGAACAAATGAAAAACCTGGTGATACGGGGATGGAGGTAGAGTGTGGACGGGGGGTAGGGGTTGGGGGATGTGGAGGGGGGAGTTGGGGGTGGGGAGAGGAGAGAGAGGAGGGAGGGAGAGGGGAGGGAGGGAGGAAAGAGAGGGGGGAGGGAGAGAGAGAGGGAGGAGAGGAGGGAAGAGAGGGGGAGGGAGAGAGAGAGAGGGAGGGGGAGAGGGAGGGAGGGAGAGAGAGAGAGAGAGAGGAGGGAGGGAGGAGAGAGATGGGAGAGGGAGGAGGAGAGGAGAGGAGGGAGGGAGGGAGGAGAGGAGAGGGGGGGAGGGAGAAAGAGATGGAGACCAGACAAACAGACAGACAGATAGACAGACAGACAAAGACAGAGAAAAAGAGAGACAGAGAGAGAGAGAGAGAGCGGACAGAGCGGACAGAGAGAGACAGAGACACAGAGAGAGAGATAGAGAGAGAGGAGAGGGAGAGAGGGGGAGAGAGGAGAGAGAGAGAGAAAAAAAAAGAGAGGTAGAGAGAGAGGGAGAGAAGGGAGAGAGGAAGCGAGATAGAGAGGGGGAGAGAGGAGAGGTGGGGGAGGGGGGGGCTACATGACGCGAGAGAGAGAGAGACAGGAGAGACGCAGAGCAGAAAAAACACACAGAAACAGATAGAGAAAGCGAGACAGAGACAGAGAGAAGGGGTGGGGGAGGATGGTGGGGGGCTACATGACGTCCAGCAGTAGTAGCCTAGCACTAGCAGGAGTATAAGAAAGCCAGACTCCACGACACTCGCCCATTCTGAACGAGGCTGGTAGCGGAACAAAGCCCTCTCTCTCTCTCTGGGACAGGTCCTGCCAGAACTGAACAGAACAATCGGGGAAGGACGACGACCATTGCTGGACCCGAAGGCTGGCTGGCTGACTGACTGACTGACTGACTCACAGACTGGCTAGAAGAGAAGAGGAGAGATCCAAAGTTTGAAGCATCTTCCTGTTTCGGTGAGGGTTTGTGTGGTTTTGACTGATTCATTCATTCCCTCACTTACTGTCTACTTCGTACTGTTTTCGTTTTTGAGTTTTTGCAGGTAAGTGTTATTCGATGTGATGGAAGTTTGATGAGGTTCGTTTTGTTTTGTTTGTGTGTGTTCTTCTTCTTCCTCTTCCGCTTCTTCTTCTTCTTCTTCTCTTCTTCTTCTTTCTTTCTTTTTCTTCTTCTTCTTTTCTTCTTCTTCTTCTTCTTCTTCTTCTTCTCTTCGCTTCTTCGCATTCTTCGCATTCTTCTTGCAATTCTTCTTCTTCTTCTCTCGCAATTCTTCGCAATTCTTCGCAATTCTTCTCATTGGTTTAATGTCCAGTCACTACAATGTGATTTAGACAATGGTACATTCACTTTAAGACTAATTATACTGAAAAAGGGATGAGTGGAAAGGTGAAAGGATGAAGAATGTAATGGATGGTGATAAGTTTATAAAATTTCATTTACAGTAACTGTCTTATTGGTGAATGGCAAATACTTTCTGCCATTGATGCTAGGACGTGCGACTCGGAACCATACAAAACATTTGGATATTTCCATAGTGTGTGTGTGTGTGGGGGGGGGGGGGGAGGTAGTGTGTGTGTGTTGTGTGTTCGGTTGAAAATCTCTCTGTCTAGTTTGGGTGAATGAAGGTTTTGGTTACTGTGTCTTACTTGGTTGGATTTCAAAGTAGTTTCAATTCTTACAGAGTTTTAGGTGTGACCGACGTTGTTCGTTCGTTTCTTGTGTTTAACGTCTGTTCACTATGAGTGATTTATAAAAAAAAGTCATGTAACAGATATAAAAAATCAATGTAACATCTAAAAATGCAAACAAGGAAAATAATAACAAAGTACTTTAAAGAAACGCGAAAACTGGGCTATGTACAAGAGACTTTGAAACAGCAATAAGAATGTTTTCATCTAAGAGAATTACATCTAAATTTTCGACCTACGTTGTGTTTAATTGCCTTTTATTTGTTTGTTTTGTGTGGTCGGTCGGTTGCTTTTTTGTTTAGATAAAAGTCAGTGTACTTTAGGGGAATTGTGGATGTTGGTATAACCTGTCTTTGTGGCTTGATAAAAGTAATGTCGATTACTGCACGTTCAAAGGTAATTGACTAACGTGTTAAAAGTTCGGCTAGTTTTTGTTCTTTTTTTTGTTTGTTTGCTTATTTGTTTGTTGTCTAGGAGTTTTACTTGTGGCGCGATGTTTTTATCTGCTGGTTAAGCAAGGGACAATGTCAATGACAATGACAAAATTTTAATGAATTTAGGCCTCTGCCCATTATCGTGGGGGTAAATAATAGACACAAGAATGTGCATATCAAGAAAAAGTGAAAAACGTGAACAGTGAAAAGAACACGTAAGCGTAAGTCACTGACATCAAGATTTACCAAAATCTAGTTAGACATGAGACTTGAGTTTGTTGTTCTTAGTTTAAAAGCTTTGCACATTAGCAATGCTAGTTGTCTGATCAGTGAAACGTTCTGGGTGGCCATAAGGCGTTAAGCAACGGAGAAATGTGAAAAAAAAGAAAGAAAAGAACGGCAGGAAACGAAAACTAAGCAAAACCGCAGGAACAAACAACCAAACAAACTACTGCAGTAACAGCACTAAAATTGAGCAAACAGCTTTGACTCCACAGCTTCAGTGCTGAGTAAACAAACAAATAAACAAACAAACAAACAAGCCCATATATAAACTTACTTTATTTATTTTGTCTGTCCTCTTGTACCATCTAGGGCGTCGAGGGGAGAAAGAGCTTTCTGTCTGCGGCAAGTCTGAAGGCCTGGGTGGGTGGGATGTTAATAATTGTGGGTCTTCAGTGTTTCTTTTACACCCTCGATCCAGGTCTTCTTCGGTCTTCCCCTTGCCTTGTACCCGGACATCCTTAAGTTGTACGCTTTACTGGCAAGCTGATGAGGTGCC
>CM060337.1:40924151-40929151 GCA_030674155.1 Stramonita haemastoma
AAGAAAACAACAACAACAACAACAACAACAAACAACCACAACAACTACACAAAAAAAGAAAAAAACAACAACCTAACACTCCCCCCCTCCCCTCCTACAAAAAAAACCCCCACAACAACAAAAGCCAAACCAATCTCTCCACCTCTCCACACCCTTTATTCTGTTTCACACCTATACCATACCACCGCTACACACCTGTGACACTTTTTTTTTTTCATCAAACAAAGTGGCCTTCCTGCATGCAGCTGAACACCATTAGAAAACATCAGCCTACAACAAAATGGGAAGCCTATGTGAGCAAGCAGCAGCAAGGAGACTCCATACATCAAAGCACACTGAACAACACCCTAGGGGGGAAGGGGGTACCTAGGGCCACCCACCCCAGTTACAGCCCCACACGCAAGGTGACATGTCTGGAGAGGGGTAGAATCAATAAAACCTGGGTGCACTGGCATGCCTTGACAACAAGAGAGGATTAGTCTCATCAGCAGGTCTGCTAGGAAGAAACGAGGTAATTCTCAGCTAGAGATGCCACTATAGCCACAGGAAATTGACCTGCCCTTTTTTTTTTTTTAAAACAAAATTTTTTTTTTTTTTTTTTTTTTTTTTAGCTCGATCAGGTTTTGCTTTTGCAGCTCGTGTGTGTGTGTGTGTGTGTGTGTGTGGTGTGTGGTGTGTGTGTGTGTGTTGTGTGTGTGTGTGTGTGTGTGTGTGTGTGTGTGTGTGTGTGTGTGTGTGTGTGTGTGTGTGTGTGTGTGTGTTGTGTGTTGTGTGTGTGTGTGTCTGTGTCTGTGTCTGTGTGTGTGTGTGTGTGTGTTTGTGTGTGTGTGTTAGTGTGTGTGTGTGTGTGTTAGTGTGTGTGTGTGTTAGTGTGTGTGTGTTGGTGTGTGTATGTGTGGTGTGTGTGTGTGTGTTTGTGTGTGGAAAGTTTGTTTGGTTTTTTTTTAGGGGGGAGATATTTTGTTATTTGTGTGTACTCTGTATGTGTGTGGTTTGTTAGTGTGTTTGTGAGTGTGTTTGAGTGTGTGTGTGTGTGTTCGTGTGTCTGTTCGTGTGTCTGTCTGTGTCTGTCTGTCTGTTTCATTGTGTCTCTTGTTTCTCACGTATAATGGAAAGTAAAATATAATTGATAATTATCGTCATATTAATTATTTCTCGCCTGTTAGTGGCATTCAAAACTTAGAATGAAAGGGAAATAAAACAGACATTAGTAACTATCACAAAATTCATAATAACGGAACATTCAGTTAGACACAATCAACTTTTTTGGATCAACGAAACGACAGCAAAAATTGACAAAGATAACACTGTAGCTTTTGGGACATTAGAACTATGTTTACTATAAAAATAGGTCTGAGAGGAATTGGTAAAGTGAAGCTGTTTTGGAAAAGTATTCCAGATAAAAGACTCAAGGAATCAAAGGGGGGACGGGATAACCTAGTGGTCAGAACATTGCGCTCGCAATTTGACGACCCGTGTTCGATTCTCGTTCGAGACTTTTCTCCTGGAGTTAACATCAGTGCCGACACCACTCCCCTAAAGTCCTTCGGATGAGACTATAAACCGAGGCCCCGTGTGCGAACGCACGCAGAACATCTTGCGCACACGTTAACTCCTGTTCTGCCTTTCGTAAGAGTAGGCTATTGTGTGCCAGTGGGAAAAGATGACAAGATTTACAAAACTGCATACACACGGGTATTGGATGTACAAAAGCACACGAGTGCTTACTCCATTATCTCCGATATAAAAGAGTAAGATTAAAAAAAAAATTAATAATAATAATAAAGCAGATTTATAGAGGTCAATACATGGGTAAAAGAGACATAATTTGTGACAGTTTCGGTCGACAAGAGGAAACGTACCTACCTAGAAAGCGAAAACTTAGGGCTTCAAGGTGTGGGTGGTTTGATCCCCGTTTGTATCAGAAACCTTTCCCCCCTTTTCACTGAATCGTGAGTGTTGATTAGGGTGCTAGTCTTTTGGATCAGACCATAAACCGAAGTCACGTGTGCAATACTTATTTAGTGCACGTAAAAGAATCTACGGCAACAAGAGAGTTGTCACTTGAAAAATTCTGTAGAAAGAAGCCACTCTGATAGGAAACCAAGTCCATATGCAGACAGAAAAAGACAAAAAAATGGATGGCTCTGTTCTTGTGGCGACGGGCTCTCCACGGTGGAGGGCAGTCCGAATTTCACGCAGATGAATCTGCCTTGCAAAAAATATACTGTAAGGCACTGTCCAAGGAGGAAGAAAAAGAGACAGACCAAGGAAGACATAGGAGGACAACATCAGCGAATGGACAGGCCTAGAACTCAAAACAAATTTTGAGAAAGGCAGAACAGAGAGAGAAATGGAGGAAACTGGTTGTCAAGTCTTCAGGGGTGACCCCTAGGTCTCCAAATTAGGGGATGGATAGATAGATGGATGGATGGATAGATAGATAGATAGATAGACAGACAGACAGACAGACAGACAGACAGACAGATAGACAGACAGACAGACAGACAGATAGATAGGTAGATAGATAGATAGATAGACAGACAGACAGACAGACAGACAGACAGACAGATACATACATACATACATACATACATACATACATACATAACATACATACATACATACATACATACATACATACATACATACATACATACATACATACATACATACATACTTACATACATACATACATAGACAGATAGATAGATAGATAGATAGATAGATAGATAGATAGATAGATAGATAGATACATACATACATACATACTACATACATACATACATACATACATACATACATACATACATACATACATACATACATACATACATACATACATACATACATACATACATACATACATACATACATACATACATACACACACATAGTGTCAAGCGCCTGTGATATCAACAGCGTTACAAACAAACCCCGTGACTCTGTGTGACCCGAACCTCTCTCAATGAAGGTTCCCAGTGGACTGGTCATTGTGGCACTGTGGCAGCACTGACCTTGATAAGGTGTGTGCAATGGAGTGACCTCCAAATGACAGTAAATTAAGTCTTGGACCATGCTGTCCATAGCCTACCGTGAGGTTATGCTCTCTCCTGTAGTGTATGCAGTGTATACTGCTGTCAGGCACGGCACATTTCTCTGCAGGAAGCTCAGGCTGCTCTCAGCAGGGAGAGAAGCGTGTTATCAAAAAGATCAGCGCCATATATATATATATATATATATATATATATATATATATATATATATATATATATATATATATATATATATATATATATATATGTGTGTGTGTGTGTGTGTATAAAATATATATTATATAATTATGATTATATATATATGATTATAATATGATTATATATATGATACATATGATTATGTATATAATACATATGATTATTATATATAGTATGTATGTATGTATTTACATATTTATTTTAGTTATTGTGGGTTTTCCCACGGCGCGGTGGCCGTCCTGGGCTGACCCTTATGGTTGACCAGGGCGTCGATACAAGCAAGGACAGTCAAGTTGGTTTTATACCCCGTTTTAATCTGTATATAGTTGCACAGTTTTAATATGAGCTTTAAAATGTGACGAGGTGACAGCCCCGATATGGCCTGTGTGGTCGGCGGGGCTATAATCAACATGGTTGGATTGGATTAGAATTTAGTTCTTGTTTTCCTGTTTGCATGCGTATTCGTTTCCCTGAAAGTACAAAATGTTGCTAGGGATAATTCTGTTTTTGCTGTGGGTTACTTTACATGCGTTGAATACGTGTTAAACACAGGACCTCGGTTTAATGGATCATCTGAAGGACTAAGAACCTAGACCATCACTCAAGATCTCAAAATTTAGGAAATATTTCGGGAACCCACATTTTGGCTTTCTTTTTTTCTTTCTTTTATATCCAGGATAATGGAATAAGCACATGTGCTTTTTACATCCAGTCCCCGTGTGTATGCAGTTTTTGTAAATCTTGTCAACTCTTCCCACCGGCACACAATGGGCTACTCTTACGAAAAGCAGATCAGGATTTAACGTAGGGATTTAACAGGATTTAACGCACTCAAACTTCTTATCGATCATGTTTTGTACCTTTGGTTTAACAAAAGTTTTGTATTAAAAAAAAAAAGAATTATATTACTTAATGTCACAGCAGATTTATCTGCGTGAAAATTCCCAGTTGTAAGGAGTAAGATTCAGTTCAAAATTTACTTTAACACCCAAATCGTTAAACTTGGGAACGCCCAACAGCACCAACAACAGCTTTCAGTGCAGTGGTGTAAATTTCCTATGGCAGAATTTGCGGCAAATAACTAAGTTCGTGTGGACAGATAGCGACTCCTAAAACCCAAGGTTTAGTACACCAGAATAAGTACAGAAACAGAAGAGTGCCATTGCTTATACCCGAGTGCCCTCTGCCATTCAATTGAATGCATTTACGAACTCCCGATTACAATGTTATGGAAGTGTAATGCGAAAGTAACTCAGTTAGTTGCATTTTACATCGAAGAAGGGATACTTTAATGCAGCAGTATAGACTTACAATGGCATAGTGTATAATCAACTTCAACGACGACAAAATGCTTAAATTAGCATACGTATGGAGTCATCACTATTTTTGCAGGCACCAAAACCCGCCACATTGGAACAGACTACATGTACTTGTAGACATTTGAGCACCCTGTAGTATACACATTTTGCCTGTAGTAGAGCATTACGCAGTGTAACAGGCTATTTTTGCGTGTTAAAGACTATCATATTTCGTAAATTAGCCCATTAGGGGCCCAGTATTATGTACCCTGCATAAATACCGACCCTTCCCCCACCCCTCCCTGAACAGTCCTACGGATCAGATTATTAAGTGAAATCCCGTGTACAAACCCACACAAATCCTTTCATTAAACCCCCTGTTCCACTTTTCCTAACAGTAAGCCATTGTGTGCCGGTGGTAACAGATGACAATATTTACAAAACTACA
>CM060337.1:40936651-40941651 GCA_030674155.1 Stramonita haemastoma
GAACGAACGAACGAAAGAAAGAAAGAAAGAAAGAAAGAAAGAAAGAAAGAAAGAAAGAAAGAAGAATGTGATGACGAATACCAAGAGGAATGTCAAGAAGAAGGATTGAAAAAAGAAGAATGCGAAGAAGAGGAACGCAAAGAAGATTGCAGAGAATGATAAGAAGAATGTAAAGAGGAAGAATCCAAAGAATGCAAAGAGGAGGAAACTGTGACGGAGAAAAAGTTCCCGAAGAAGAAGTATGCAAAGAAGAAGAGGAATGCGAAGAATGCAAATGATGCAAAGAACATGAAGAATCCACAGAAGAATGCAAAGATGAATGCAAAAAAAAAAGAAGACAAAAAATGTAAAGAAAAAGAACAATTGCGAAGATGAAAAAAAAGGAATTGCAAAGAAGAAGAACTGCGAAGAAAAAGAATTCCGCAGAAGAAGAATAGCGAAGAAGAAGAATTGCAAAGAAGAATTGCGAAGAAGAAGAATTGCAAAGAAGAAGAATTGCGAAGAAGAAGAATTACAAAGAAAAATTGTGAAGAAGAATTGTGAAGAAGAAGAATTGCAAAGATGAAGAATTGCGAAGAAGAAGATTAGCGAAGAAGAAGAATTGCAAAGAAGAAGAATTGCGAAGAAGAATTGCAAAGAAGAATTGCAAAGAAGAACTGCGAAGAAGAAGAAGAATTGCAAAGAAGAAGAAGAAGAAGAAGAAGAAGAAGAAGAAGAAGAAGAAAGAAGAAGAAGAAGAAGAAGAATTGCGAAGAAGAAGAATTGCGAAGAAGAATTGCAGGGAAGAATTGCAAAGAAAAGAAGAAGAAGAAGAAGAAGAAGAAGAAGAAGAAGAAGAAGAAGAAGAAGAAGAAGAAGAAGAAGAAGAAGAAGAATTGCGAAGAAGAAGAATTGCGAAGAAGAAGAAGAATTGCGAAGAAGAAGAAGAATTGCGAAGAAGAAGAAGAAAAAGAATTGCGAAGAAGAAGAAGAATTGCGAAGAAGAAGAAGAAGAAGAAGAAGAAGAAGAAGAAGAAGAAGAAGAAAGAAGAAGAAGAAGAATTGCGAAGAAGAAGAAGAAGAAGAAGAAGAATTGCGAAGAAGAAGAAGAATTGCGAAGAAGAAGAAGAATTGCGAAGAAGAAGAAGAATTGCGAAGAAGAAGAAGAATTGCGAAGAAGAAGAAGAATTGCGAAGAAGAAGAAGAATTGCGAAGAAGAAGAAGAATTGCGAAGAAGAAGGATTGCGAAGAGGAATTGCGAAGAAGATTTGCGAAGAAGAAGAATTGCGAAGAAGAAGAAGAATTGCGAAGAAGAAGAAGAATTGCGAAGAAGAAGAAGAAGAAGAAGAAGAAGAAAAAGAAGAAGAAGAAGAAGAACAAGAACAAGAACAAGAACAAGAACAAGAACAAGAACAAGAAGAAATTGCAAAGAAGAATTGCGAAGAGGAATTGCGAAGAAGAATTGCGAAGAAGAATTGCGAAGAAGAAGAAGAAGAATTGCAAAGAAGAATTTGCGAAGAAGAAAAATTGCGAAGAAGAAGAAGAATTGCGAAGAAGAGAAATTGCGAAGAAGAATGGCGAAGAAGAAGAAGAAGAATTGCGAAGAAGAAGAAGAAGAAGAAGAAGAAGAAGAAGAAGAAGAAGAAGAAGAAGAAGAAGAAGAAGAAGAACAACAACAACAACAACAACAACAAGAACAAGAACAAGAACAAGAAGAACAAGAACAAGAACAGGAACAAGAAGAATTGTGAAGAAGGAGAAGAAGAAGAATTGCGAAGAAGAAGAATTGCGAAGAAGAATTGCGAAGAAGAAGAAGAAGAAGAAGAAGAAGAAGAAGAAGAAGAAGAAGAAGAACAAGAACAAGAACAAGAACAAGAACAAGAACAAGAAGAACAAGAAGAACAACAAGATGAACAAGATGAACAAGAAGAACAAGAAGAACAAGAACAAGAACAAGAAGAAATGAGGTAAAAAGCATGGGAGAGAAAGTCTTAATCATTTACTTTATCGTCACAATTCAGAACAGGAATCTAAGCTGCTTAAAGATCTAACTTCTTATACACAGCTACAAAGCTGGGTTATCAATCGTTACCGACCTTTGAAAACAAGGATAATGAGTGCTCCTCCTCCAAATGACAATTATCACGACAGATTTGAAACGTGTACTTGAGTAAAAGGTCAGACTTAGTTTTTTCTGATCTTTTATTTTTTTGTACATTGTTTTTGCTTTCCTCTTGATTATCATTTAACGTAAATATTTTGAAGGTTTGGACAGTGTTTATGAATGAATGAATGAATGAATGAATGAATGAATGAATTTATTTATTTATTTATTTATTCTTTTATATCGAGGATAATGGAATAAGCACACGCTTTTTACATCCAGTCCCCGTGTGTTTATAGTCTCATCCGAAGGACTTTTGGGGAGAGTAGAGTCAGCGCTGATGTTGACTCCAGAGGAAAAATCCCCTCGAACGGGAATCGAACCCAGGTCGTCAGATTGCGAATGCAATGTTCTGTCCACTAGGCTCTCCCTCCCCCTTTATGTGTAATTTCACCTGGTGGGGGTCTAGAAACATTTTATATGCATAGAAAGCAAGGGGTCCCTGGTTAGATCCTCAGTTTTTTGGCGAGGTAGCCTAGTGGTTAAAGCGTTGCGCTTATGATCTGAAGGCCCGAGTTCGAGCCACCACTGAGGAGCATGTTTGAGGAGATAATAATTATTTTCCCTGGAGTAAACATCAGTACCGACTCCACACCCTCGACAGTTCTTTGAGTTTGGCTATGAACCATTGTCATTTTATTTTCTATATTGAGGATGATGGAATAAGCACTCATGTGCTATTTTGATTCCAGTCCCTGCGTGTATGCAGTTTTGTCAATCTTGTTCTTACCGGCACACAATGGCCTACTCTTACGAAAGGCGGAACAGGATTTAACATGTGCGCAAGATGTTCTGCGTGTGTTCGTACACGAGGCCTCGGTTTATAGTCTCATCTGAAAGACTTATTTATTTATTTATTTATTTATTTATTTATTTATTTATTTATTTATTTATTTATTTATTTATTTTAAAATTTATTCTTTTAATCGAGGGTAATGGAATAAGCTCGGTCCCATGTGTGGACGCACACAATATATCTTACACACATTTTAAAACCCGTTCCGTCTTTTGGAAGAGTAATATAACGTGTGCCTGCAGAAATGGATGTCAGACTCTAAAATGCTGCATGAACAAAGAAGCTATGTTTCTCTTAAGCTAGAATGCGGCTACCTTAATGGTACGTAAACGGTAGCATTGGCATTATCTCTCCGATCATGAACCTTGAGCTCTAGCAAAAAAAAGAAAAGAAAAAATCTTCAACAAGATAAAAAGCAGAAAAAAGAAGAAAAAAACACCCAAACAAATATATGTAACGCTCCACCATGAAATGAGTCGCTTAGCACGTCGCTTAGCAATTTCACGCAGAGAAATCTGCTGTGACATAAAGTGGTATAAAATTCAAAAAAGATAAATAAGACCCACTTTTCCGCTAGGAGCCATTAAAGACAGGTGGGGGTCAGGTTGTCGATTTTGATATTTTGCTTGATTATAAAACTGTAACCCTTATTCTACCTTGTAGTGAAATGCCAATGCATAATTTTGTTTCCTTTTGCCTTTAAACGTGTTTTTTAAATGTCCAAGCCTTCACTCTGACCATTTTTTACAATGCTTAACTTGCCAACTTCTCAGTTTGTCATTTCCTGTAGTCTATTTTATTTATTTATTTATTTTTTTAAAAATTTTATACCACGTTATGTCACAGCAGATATCTCTGCGTGAAATTCGGGCTGCTCTCCTCGGGGAGAGCGCGTAGCCACAAGTACAGCGCCTACCCATTTTTTTTTTCCTCAGGGATGGTGTCTAAACACGACACCTGTGTGCTTGCTGGTTTTATATATATATAATTTTGTCATCCGCTCCTACCGGCACACGAAGGCCTGCTCTTCCGAAAGGCGGAACGGTATTTTAACGTGTGCGCAAGATGTTCTGCGTGCGTTCGCACACGGGACCTCGGTTTATAGTCTCATCCGACTGACTTTGACATTCTGTTCGATTTTTTCGTCAAACTGGGAAGAAAGAGCGAGCTGGGTACGAACCCCAAAACTCGCGGTTTACATATTGGCAGGCGAACGTCTTAACCATCCTGCCACCGTCCTTCCTTCCACCGTCTATCATTTCAAGTTGTAATAACTGTTGACAGAATTGTCCGATTTTCAACCTGTTTTTTTTTCTATTGTATAACCATTTCATTGACAATTAATAACATATCAATAATTAAAAACTGACCTCTCGTGCCATGCGACTCATTATGTGGTTGAACGTCACATATTTGTGTATTTATCTATTTTTTTCTTACACGTTGTTTTTCTTCATCATAATAAAAAATAATCTAGCTCTTTGTCCTTGTAGATTCTTGCTTCGTGGTTCTCTCTCTCTCTCTCTCTCCTCTCTCTCTCTCTCTCTCTCTCTCTCTCTCTCTCTCTCTCTCTCTCTCTCTCTCTCTCTCTCTCTCTCTCTCTCTCTCTCTCTCTCTCTCTCTCTCTCTCCTCTCTCTCTCTCCTCTCTCTCTCTCTCTCTCTCTCTCTCTCTGTGTCTCTCTCTGTGTCTCTCTCTGTCTCTGTCTCTCTCTGCCTCTCTCTCTGTCTCTCTCTCTCTGTCTCTCTCTGTCTGTCTGTCTGTCTGTCTGTCTGTCTGTCTGTCTGTCTGTCTGTCTCTCTCTCTCTCTCTCTCTCTCTCTCTCTCTCTCTCTCTCTCTCTCTCTCTCTCTCTCTCTTTTGCCCTTAGCTTATTTTTTTCATTTTCTCCTCCTCCTTCCTTCTGTCTTCGTCTTTGTCTCTACTTGTCTCTGCTCTGGCTTTTTTCTGTCTGTGTGCCTGTCTCGCAGTGTCTCATTCTGTCTGTCTGTCTGTCTGTCTGTCTATCTCTCTCTGTCTGTCTTCTCTCTCTGTCTCTCTCTCTCTTGTCTCTCTCTCTGTGT
>CM060337.1:40951651-40959151 GCA_030674155.1 Stramonita haemastoma
AATGAATATTAAGGTTGGAATATGTTAATATAGATAATTTGTATTATTAGAGATTGTTCATTCTTTTGATCATACGATAAGCAAGGCTTGATGCGCCGTAGATCAGAAACTGTGTTTTCACATCGCTGTTTAATTATTAATTAATATCTCATCTCATGGACACCCCTAGTTAATAATGCGCATGTGTACACAAACTGTGGATCATATTCTTCTTATTCATAAAGTATTAGGTCTTGTTCGACTTTAATATTTTATTCCCGAAAGTTTTAGTGTGAAGTTGTTAAAAGTGTGTCTAGTCAGAAGCTTTATTTGCCTTTATCTCACAGCCGAATAATTGTTGCGAAAAATGCATTAATGCAATTTAAAGCTTGTGTTTTCTAGATTATTTGGATATATAATATGTTTAGCTTTGTTGTGCGGGAAGCAAGATAATCACCGCTGAAGCTGCATGAGAAAACACAATTTTCCCCATCAGGGCCTCAAGAGGCCGGGTTGTCCGCAACTTCGTAGTGTGGTCTTTGCAGTCTTTGCAGCCCGCGGCATGTATACATAGAGGTATGGTCAAGGTGGCTAGACAGAGTAGGCCTAGGCTAGTAGGCCCAGGGTCCAACAGGACAACAGAACATAGGAGCAGAGTGGGAGAGATGAGGACCACATAAAGAGACCAACTCCAAGCTGCTGTCTTCACCTGAGTTTTCTTTTGCCTGGTTGCTGTACACTGGTCCTCTGTTTCCCTACCCTGCCTATAACCTTACCCCCAGCTATATCACAAGGATGTGATGGGGTTGTAAGTAGTTTACTTCCCATGCGATCAGAGCCCTGTCGCAGCATTATGTTACTAAATCGGGACAGACCTGCGAATTGTGCGAAGCTCTGTTTCCTTGGGTGGTGGTCGAAAACCCTTCATCACATACACTTTGGCTTCATGGTGGAAGATAGAATTTATACAAACTATTTTTGGAGGGTATATCCTAACTGGCTAGCTGTACCCACCCTGTGCAAAGATGAAAGAACTCCTCTTTGCTGTATATATATATATTTTGTATTTATGATGAAATGATGATATTGTCAAGTGTAAGTCCAGGATTAACTTTTTCCTGGACTCTTAGATTCATAAAGTCAACTAAAGAGCAAGTTTAAAAGAACAAAGTACTTGAGATGTGTTTTCTTCATCTTTATTCTTTGATAGTCTGCACTTTCTTCATGAATTTGTTTTATTATTATGCACATTTGTACAAATTTGGGTACATGCCAAGGTGTACATTCGAGGTCTTATCAGACTTTATGAAAAAGTACATTATATTGCTTTTATCTTTCCATTCTTGCTTGTAAGTATTATGGCCAAAGACTTATGTAAATTTAACAATTTCAGAATTTAGAGAGCTCCATCTCTCTGTTAGTTCCATCTCTCTCTCTCTCACGTATTTTTTTTTCCATTCCTCTTTTTCTTCTCTTTCTTGTTATGTTGTTGGTTTTTTCTGATTCTTTTTCTGAATCTTCTTCTTCTTGTTCTTTTTTTCGTCTTTTTTCTCCTCTTGTCTTTTCTTATTGTTCTGCTTTCATTCTGTTTTTTTTTTCTTTCCCTTTCTCATTTCTCTACTTTTTCCTTAGTTTTTTTATATTTTTATTTTCTACTTTTTTCTCAACCTCATTCTTCTTTTTTTTTCTTTCCTTCATTAGCTGCCTACCTGTCCGTCTGTCTGTCCCTGTTTCTGTCTTTCACTGTCTGTCTGTCTGTCTGTCTGTCTGTCTGTCTGTCTGTCTGTCTGTACTGTCTGTCTGTTTGTCTGTCTGTCTGTCTGTCTGTCTGTCTGTCTGTCTGTCTGTCTGTCTCTCTCTCTCTCTCTCTCGTCTCTCTCTCTCTCTCCTCTCTCTCTCTCTCTTCTCTCTCTCGCATTTCGGTTTAGTTTCTTTTCTGGCTTTTACATTGTCCATTCTCCAACCTTAAATTTGATTTTGAGATCTAGGTATCGAGCCTTTTGTGTTTTTTTTCACTGGCAAATGTACAACCTGATTCAATTGTTTGCTTGAGACGCATTTTTAGTTATATTTTTTTGTGAAATTGTATGATGTGTCTTGATCCAAAGTGTCTGTGTATTTGTTTTGACAAATCGAAACATAGCAGTAGAAACAATAAAGATCCAGGTTCTTAGAGGAAATAATAGTTTATTGGTGAACATTATCTGTATACTATATCACATATGATCCCTCTGTGAATATGTGTGTGTGTGTGTGTGTGTTACAAAGAGAGAGAGAGAGAGAGAGAGAGAGAGAGAGAGAGAGAGAGAGAGAGAGAGAGAGAGAGAGAGAGAGAGAGAGAGAGAAGAGAGAGAGAGAGAGAGAGAGAGAGAGAGAGAGAATATACACACATCTATCTATCTATCTATCTATCTATCTATCTATCTATCTATCTATCTATCTATCTATCTATCTATGTATCTATGTATCTATGTATCTATCTATCTATGTATCTATCTATCTATGTATCTATCTATCTATCTATCATCTGTCTGTCTGTCTGTCTGTCTGTCTGTCTGTCTATCTATCTCTCTATCTCTCTATCTATCTACACACAAATTTGTTCTTAATATACTTTCTATCAATAAAAGAAAAGAAAAGTTATGTGTGATAATTATATGATGTATGATATAACTGCTATGTTCATTCACTAGCAAAGAGGATATTGAAAAAAAAACGATGTGACATACAGAAATACCAACTTATAGACTAACACAGTAATTTCGTTCGAAAAAAAACCCAACCAACCAAACAAACAAACAAATAAAGACATTTTATCATCTGTTGTTTTATTTTTTTACCCCCCAAATATATTTATTTGTCTGGACAACTAATTTCTAGTGTACTTTTTCTGTCTAGAATAGTCGAATACTACAGCGTCAGTGGATGAGAGCGTTTGACTTCTTTCCAGTAGATTCAGGAAGTCGTGGGTTTGAATCTGAGCAACCAGGTCTGGTGAAGTAAGGATGGTCATTTTTTGTTTTGTTTTGTATTGTTTTACAATCATCCCGGCTAACAAACAAACAAAAAGCATACAAACAAGCATACAGACAAGCACTTAGAAAAACACAAATACACAAGCATGCAAACAAGCATACAAAAAAAACCAAGCATACACACAAGCATACAGACAAAACTCAAGCAGACAAACCATGCAGACAGGTCATCAAAACAGGCAAATAAATCAAAAAGGCGGATAGGACACAAACTGACTTGGGTACGCAAGGAGAAATGCTGAAGGATCTCCTAGCTACTCCCATGGTGGTGGGTTTTTCCTAGCTTTGCTTCTCCCGTGTGCCCCCCACCCCCACCCCCCCCCCCCCCACACACACACACACCTCTGGTCCACCCCTTGGTTACATATTATGCATGACCTCTGTGCAAAACAAGTCTGGCAAAGGTGACAAGCACAGCTGTCAACGCGGAACCCTAATTTGGTGTCAGCTTCACATAATGTCAGCTTGTACCCCCCAAAATTTAGATTTCCCCGAAGACATCTCGTCGCCCTGATGCTCCCAATGGGAATATTGTTGAGCTGCTGGAGCTTTCTTGTTCTCTGTGGTTTTGTCATCTTTGACCTCTGTTGCCCGTCCCGTTTGAGACTTGACCCGGATGAAGAAAGTGTCAGTTCAGGACGTGTTCAATTTGAGGATGGACTAATCAAACCTTGCGCGTACAACAGTCCGCTGTTTTTTTCTGTGACCTTTTCTATGTTGTCGTAGTAATTATTTGTGTGGGGTTTTTTTTTGTTGGTCTGTCTATCTACGCTTCAGTCTGTTTATGTCTTTCTTTGTTTGTTTGTCTTTGCCGTTTAGAATATTATTGTATGGTGTATGGTTTTTGCTTATCTTCTCTTTTTTTTCTTTTGTTTTGTGGTTGTTATTGTCTCATCTGTTTTCTCATGCTGGGTACTTGTACACGCTTGGGGAAGTATTACATCTAGTTTAAAGGAAAAAGGACAGGATGCTCATGTCTGATAGCATGATCAAATGAAGAAGCACTGTAGTTAAAAACAGGTCAGAGGACGGGTTTGAGACAGAACGACAGGAAAGTAAAGTCCTTCTTTATTCATTTCGGACCAGACACTGCCACATTATTTATTTATTTATTTTATTTATGCTTTTATATCGAGGATAATGGAATAATCACTTATGTGCGCTTTTACATCCAGTTCCCGTGTGTATGCAGTTTTGTAAATAAAATACTATAAAATGCATGTGTGTGTTTGCATGCAGTGTTGCCAAAGTACCTCTTTGCATTAATTGAAAATTATTCCCTTTTAAGTGATTAAGTTGAATGTTTGAGTCTTTTCTTCCCGCTGTTGAAATCTGACAAGGATGTAGCTCTGAAAAACATCGCCTATCATTCATTATCTGAGAATCTGCTCTCTTGATGAAATGGCATCAGAGACCTCAGCTTCTTTAAGGGCCAGGATATTGAAGGCGGTGCCCATCTCCTCTCCCTCGCTGTTTTACCTTCCCTGACCCTGAAGGATGCAGGTACCCATTTACAGCTGGGTGAACTGGGGGGACTGTACTGAAACCAAGGCGCGCAAACGGTAACCCATCCAACTGGTAACCACGCTCGAGTCTGCTTAACTTGATTGGGGGAAAGCGAGCGCTTTGACCACTGAGCTATCCTGCCCCCTTCTTTTCCTTATGGCACCAAGTGATACAGGATCAAAAGTATTATCGGAGAAAAGCTAGTTTAGGTAACCACCCAGAGGTCCGAATATAGTAATGAAAATTGGTACAGAGAGAAAATATAGAGAAATATATAAAGTACATAAAATACATAAAAATATATAAAATACAGAGAGAGCAAAATCAATATAAAAAATTCAGCAAAAAAAGCAAAACTAAAACTCCAAAAGGCTTTCTGTCACTAGCATTTTTGAGTGCTTTATAAGATAATCGTATCTTTCTTTGATGTCAAGATATAACGATTTGAATAGTAAGCTTCGAAGTCTTGCACTATTTGTATTAAATTTTTATATTCACACTAAAAGGGATACAGGTTTGATTACTCAAAGTCTAAGATCATCGGCTGATGCTAATGTTTTTAATCTTTCTACTTATGCTGCTGCGTTTTCTTTGGGTGTCTTTTTCAAATCTCTATATGTCTGCCTGTATGTATGTATGTCTCTCTCTCTCCCTCCCTCCCTCTGTCTCTGTCTCTGTCTCTCTGTCTCTCTGTCTCTGTCTCTCTCTGTCTCTCTGTGTCTCTCTCTCTCTCTGTCTCTCTCTCTTTATCTCTCTCTTTATCTCTCTCTCCCTCTCTCTCTCTCTCTCTCTCCCTCCCTCCCTCCCTCCTTCCCTCCCTCCTTTTTGTCTTTCTGTGCGTCCCTGCTCCCCGCTCCTCGTTCAATTAAAGCACTCCATACAATATGCATATTCCTCTCTCCCCCCAGTCTATCGTTATGATGCATGTGACAGACCCCCTCCTGCCCCCCCCCCCCCCCCCCGCACCCAACCCCCCCACCCCACCCCCCCTCCCACACACATACTCTCCATCTTTCATAACGCGGCACTCAATAACAGCAGTGCAAACCCCCCTCAGCCGAACCTCCGAATCATTTACATGGGAAGGAGATTTGGGAGATTTGGCAAGCTTGAGGAAAGCGCTTTATCAAGGGCTTAGCACCTTTCCACTCTCTGCTCGTTTTGGGAACAGTCATATATGAGCAGCCATCCTGAAACTAGGAGGTAATATCCTTCTCTCTCTCTCTGTCTCTGTTTCTGTCTCTCTGTGTCTCTGTGTCTCTGTGTGTCTCTGTCTCTGTCTCTCTCTGTGTTTCTGTCTGTCTGTCTGTGTCTCTGTCTGTGTGTCTGTGTCTCTGTCTGTCTCTCTGTCTCTCTGTCTCTCTGTTTCTGTCTCTGTCTCTATCTCTGTCTCTCTCTGTCTCTCTCTCTGTCTCTCTCTCTGTCTCTGTCTGTCTGTCTCTGTCTGTCACTCTCTCTCTCTCCTCTCTCTCTCTCCTCTCTCTCTCTCTCTCTCCTCTCTCTCTCCTCTCTCTCTCTCTCTCTCCTCTCTCTCTCTCTCTCTCTCTCTCTCTCTCTCTCTCTCTCAGTGCTGACTCCGCTCTCCCCAAAAGTCCTTCGGATGAGACTTTAAACCGAGGCCCCGTGTGTGAACGCACGCAGAACATCTTACGCACACGTTAAGTCCTGTTCCGCTTTTCGTAAGAGTAGGCCATCGTGTGCCGGTGGGAACAGATGACAATATTTACAAAACTGCATACACAAGGGGACCGGATGAAAAAAAGCACATGGTTGCTTATTCTGTTATCCTCGATATAAAAGAATAAATAAAATAAATAAAATAATCTCTCTGTCTCTCTGTCTCCCTGTCTCTCACTCTGTCTCTCACTCTGTCTCTCACTCTGTCTCTCACTCTGTCTCTCACTCTGTCTGTCTGTCTGTCTGTCTGTCTGTCTGTCTGTCTGTCTGTCTGTCTGTCTGTCTGTCTCCTTCTCTCTCTCTCTCTCTCTCTCTCTCCTCTCTCTCTCTCTCTCTCTCTCTCTCTCTCTCTCTCTCTCTCTCTCTCTCTCTCTCTCTCTCTCCTCTCTCTCTCTCTCTCTCTCTTTGGAAGGTAGCTGCACAGACTGTAAACAAAACCAAAAAAAGTAGCGATGGATAGTAGGGGGAAGGGAGAGAGAGATTTAAAGCAGGACACAGTGTGGAACAAATATCATCCTCCTCTCTTAATCTTCAGCTTGGTTGCCCTATATGCAAATTTGATACAGTGCGGGTTTGTTCTTGGAATGAGGGATTTCGAAATGGGCTCTCCACATTTGTGTGCACACTTGTAGGTGGAAAGGAACAAAAAAGCAGCCGGCAAGGATTAGATTGGAAAGGGTTGGAATATCAATCATATGGGAGAGAACGTAGAGGAATATAGAGCAGAGTTGTAGATTTTCTGGCAGAGAGGAACCCCATCTTCAAGGTAAATTTTGAATTGTGAGGTCACAGGTAAGTTTGAATTGTGAGGTCAGAGGTGAGTTTGAATTGTGAGGTCAGAGGTGAGTTTGAATTGTGAGGTCACAGGTAAGTTTGAAATGTGAGGTCAAAGGTGATTTTGAATTGTGAGGACAAAGGTAAGTTTGAATTATGAGGTCAAAGGCCCAATCATTAAGAAATTACAGACCTATTAATGATGATGATGATAAGAAATATATTGAATTTATATAGCACCGAATCCTGTTAAGTGAACAGAATTTTAATATAAAACCCTTGCATTCAAAACGTTCACACGAGTGCAACCGTTCACAAAAGATTTGACAGAATTTATATTTACCTCCACATATACACTTTTTACACCCGATGAATTGTATTGATGCAACAACTCATTTTAAAGGTAAAAAGCTAAAGGTGTCCCACAACCTATGTGGTGGTAGGAGAGCGAGGCATCAGAGACCTCAGCTTCTCTAAGGGGGCCAGCATGTTGAGGGCGGCACCCATCTCCCCTCTCTCTCTCTCTCGC
>CM060337.1:40964151-40966651 GCA_030674155.1 Stramonita haemastoma
AGTTTCCAGTATTTGAAAATGATCTTGATGTAGATAAAAAAGATGTATGATATGGTCCATATCACCATATTATGCTAGTTTTTCAGGTGATGCTAAACCCCCAAATTGGGCTTGCAGCGTTCATTTAGTTTACTCAAAGAGCGCAAGTTGATGACATAAACGAACCGCACAAAAACGTAGCCCAGTGTGTGTGTACGTGTCGGTTTCACAGTTTTGGGTCATTAATTCAAGACAGAAGCATGACTACACGCAAAAATGAAGAAAGGCAGATTGTTTGTTAATAAATTTGGTTGATCCAGTGATTTCTTTGCCTACAAAAAAACTACGAGATGTTGTATAACAAGCCTACTTAAAAGAAAACAATTATTCGAGTCTAGCCATGGTGAGAGTGAGAGACAGACACAGAGAGGCAGAGAGACAGAGACAGACACAGAGAAAGAGACAGAGATAGAAACAGAGACAGAAACAGACGGACAGACATAGAAAAGGGCATAAACAAAGAGAAACAACAAGAGACAGAGAAACACAAAGTAAAGAGAGAGAGAGAGAGAGAGAGAGAGAGAGAGAGAGAGAGAGAGAGAGAGAGAGAGAGAGAGAGAGAGAGAGAGAGAGAGAGAGAGAGACAGACAGACAGACAGACAGACAGACAGACAGACAGAGAGAGAGAGACAGAGAGAGAGACACAGAGAGAGAGAGACAGAGAGAGAGACACAGAGAGAGAGAGAGAGAGAGACAGAGAGAGAGACAAGAGAGAGAGAGAGAGAGACAGAGAGAGAGACAGAGAGAGAGAGACACAGAGACAGAGACAGACAGACAAACTGACAGACAGACAGACAGACAGAGAAGCAGAAGCAAACAGGCAGACAGACACAAAGACAAACGCAAAGAGAGAAAGAGAGACTTTTTTTTTAGACAAGAGACTAAATCACATTTCCGTTATAGTTTCTTTTTCTTATTTTTTTTCCCATCTTAATAATAGTAATAGTGATGATCGATCTTTCTCTTTCAGATACAAAGTAACTAACGGTCCAATCTACCTACACACACGATGGGAGAGAACATGGTGATGTTGATGACGTTATTATTGATTGCTGATTGTCGAGCACTCGTCATCGGCACACCTGCCGCGTCACCGTGAGTAGTTGCACGCCCTCTCTTTTTCATTCTGATTCTTCTTTGTAGTGTCATTCTTCGTTTGAAAATGACGTGAAGAAAACAAAAGGTACACCACACCAACCACAGAAAATTTTCGTTTTTGTTTTTTTGTTTTTGTTTTTTTAGAAGCGTTACTTAGCCTTAAATGAATGTGCAATTTTCTCTTTCTCTAACTCTCTCTGTCTGCATGTCCTTTCTTCTTTTTCTTTCTTTCTCTCTCTCTCTCTCTCTCTCTCTCTCTCTCTCTCTCTCTCTCTCTCTCTCTCTCTCTCTCTCTCTCTCTCTCTCTCTCTCTCTCTCTGTCTCTCTGTCTCTGTCTCTCTGTCTCTCTGTCTCTCTCTCTGTCTCTCTGTCTCTGTCTCTCTGTCTCTCTCTGTCTCTCTCTCTGTCTCTCTGTCTCTGTCTTTCTCTCTGCTCTTTCTCTCTCTCTCTCTCTCTCTCTCTCTCTCTCTCTCTCTCTCTCTCTCTCTCTCTTCTCTAGCATGCAGGAACAACACTCTTTGTGTATGTATATAAGTGACGCTCCACCACGAAATGAGTCGCTTAGCACATTACCTAATTTTGCGCTAGGAGCCTTTAAAGGCAGGTGGGGGTCAAGTTGTCAATTTTGAGATTTTGATTGATTATTAAACTAGATCTGTTTATTTACCTTATAATGAAATATCAAGGCATAATTGTTATTCCTTTTGCTTTTAAATGTGTTTTGAAAATACCAAAGCACTCATTCTGACAACCTGTTACTAAAATAAACTTGCCCGTTTCTCATGTTGTCCCATCCTGCAGTCTATCATTTCAATTTGTAATAATGTTGCACAGAATTGTCCGATTTTCAATCTGTTTTTTGTATTTGATAGCCACTTTATTGCACATTAATAACATGCCAAAAACTTAAAATTGACCTCAGGTGCACTCCGTCTCATTATGTGGTGGAGCGTCACAAATTATGTGCGTGTGTGCATGCGTGCGTGCATGCCCGTGTGTGTGTGTGTATATACCTACGTGCGTGTGTATTGCCATAAACTCTAATAATTATAAAGAAAAAAAAGAGCAACACAAAAACGCCAACAGAACAAAAAACTATTTAAAAAAAAAGAGACAGCGACAGGAGATAATGCAGTGTCATATAATTGTCAACACAGCGGATGGAGTGTTTTCTGCAGCTTTTTACGCTACACCACTGAGCCCACTAGGACTAAATGCTGTCGAAACAGCGCACGTCGGTTATTTACATTATCTCGATGTTTTCAGAAGATGACAAAAGTGTTGCTGCACCCGTGTCTGTCCTTTTCAGGCACCGTGAGGGGTGGGGGTGGGGGGGGGTGGTTATCAGTGTCACAAATCAGTA
>CM060337.1:40976651-40979151 GCA_030674155.1 Stramonita haemastoma
CCACTTTTCAGCTAGGAGCCTCTAAAGGCAGTTGGAGGTCAGGTTGTCAATTTTGAGATTTTGATTGATTATGAAACGATAGAAATTATTCTACATTGCAGTAAAATATCAAGGCATGATTTTGTTTCCATTTGTTTTTTAAACGTGTTTTGAAAATATCCAAGCCTTTATTCTGACCACCTATTAGGATGCTAAACTTGTCAATTCCTCATTTTGTCGTCTGCATTCTATCATTTCAAGTTGTAATAACTTTTGATAGAATTGTTCGATTTTCAATATTTGGGGGGGGGGGGGGGGGGGTATTGTATAGCCATTTTAATGCAAATTGATAACATGTCAATAGCTAAACATTGACCTCTGGTGCAATGTGACTCCTTATGTGGTGGAGCGTCACATTTGTATAAGAGAAATAGTAATAAAAAGGATTATTACGTGGCGAGAAAATGGATAATTATTATTGGAATCAAGCAACAGCTCAATAATATACATACACTTTACAGCTGCAATGTAGCCAGAAAATAAAAACAACAAACAAACAACAACTAATAACAAAAACGTGAAAGAAGCCGAACTTAGTGTATATACTCCGACTACAGCAGTGGCTGGTATTGCTGACTTGTGGGTGCTTTTTATACTGGGATGGGTGCGTGCTGATGTTCAGAACCTGTGTTGTGCTATATTGATTTTATTTGTACGTGGTTTTTGTTCTTGTTATACATGGCTTGTAACCCACTGGAATTTCTCTGTTTTTAGAGATAAAAAATATTTTGAATTTTAATTGAATTTAGAACTAAAATATGTACGTAGCATAATGATGGTATCACCAAAACTTTATGAAGAATATGTTTTCTTCTGTGTCAGGAAATGGATGACCTGTAACCTGAACCTGGGCTTCACGTGCCAGACCAGGAATATTCTAACATCGCCGACTACTATGACTTCCTCAACTCTGCCGACAGCCCGGGCAAGAAGCGCTCTGCGTCCGAAGAGCTGACAGAGAAATCCTAAAGCGCACACAGTATGAACTGCACTGGGTCGACTGCTTTTTTTCCATTTCTTTTCGCAAGGGGCATTGATGTGAGATACCCCATGGCAAAATGCTTGTTTGAAGATCTTGACAGCTTGGCAGGGGTGAAAAAACTTTTTTGGGCTTTTTTGTTTGGTTTGTTGTCATGCAGCAAATGTTTTGCGTTATGAACTTTTTATTTTATTCTAACGTTAAGATTTTGGGTTTGTATTTTGTTTTGTCAGGAGTTGCAAGACTGTGTGGTTGTTGTTTTTTAGAAGAAAGAAAACGTGGTTTTGCCAGAAGCAGTTTCCAGAGTTCTGAGATATGTGGCAAAACATGGCGTGCTTTCAGACCGAAAGTTTGGTAAGAAAACTGGTGGGTTCGGCAAATAGTGGCAAAAATCATATGAAGGATTCTCTCTTGGCAATATTTGAGATGGTACGTTGATGAGATTTGACATGGCAAGTAATTCTTTTACGGACACTTTGTGCTACAGAGGAAAATATCTGTTTGGAAACGTAGGTTAGGGAAGTATTTTCATTTTGTTTACTCTAAGCAAACTAAGATCACAATTTGAACAGCGCTGTCAAATTCTGGTAAAGAGGGGTCAGCAGTCTCAAGGGAAAACTTTGATTCATTTTTTTAAAATTACTGTCATGTTTCTTAAAAAAAAAAACCAGCTACCAAATATCGTTTGTATGGGACACTAAATTCTCTTTTCTTTATTTCTTTATATTATTTTTGCATAGCAGCGCGCTACAATCTTGCAGAATGGCATAAGGGCTGTTCTTATCGTGAAAATTGGCACAACACTGCATGTTGTTTTGCCCTTGCGATAGTTTATCCAAAAACAAACTGGTTTGGGGAGTTTTACACATGTAGTTACCAAAAGCAAAGAGTTCTCTAGCTTTTTTTCCCATTGGTTTGTGCACCCAGAACTTTTTGTTGCCTTGCATATTAGGATGTATGTTTGAGACTTTTCAAGATATCTTATAGACAGCTACGGTGATGACTTAAAGAATGAGTCTGATGCTTTCTGCATCTCCGCAGAACTCTCTGATGAGTCCTTTGCTTTCTAAATGGTTGTGAGGGGTTTTTGGTTCCTTTTTGATTGCTTGTTTGTTTCTTTCTTTTCTTCTTTTTCAGTTTTGTCTTTCTTTCTTTCTTTCTGTCTTTCTTTTCTTTTCTTTCTTTCTTTTTTTTTCCCTTCCTTCTTTATTCCTTTTTTCTTTCTTTCTTTCTTTCTTTCTTTCTTTCTTTCTTTCTTTCTTTCTTTTTCTTTTCTTCTTTCCTTCCTTCTTTCTTTTTTTCTTTCTTTCTTTCTTTTTTTCTTTCTTTCATTTTTTAGTTTTTTTCTTTCTTTCTTTCTTTCTTTCTTTCTTTCTTTCTTTCTTTCTTTCTTTTCTTTCTTTCTTTTCTTTCTTTCTGTCTTTCTTTCTTCTTCTTTCTTTCTTTCTTTCTTTCTTTCTTTCTTTCTTTCTGTCTTTCTCT
>CM060337.1:40986651-40996651 GCA_030674155.1 Stramonita haemastoma
GGACAGACAGAGACAGAGAAGACAGAGACACGGAGACAGAAAGACAGACAGACAAACACAGACAGATAGACACAAACAGACAGAGAAAAAGAAAGACAGACAGATAGACAAACAGACAAACACACACACACACACAGACCGACCAACTGACCCACAGACAAACAGACAGACAAAAGTCTACCTGGAACTGGCCAGCTAGGTGGCAATGAGGAAGGAGGCTAATTACGACAACAAAGGAGGGGGTGGATTGGTGTCGGGCTGCCATGGCAACCACTCCATCACACAGCAACGGCACAGCACTCTGCCTACAGGGTGAGGTGGGTGGAGGGGAGCATGCCTGGCTTGTTTCCCTTTGAACACCTGGGGTCTTGTCAGTGACCTTTTGTGTTGTGCGCTTTGGGATGTCTAGTTTGTGTGTTTAAAAAAAGATTTATGTGTGTGTGGGTTTTTTTGTATGTACAGGGTTTACTTTCTAAGGAGCTTAATTGTACATCTTTTCTTTGTTTGCTTGCTAGGGGTAGTCAAGTTGCAAGTTCAGTACTTTATATTCCTTAAAGAGCAATAGAACATGTCTGTTTCATGATTTGTGACATGTGTTCTGACGTATATTGCCTTTGTAACTTTTAGGTATATACACATGCTTGTATATTTCCATCCCCCCATCTAGTATACACACACACGCGCGTGCACACACATACAGCGATGCATGCGTACATACTTATATACACCCACTCACACACGCGCACACATACTCACGCATACGCACACACATACACGCAGAAACACACATACACATACACACACACACAATAACACACACTCACACACACACACACACAAACGCACGCAATGACACACGCACGTACGCACACACACACACACACACACACACTCCCACGCTCAAGCATGCACCTGTACACACACACATGCATACACACACACACATGCACGCATGCATTACCAACACTATAGCTGTATGCCTCTCTGAAGCCTAATTGATACACACACACACACGTAATGTACTTTCAAAGCAAGTGCGCTTCTACAGTATTATTCCCATGATCATTTCTCCAGAGTTGACTGTTATGCACAAGAAAAACAATGTTTATAATTTGTTGGCCCAAGAGTTTTGGTCTTATGGTCAATCCCACTTCTACTTTATCTTACTTTCCGTTTCACTTGTCTTAAGGCTGCACACTTAAGATGTTCTGTTTTCTTGCCAACATGAGCAGACCACACTTTGTTCTTATTCAAGAAATGCATTGTAGCCTAAAGGGATGGGATATCTCAGAGGTCAGAGCACTAGCTTTCCCCAAGATAAGGTTAAGCAGAATCGAGCGTGGTTACAGATTGGATAGGTGACCGTTTGCGCGCCTTGGCTTCAGTACAGCTCCCCCAGTTCCCCCTGCTGTAAATGGGTACTTGCCCTCTTTATAGGGTCAGGGAAGGTAAAGCAGTGAGGGAGATGAGATGGGCACTGCCCTCAATATGCTGGCCCCTAGAGAAGCTATAGGGATGTTGGGGTGTAGGGGGCTCTGGTTGAGGGGGTACCTATGATGTTTGGCTGCTGCACTCTACCTGGTAGGGTGGACGGGCATCACTGGTCCTCAGCCATCTCCTCAATCTCTCACGTGTTGGCTCCATGCGACACACCCCGGGACCTCGCCTCAGCAAAGTGCTAAACCACGTGAGTGGGTGAAGTTAACACTGCATCACTGGGCATAAAACGTTTACATTGCAAGTTACCGGCCAAGGCAGATAAAGTTCCCTGGAACTCAGCAGCTATGTGTTCGAGGCCAAAGGCAAGCTACCTTGATGGAGGACATCGGCTGTGGCCTGGCATGGAGAGGGATGGGCTCCGCCATGCGACACTGCCCAAGAGGCACAACACGAAGAAAAAAACCAATGCTGCTTCCATACCGGCTTGGTCGTTGCCCGGTACAAGGACCGCACCATCCGTTGCTGACCAGCAGGACAGAGGTGTAAAGTATGGGACTGGTGTTCCAGCATTACTCTGTGCCAGAAACAACATCACTGTTGGTACATGGAACGTAAGATCACTGAGAGCTTCTGGAAAAGTGGAAGAACTCTTATAAGAAATGGAAAGATGTATATGAATATCCTTGGACTCTGTGAGATACGCTGGAAAAAAAAAACTTTGGAAAAACCTCCACCCCTGAAGGCTACAAACTCTACTTCAGTGGCAGTGAAGATAAACACGAACATGGAGTTGGATTCCTCATCCACAAAGACACTTTGAAATTTATCATGGGGTGTTGACCAGTCTCTAGTCGACTCATTACCATCCAGAATTTCTCAAAGTTACAGGTGTTATTGTTATCTCCAATATAAAGAAAACACCAAATCAACAGGTACAAAATAATCATAAAGGCTTTTCCCTCAAATCAACAGAAAACATCATGTTTTACAAGAATAAAAATAGTTTTCTTAAACTCTCTGTCTCTCTGTCTCTCTGTCTCTCTCTCGTTCTTGGTCTCTCTTTCCCTCACTGTCCCTCTCCCTTTCCACTCATTCTCCCTCTCTCTGTGTCTCTGTGTGTCTCTGTCTCTGTCTCTCTCTTTCTCTCTCACTTTCTCTCTCTCTCTCTCTCTCTCTCTCTCTCTCTCTCTCTCTCTCTCTCTCTCTCTCTCTCTCTCTCTCTCTCTCTCTCTGTGACTGTATCTGTTCTACTCTTCCCCCCTGCATCTCTTAAAAAATCTCATCGCTGAATTCATGTAATGGACCAGTGATCCCTAAAAGCTTGAACAAGGTAGCATGTTCAGGTTTGCATTCTGGTCACGAAAATGCTCCGCTGTCTGATGTAATGTCAGTCTATACAGTCTGTCATCTATCTTTCATTTTCACAGGGTCGATTTTCTGAGATTTTTCTCTCAATGTACATAATGCTTGTCTTTTTTCTGTGATGAGGTGTTATAGCAAAAAACCCTTGCTGTGCTATTTTTGTCGGTGGAAAAGAGATAGATTATGGGAAAAAATATAGGACTTGAGAAAAGGGCGAGTGAAATTAAAAGAAAAAAAAAACAATTAACAACTAATGCTTGTACTCCGTGTGTGGATATGCAAGCACAAGCATTTATCCACATGTATGTGAATGTTTGGTTATGAATTTCTGCATACTTATGAGAGTGAGAGAGAGAGTGAGAGAGAGAGAGAGAGAGAGAGAGAGGGGAGAGAGAGAGAGAGAGAGAGAGAGAGAGAGAGAGAGAGAGAGAGAGAGAGAGAGAGAGAGAGAGAGAGAGAGAGAACATCAGTTGGCTGGATATTGTGGATATCCAGCTATTTTTATTTCATAAAGTCAATCATCAATCCAGTAGCTGCCCAGGCCATAAACATTAAAACATAATTAATATAAGTAAACACTAACCCAACCAAAACAAGACACATCGACGGACCTCTAATTTTGCTTTTCAGTAATCAAGTCATGCTAGCTTATTTTTTTTAACCAATATCCTACAATCACACAGTGGGTAGGCTCCCCCATTTATTATTGCTCTGTCAACCTGATATTTCTTGTGCATTCACATTTCCCTCTCTCTTATTCTCAAGAACATTTCTTCTTAAAAGCGGGGTCTCTTTTTGTGCCCCTTTTTGAATGATGGTCTGATTGGCTGGAAAGATGATACACTGTGTGTGTCAATACTGCTCAGACAAAATGAGATCAATAGGACCAAAAGACCATGGCCTCTGCTCCCCTCTCTTTGGCTGTCCCTTACAAGATTGAGGGTTTCTTTATATATATATATATATATATATATATATATATATATATATATATATATATATATATATATATATATAACAGAGAGAGAGAGAGAGAGAGAGAGAGAGAGAGAGAGAGAGAGAGAGAGAGAGAGAGAGAGAGAGAGAGAGAGAGAGAGTGAGAGTGAGAGAGAACTCGAACTCGAACTCGAACTCGAAAGGTTTATTCATGAAAAAAGGCCACTGGCCCATACATGAAGGGGGTTGCCAAATAACGATAACGATAATTACTGTAAGCTGACACACAACACCATTCCATGCCATGGAAACCACAGCATTGATTTGTAATGTACATCGAGACACCACACTCTTTACAGTCCGGATATGTTACGGCATTCCGAGCCTTTCTTTCGTCCAGTCATTGTCACAGGCCCTCCGCCTACGCTAGCCAAGACAGCGATGTAATAGTTCTCTAAGTGTCGCCAAGTCCCTTGAAGCACACGAAAGGGTCTCCGTGTGTAGTGTGTTCTGGATTCGCTTCCCATTCCGCAAACTGGCGAGTTTGACACGTTCCTCTTTTAACATGTTTTTCTCTTGCTGTTTGACAAACCAGTACACACATACTGGCTCAGTGTCTGGTTGGCATGCGAGCTGGATCACAATGTCATCTGATTCACACGTCACAATATCTTCACCATCTGAATGATGTAGGACAGATTTTCTAAAGTGTGTATTTCTTTGTCTGTCTCTCAGCCTTTTCTGTACTGATCTATCAGTTAGAGTAGCCACATACTGTTTGACATTTCCTTTGTCGAATGCACCAACAATATTATCATCGTTCACCTCAGGCTGCAAAACACAATATCAGCACAGTCACTACAATCAGACATACACGGAGGTTCTAAATCAACTGATGAAGGCAACTTAACTGATGTTTTTGTGTTGATGTCCTGTGTGTGTGCTGTTGGTAGGTCTACTCTATGCGTATCTGCGCATGCTGCATTCTGCTGTTCTACACTTTTGTCAGGTGGACTCGAGGCACTGAAGACACAGTCACTTTCACACACAACACTTGCCTGCTTCTCTTTATGCTTTCGAGCCCGTTCCAAATCCCTGCGGGTTTGGGAGTAGGATTTTTTCCTATAGTATTGTACTTGTGTGCTGCGATTCACTGTTGGATCCGCCATGTTGGTTGACACTGCTGTGTCCACTGGTTTAAGTCGCAAGACAAAAACCACGCTGTCCCCTTCTCCTGCCACTTTCCAGCTGGAGACTGCATTGTCAGTCAGCAGGGCGCCTAAGGTCCTCTCCACAGCCGCTGGAAGTCCAGTAACTGGCATTTTTGTATGAATTACGAGTTTTACTGTAGCTCACAGAAAATGTACGCCCTGTCCGCTTCGCGTCTCGTGACCAACCCCGGAGCGAGAGTGAGAGAGAGAGAGAGAGATTATTAGTTATTATTATTTAGTTATTTAGTTATTTATTCTTTTATATCGAGGATAATGGAATAAGCAATCATATGCTTTTTTACATCCAGTCCCCGTGTGTATGCAGTTTTGTAAATGTCATCTGTTCCCACCGGCACACGATGGCCTACTCTTACGAAAAGCGGAACAGGATTTAACGTGTGCGCAAGATGTTCTGCGTGCGTTCACACACGGGGCCTCGGTTTATAGTCTCATCCGAAACACTTAGAGAGATACCCGAGACGTTTAATTTTCAGTTGCTACTGGGACATCTAAAAGCAGCCCACACCAAGGCTGAAGCCCAATGTAGGCAAAATGGACGGTCTCATTTTTGTTTAATGCATGAAATGCCACCCTTGAAAGATTTATTCGTTTCAATCTTTTAGACGTAATCTAACATCCTTTGATGAAGTATTTCTTTAACTGCGATTTTTGCTAGAACAAAGTATATGTTCTTTGTACCACTTTATGTCAGTGTTAGAGAGAGAGAGAGAGAGAGAGAGAGAGAGAGAGAGATAGATAGATAGATAGATAGATAGATAGATAGATAGATAGATAGATAGATAGATAGATAGATAGATAGATAGATAGATATGTATATATATGTATTTATATAAACATATACATCATTATTGAAGTCTGTTTGATCTAGCAAGCTGTTCTCTGTACATAGGGGCTTAGGTTACACTGCTCATAATTCAGTTCGTAGCCAGTTTAGTTAATGAGTTCATGTTTTAGAAGGTTGGGCCAAGCACAAAATATGGTCATAAGAACTAATTTGTGAAGTAGGTAGATAGGTATCTTTTGAATGAGACGATAAACTGAGGTCCCGTGTGCTACACATCACTATTTAGCGCACGTAAAAGAACCCACGGCAAAAAGGGGGGTGACACTTTCAAAATTCTGTATAAAAAAAGGCACTTTAATAGGGAAACAAATACAGATGCATGCAGAAAAAAGAAAACAAAATGGGTAGGCGCTATACTTGTGGCGACGCACTCTCCCCGGGGAGAGCAGCCCGAATTTCACGCAGAGAAATCTGCTGTGACATAAAGTGGTACAAAGAACATATACTTTGTTCTAGCAAAAATCGCAGTTAAAGAAATACTTCATCAAAGGATGTTAGATTACGTCTAAAAGATTGAAACGAATAAATCTTTCAAGGGTGGCATTTCATGCATTAAACAAAAATGAGACCGTCCATTTTGCCTACATTGGGCTTCAGCCTTGGTGTGGGCTGCTTTTAGATGTCCCAGTAGCAACTGAAAATTAAACGTCTCGGGTATCTCACAAGAGGACACTCGTTTATGTGCATAGCGCGTGAATAAAGGTAATGAATGTCATCTTCAACTGCAGTATAATCTCTTTTAGCCATGCCGAAATAAAGAGAAAAGATAACATTGGGTCCAAACTGTTTTAAAATCACAGTGAGTATAAACAAATTATCCAACTATTTGAGAAATGTTACAGCTATATTTGTCAAGGGGATCCAGACACACACATACACATACGATATTAGACCAGTCTCTGATGATGGTCTAATTGATTGGTTGATTGATTGATTTATTCTTTTATTTCAAGGATAATAGAATAAGCACTCATTAAAAATGGACGTGTGTGTGCGTGCGTATGTATGTGTGTGTGTTTGTGTGAATCTTTTTCTCCGTCTGCCTATCTGCTTGTACACACACACACACACACACACACACACACACACACACACACACACACACACACACATACACACACACACACACACACACACACACACACACACACACACACACACACACGCACGCACACACACACACACACACACACACACATGAGTGTGTCTGATCTGAGCATTGGTGCATGCACACACACATATATATAGAACAACCCATCAACATCACATCTAGAACATTCTGTTTCCAGAGTACCCCCAAAATAGAAAACCAAAACACAAAAAAAAGGAAAAGAAAAGGAAAAGAAAAAATAAATAAACCGTGGTGCAAAAAGGTGTGGACAGTTCACAGCCATTACAGACAATGAACCAAGCCTCTGGTGATTCCGAATGACATTAATTTGTCAGGTTGGGGGATGAAAGACCAACATTCAGTGTCACTCTGGCTGCACACTGACGTCAGTCAGTCAGTCTCTTTGGGGAAAGGTGCATCAAGTTAAGCAATCACACCACCATCTGTGTCTGCTGCATTTGGGGGATGCGACTATATTTAGCTATAGAAACAATAATGGATGAGTGTGATGTGTTTGGTTATCATCATCACGTTTTCATGGTTTTTTATGTTATTGTTAGATACCTTTTGTTTCTAAAGAAAGAGTGGAATAGTGTATCACCTTCAAGCCTAGGTTTTAGTGTGTTATTCTTTGATACATGTTTGAGTAATAGAAAACAAATTTGATTCTAAAAAAAAGCAAACAAGCCCATACAAAAAAGCTACAGTTTTAACAGATCTGGGTGTATTTTTATATCTGGGTATTCTAGGTCTTTCTTTTTAAACATCATATCTGACTTTGCGTCTGGAGTATTCTCCATTACTTCACTACATTTTGTTCTCATAAATTTCATGTTAGCTGTCCGCCTTCTACTCGTTTTATTTGGCTTTTTTATCACACACTTTTCATAAAACACTCTGTATTTTTGCCACCAACACCACACACACACACACACACACACCTACACACACACATGAGCGTGTCTGAGCTGAGCATTCGTGCATGCACACACATATATAACCAAAAAAACCCCATCAACATCACATCTAGAACAGTCTGTTTCCAGAGTAACCCCAAAATAGAAAACCAAAACACAAAAAAAGAAAAGGAAAAGAAAAGAAATAAATAAATAAACCCTGGCGCAAAAAGGTGTGGACAGTTCGCACCCAGTAGGACCATGATCCAAGCCTCTGGTGATTCTGACTGACATTAATTTGTCAGGTTGGGGGGATGAAAGACCAACATTCAGTGTCACTCTGGCTGCACACTGACGTCAGTCAGTCAGTCTCTTTTGGGAAATGTGCATCAAGTTAAGCAAGCATACCACCACCTGTGTCTGCTACATTTGGGGGAGGGACGACTATATTTAGCTATAGAAACAATAATGGATGAGTGTGATGTGTTTGGTTTATGATGACGTTTTCTTGCTTTTTATGTTACTGTTCGATACCTTTTGTTTCTAAAGAAAGGACGTATGTGTGTATCACCTTCAAAACTAGGTCTTAGTGTGTTGTTGTTGTTTTTTATACCCATTAGAAAAATAGAGAACATATAGAAAAAAAATTCGATTCTAATAAAAGCAAACAAGCCCAAGCAAAAAAGCTACAGTTGAACAGATCTGGGTGTATTTTTGTATCTGGGTATTCTAGGTCTTTTTTTAAAAAATCATATCTGACTTTGCATCTGGAGTATTCTCGATTACTTCATTACATTTTGTTCTCATACATTTCATGTCAGCTGTCCACCCTCTGCTCGCTTTATTTCAGCTTTTTTTTTCGCAAACTTTATGAAACATTCTGTATTTTTGCTTCCAAATAATTCCTTTGTTTTTTCGGCTTTTTTATCACGCACTTTTCATAAAACACTGTATTTTTGCTTTCCATTATCTCCTTTTTCTTTTCCGCTTTTTTATTCACACACCTGAATCTTTGTTTCCTAATATCCCCTTTCTGTTCGGCTTTTTATCATACACCTTTCATAAAACCCTGAATTCCATTTCTCACAGTTTACCGAAACTGCCTGATCGGTGATATGCGCATGTGTCGTGATAGCCATATCGCGTATGCATCCGGTAGCCATTTGTATGAAATCTTCATGCTCTGCAAACATTTGTAGAAAAATCGTCATCATCTAGATTGACAAGTCAGTTGTGTCATTAAAATTTATAGAGCTATGTCACTAGATAGTCTCAGATGTTGTATTCGATACTAATTGTAATTTATTTTTGAGTGCAAGATGAACAAGTGATTAAATGTGGCAAATGTTTCAAATGCATCATCTGTTATCATCACCTGTCTGGGTTGCCGCTGCCGTTGGTAACAGCTCTGCATAACACCTCCAAAGTTGACACTGTTTCTCTATCCAATTCTGCTGAATTCTACAACCTGTAACAGACCTAGCAGAGAGCTAACCTCAATGATGTTGGTATAATAATTATAGGGTGTTAGTTTTCGTTTCTTTTCCCTTTTCCCTTACTCCATTATCCTCGACATAAAAGAATAAGTAAAATAAAATAATAAATTAGGCAGGTGCTTAATCTTTAGACCACTACTATAAGCAGCGTGAAGGAGGTGTTTATATAATATTATACGTGTAGGACCGATGTAACATGCAGAGGAAAACTACCAATAAAAGAACTAAAAGAAGCAGGAAAACAAAGAGCAAACAAAACAAAACAAAGAATAAACAAAGACACAAGCAACGACACAATAACAACACCCCCCACTCCCACCCATCCTTATTGAAAATACACATCTGACGATTTCAACATAATTGTATTCATGTCACACCTTCACTGTTGTCTTTAGTTAAAACTGTTGGGTTTTTTTTTCCTGAGACGCCATCTTTATTTCTGAGAGACAGACAGACGTATAGACAGACAGACAGACATATAGACAGACAGACAGACAGACAGACAGATAGACAGACAGACAGATGGATAAATAGAGAGAGAGAGAGAGAGAGAGAGAGAGAGAGAGAGAGAGAGAGAGACAGACAGACAGACAGACAGACAGACAGACAGACAGACAGACAGACAGACAGACAGACAGACAGACAGACAGACAGACAGACAGCAGACAGACAGACAGACAGAC
>CM060337.1:41004151-41007470 GCA_030674155.1 Stramonita haemastoma
TATATATATATATATAATATATATATAATATATATATAATTATATATATATTATATTCAAAGACGAAGTCTTATCAGGTTGTGTACGGCAGCGCAACGCATTTTTGCTGATATGAAGACAACAATGTGTTGTTGTCTGAGCTTTAGAGTTCCAGGAGGAAGAAAAAGAATCTATGTCTTTTTGTATGTATCTATGTATGTATGCATCTATCTTTGTTTTTATCCATGGATGTTTCTATCTATTTATCTGTCTACCTATGTATCTATGTATGTATCTATGTATCTATGTATATACCCAATATGTATATAATTATATATATGCATATATATATATATATATATATATATATAATATAATATATATATATATAATATATATAAATATATATATATATATATATATATATTATACCATTTTAAATGTCACCACAGATTTCGCTGCGTAAAATTCGGGCTGCTCTCCCCGGGAGAGCACGTCGCCACAAGTGCAGCGCCTACCCATTTGTTTCCTGTCTGCAAATCTATTAATTTTGTTTCCCTATCATATTAGCTTTTTTCTACAGAATTTTTCCAGGGACAACCCCCTTGTTGCCGTGGGTTCTTTTACGTGCGCCAAATAAAGATGTGTAACACACGGGACCTGGGTTTTATCGTCTCATCCGAAAGACTTGCACCCAGACCACCACTCATGGTCTAATGGATGGGGAAGGGGCACCGCACACTTTGACCCGAACTTTTCGCTTTCTAGGTAGGGCGCGTTACCTCCTAGCCCCCATCCACTGTCATCACCAATATCTTCTTCTTTATTCTTTATTCTTTTATATCAAGGATAATGGGATAAGCACCCATGTGCTTTTTTCATCCAGTCCCCGTGTGTATGCAGTTGTGTAAATATTGTCATCTGTTCACACCGGCACACAGTGGCCTACTCTTACGAAAAGCGGAACAGGATTTTAACGTGAGTCTCGGTTTACAGTCTCATCCAAAGATTTGGGGAGAGTGGGGTCAGCACTGATGGTAACTCCAGGGGGAAATATCCCCTCCAATAGGAATCGAACTCGGGTCGTCAAATTGCAGGCGCAATGTTCTGACCACTAGGCTATCCCGTCCCCAAGCAATCTCAAGCACTGTCACTGGCTCCAGTCACGATTAAGGCTCTACTCTTACACCAGTTATCACGTTAAAACCCAAATGTAGACGTCAAAAAGTGTCAACAGGAAAGGAACAGGGAGGAGGTAAAGGTAAAAGTCACACACCTGACTCTTCCTTTAACTAATCAGTTCGTTGCACTGCTGAGAAGATTACGTCGCACCTCAGCCTTCAATGGTAAGCTTGCCACGTCAAGATTAGGTAGGTAGGTAGGTAGCTTAAAAATGATCTATGAGGGAAAGTTGAACACCACCAAAATTTTGGACAAAGTTGAAATGTATGGTTACTATGTGCTGTATGTAGTAATTTTTATTCATTTATTTATTTTATTTTATTTTATTTTATTTTTATTTTATTTTATTTTATTTTATTTTATTTATTTAAAATGTTTAGGAGTGACAGCCCAGTTTAGCTGTGGTTGGCGGAATTATCGATTGGACTGAACAGAAATTGCTGCTGTGTTGCAATGAGAAGGAGAAAGTTTGTACATCGTAAGTCAGGGACCATTATTTATTTATTTGTTTATTTATTTATTTATCTATTATTATCTATTCATTTATTTATTTATTTATTCTTTTATATCAAGATTATAAAATAAGTACTCTTGTGTTTTTTTGCTTTTTTTAAACCCGAAGGACTTTTTGGGACAGTGGAGTCAGCACTGATGTTAACTCTAGGAGAAAATACCCGCGAACGGGAATCGAACCCTGGTCGTCAAATTGGCGAGCGCAATGTTCTGACCACTAAGCTATCCCGAGTTGTTCTTAGATTCACCCCCCCCCCCCCACCTATTACCAACCTTCCTGTCTTGGCTAAAGTTCCCAGTTTAAAAAATGGTGAGAAATTTCTATGTGGGACCGTTTTTTCCCCTACATAAACAAGGTACCACATTCCGACTTCGTTGGTGTCTAAACACAATACATTTCTGCAGGCATTTTTTTTTTTTTTTATTTCAATTATAGGTTTTTACTCTAACCTGCATGAAATGGTCTACTCTTTTGTAAGGCGTAACGGGGTTTTAACGTTGTGCAAGGTGTTTATTATTAGTTATTATTATATTTATTTATTTAGGTATATTTGTTTACTAATTTAATTTATCTATTCATGTATTTATTTATTTATTCGTTTATTCATTTATTAATTCATTTACTTGTGTATTTATTTATCTATTTATTCTTTTATATCGAGGATAATGGAATAAACACTCGTGTGTTTGTTTACATCCAGTCCCCGTAAGTATGCAGTACTGTAGATCTCATCGTCTGTTCCCACCGGCACACAATTGCCTGTTTAGCACGTATTAGCACACAGCTAATTGTCTCATTTGAAGAACTTTCGGCACAACGGAGACGGTACTGATGCAGACACTAGACCAAAACACAAATTTCCCTAGAAGGGTGCCCCTGTTCTGGTTAGTTCCCCAGGCTGGTGGTAGTGCGCCTGCCTAAAAGCGAAAAGTCCGGTCGAAGTGTGCGGTGGTTTGAATCCCGTTTGGGGCCCAAAACTTTTTCCCCCAATCCATTAGACCATGACGGTGGTCTGGGCGCTAGTCTCAGATGGAATGATAAACCGAGGTCCCGTGTGTTACACAGCATTGTTTAGCGCACATAGAAGAACCCACAGCAAACAAGGGGGTTGACCCTGGCAAAATTCTGCAAAGGAAAGCCACTCTGATAGGGGAAAAAATACAGTTGCAGACAGGAACAAGAAAAAAAAAATGGGTGGGCGCTGCTCTTGTGGCGGCACGCTCTCCCCAGGAGAGAGCAGCCCGAATTTCACGCAGAGAAATATCTGTGACATAAAGTGGTATAAATTTTTTTGGAAACAAAAAAATCACGAGCAAAAAGCTCTAAACCACTAGGCTACCTCCCCCCCCCCCCCCCCCCCCCACACACGCCCTCCTCCTTCCTTTTCCCTCTACAGTGGAGATTAAAGCCACACCATTACAACAGGCCTCGTACTACGACTCTCCAAATTTAGGGAAATTCTACACCCACCACTGCCTGCAAAAAAACACCTCACCCAGATTGGGCAACTAGTTGAAAAATAACGCAAACTTTTACATACACAAGGAAGGATTGGAAAATCAGAAAACACTAGACATTGATCTTTTTTTATTGAGTCTATCAATTTTGCTAAGCTAAATGTTGCTAAGAAAACTTGCTTTAAAA
>CM060337.1:41010070-41020070 GCA_030674155.1 Stramonita haemastoma
TCCTATATTGATGGTTGGCTGGTAGTGTGAAAGAAAAATAAAAAGTAAAACTCTGAGTGGAGAAGGAAAACAAGTGCAGATAACCATTACAAATCCTTCATCATTGCAAGAGCGCTTCCAAAGATTAAAAAAAAGAAGATAAAATGCTAGAAATGTAAAATGTTTGTTTTACTCCTCTAAGTGAAATACTATTAAGGTCATTCATCACAACCCTTTTTTTGTAAACATCATAAGTAAAATACAGTTTAAACGCAGTTCCGTCTAATATCACAACTTGTGGATAGACGTTAAATGAATCTGAACGCAGTTTAAAATACTGACAGGCCGACAATACAACAAACAAACAAAAAAACTATTCCAGTACAAAGAGACAGATTTCTGCACAGCTACATGCTCCGTGTACTCGTGTCTTCAGACCCCTGACAGACGAGCAAGACACAACACTAACAGCACATCAGCAGCAACTTGTTGCATCCCACGCTCCCGTCTTGCCCTCTGACAGCTGGATTTACCCGTGTGTTTAAGATCTGTCACTGAAGTGATATGGATTCCCAAGGTCTAGAAATGCACAGGGCTCTTCATAGTGTCTCTTCACAATTCTGGACGTTTTTGTTATGTAATCGTCCTGCATTATTATAAATCAGTCTTTGGTTTTTGTTAGGTTTAGTTTTTTGTTTTTGGTTTTATCTGGTTTCTTATCTTTATTTTCCATCTTTCTCTCTTGTTTTCTGCCTAGTTTTTTTTTTTTTTTTCTCTCTCTCCCTCTTTTTCGGACAAATCTAGCAATATGTTATTGATTAAAATGATTTTGCTGGATTAGTATTATTTTTCTATTATTTTTTTTTTAGTATTTAGCGCACGTAAAAGAACCCATGGCAACAAGGGAGTTGTCCCTGGCAAAATTTTGTAGAAAAAAGCCACTCTGATAGGGAAACAAATAAAGTTGCAGACAGGAAAAAAAACAATGGGTATGCGCTGCACTTGTGGAGACGCGCTCTCCCCTGGGGAGAGCAGCCCGAATTTCACACAGAGAAATCTGCTGTGACACAAAGTAGTATAAAATAAAATAAATAAGGACATTCATCACAACTTTTTTTTCTGTGAAACATAGTAAATAAAACGCAGTTTAAAATACCAGTAAGAAGACGATTAAAAAAAAACCCAAAAAACTATTCCTATACAAAGTGAAAGATTAAACAGCTGCATGCTCCGTGTGCATGTGTCCTCAGACCCCTGACAGACGAGCAAGACACAACACTAACAGCACATCAGCAGCAACTTGTTGCATCCCACGCTCCCGTCTTGCCCTCTGACAGCTAGATTTACCCGTGTGTTTAAGATCTGTCACTGAAGTGATATGAATTCCCAAGGTCTAGAAATGCACAGGGCTCTTCATAGTGTCTCTTCACAAATCTGGACGTTTTTGTTCTGTAATCGTCCTGCATTATTATAAATCAGTCTTTGGTTTTTGTTAGGTTTAGTTTTTTGTTTTTGGTTTTATCTGGTTTCTTATCTTTATTTCATATCTTTCTGTCTTGTTTTATGCTCATTTTTATTCTTTTCTGTCTGCCCCACTTTCTTTGACAAATCTAGCAATATTTTATTGATTAAAATGATTAAGCTGCATCAGTGTAAGAGTATTATGTTTACATTCAAAGTTATATCTTGTCCAGAAATCAGGATAACCTGGTGCTTAGAGTGGTGTACTCATGCTGTGACAGCCCGGGATTGAACAACCATCCAGACACCCATTTAAGCCTCTTAGTTCCGTGCCGGGATTTGCCGGGATTAACCATTATATATACGAGCTGGGTAGCAGCCCAAATTTCACGCAGAGAAATCTGCTGTGACATACAGTGGTAAGAATTGAAATAATTATATATTAAATGTGGCAGGGCGGTAATTAGATTACTTCCCTTGCGTTCGGAACTGCCAATCGCAGCGTCGTGGGTGTAACGTTTGGATCCACACCTGTGAATTGTGCCACGTTCTGTATCGTTGGGGGTGGTCGAAAGCCGTCCTCTGCATGCACTTTGCCCATAGCGGTAAAGTGTAGTATTTATGCAGCCTCTTTTTAGAGGCCACATTCCCACTGTCTGACCGTGCTGTCGTCGCCCAGAAGTTGTACAGAGTCGCGGCAGATCAAATATCTGCACTCTGTTACAAAGTGGCGCTGCGAGCAGGATGGAAAGAACTTAGGGCTACTGATTTGAGCGTCAAATACGCTGGTCAGTACCCACTGTGCCTCGGGACGCGGCACAAGGTCAGCGGTGGTGGATGTGGCAGGGCGGTAATTAGATTACTTCCCTTGCGTTCGGAACTGCCAATCGCAGCGTCGTGGGTGTAACGTTTGGATCCACATCTGTGAATTGTGCCACGTTCTGTATCGTTGGGGTGGTCGAAAGCCGTCCTCTGCATGCACTTTGCCCATAGCGGTAAAGTGTAGTATTTATGCAGCCTCTTTTTAGAGGCCACATTCCCACTGTCTGACCGTGCTGTCGTCGCCGAGAAGTTGTACAGAGTCGCGGCAGATCAAATATCTGCACTCTGTTACATAAATATTTGTCAAAGTAAAAAAATATATTTCCAGATGGTACATTGAGTAAGCAATAAATTTGCTTTTCTTCATCAAGCCATCTATCTAGCTAAAAAACAACAACCCCGAAACAAAACAAAACAAAACAAAACTAACAAGCAAAAACTCCTTGACTGTGTGTATGTGTGCATGAGCATGTGTGTGTGTGTGCATGTGTGTGTGTGCGTGCGTGTGGCTGTGTGTGTGTGCATGTGTGTGCGTGCGTGCGTGCGCGCGCCGCGCGTGTGTGTGTGTGTGTGTGTTTGGGTTAATGTTTTCAGCAGGGTTGCTGCGCTTGACGTAAACACCAGGTCTGGAGTTTGTTACACTGGTGCGTCAGTGCCAGGACCTCAGCACAGTGTGATGGATCTCCTCAGTGCAAAATCATCAACCTCTTTCTTCCCCATGGGCAGACCGGGGGCCTTTCCCTGTGGAAATGGCAGGGTCATGTCAGTATAAATGACATCCCCGGCTACCTTCTGGAATTTTTGTGCCAGGAATTCCCTCTTTTCTAACATTTCGTTTGTATCATGCTTGCATTCGACCTACTCTTACACATGCTACCAAATCACAATTTTAATGTAACAGAGTGCAGATATTTGATCTGCCGCGACTCTGTACAACTTCTCGGCGACGACAGCACGGTCAGACAGTGGGAGTGTGGCCTCTAAAAAGAGGCTGCATAAATACTACATTTTACCGCTACGGGCAAAGTGCATGCAGAGGACGGTTTTCGACCACCCCCCAACGATACAGAACATCGCACAATTCACAGGTGTGGATCCAAACGTTGTACCCACGTCGCTGCGATTGGCAGTTCCGCTCGCAAGGGAAGTAATCTAATTACCGCCCTGCCACATTAACAAATTCAAATTCACACACACACACACACACACACACACACACACATCAAGAAACAAGAAACCGGTTCTGCTTTGGTTATACCAGCGTTACAATTGAAAAATCATATCATGTTGGTAAACATCACTCGATGTTTACAGCAGAACTAGTAGCAATATTAATGGGTCTTACTTATATTCTTGATTTGCCATTATGTATATTTTAAATCTTTCTTTGCGTAGATTCTAAGTCGGTATTGTATGCTTTAAAATCTCCATGTTACAAGAAAACTTCAAAAATTAAATTGGAGATTAAGCATGTCATACATCTCTTGACCTTAAAGGGGATAAATATACATTTTTGTTGGGTGCCTTCACACTCTGGATTCTTTCCAAATGAGTGGGCAGATAGAGCTGCTAAGAGAGGTGCAAAACATGAATGGGATTCAATAGAATTGCATGTGCCTTTATCCTTGCAAGAGGGGTACAGCTTACTAGAACAGAAATCATGGAGAAAGGTCGTTGAAACAAATCAGCGAAATGGGAGATTGTTAACTAGGACTGCGATCAATACCGAGAATTTAACAGTTGTGAACCATTCAAAGACTTGTGTATATATTTTCACGTCAAGAAGAATTTCTACATTATTTTATAGACTGAAACAAAATGCATTGACAACCAAATTCAGCAAAAATGGTAAATGTCTGTGTGGTGAGAATATCACTAATACTCATACACTTTTTGACTGCAAGAGTGTAGTCTTTCATTGTTTTAATTGAATCGAACTTTTTCCAAGTACATAGGAAACTTGATGCCTATAAAAATCCATTTTTTATGGAAAGTCAAAATTAACAAACCAGTCAACCTTTATTTTTTTGGCCTCCGAGTTAAGACTTACTCATTTATTTAGTTTGCACCTGCATATGTGTTTCACTTTAAAAGTGGCATTTTCTACGATAAATTTTAAGTGACTACTGTCTTCTAGCTGTGAATTCTTTTAGGTGCATATGAACCTTGTTTACTTGTGTTTATATTTGCAAATATGCTGTGTATTTGCCATAATTATATGAACGTTACTGTATTTAACATGTAAGACACAGTTTATGTGCGTGATAAAACTTTCATTCTTATAGCAATCTTACCTCCCCTTCATAGGATATGATAAACAGTTATGTTCCATTTTTATTGATTGAAATTTCCCAAAAGTCCACCTAAAAGTTTAGATCTGATGGAAATGAAATAGCAAATTTTATATAAAATTGTAGACTCTACTGTTTACCTGTCTGAAACAAGGACAGGTACAGGGACAGAGTGAAACTGAAGATTTAGAATACGTTTTTTTTCTTCTATTTCTGAACTAATACAGGGAAAAGACACCTTTAAATTTTGGAACTGTTAGTTCAATAATACGTTGTAAAACTAGGCAAGCAATAGTTTTAGTCGCGAGTTAGGAATTTGAGATCTCTACGGGGATCACTCTTAAGATCGAACCCTCAAAGTTTGGAGGAGATGTGTTGTCTGTCTTCCTCTGTTCGTGGCATTTTCCATTGTTCATGGTGTTGTTTTTTTCTTTAAATAAGAGGTGGGGGGTAGGGAAGATGGGTAGGTTAGATGAGGGAGGGGGCGTATGGTGGGCGGGGGAAGTAGATGGAGGAAAGTTGAGGGGAGGGGATGTATACCTAAGGGAGAGTTACTGAGGGGATTTCTAATTAGGGGGAAGGGTATAGGTTAGAGAGAGGGGATGAGGAGGGGTAACTTTGGGGGGTGGGGGTGGGGGTGGGAGCTATAGACAAGTGGAGAGAGAAGAAATGGAGGGGGTGGGTGGGAGCTATAGACAAGTGGAGAGAGAAGAAATGGGGGGTATGGAGGGGGGTGGTGGGAGCTATAGACAAGTGGAGAGAGAAGAAATGGGGGTATGGAGGGGGGGGGGGGGGAGCTATAGACAAGTGGAGAGAGAAGAAATGGGGGGTATGGAGAAGGTTAGGTAGGATAAGTCTTAGGGGAGAATATGACAAGAGACGGTTAATTAGGAAGGAACAACTGCTTAACATTTACAGGGCTAATTCATGTTTTGGTTATCTTTTCTTTTCCTGGTTAGATCTCCAACGTTTACAGATGATGAGGTGTGTGTGCATGTGTGTGTGTGTGCGCGCGCGCGCGCGCGCGGTGGTTAATTAACCCATCAATTAGATAGCTGCATTCCGACTTCAGGGATAATGTCCAAACACAACACCAGTGTGAATGTTTTGGGGGATTTTTTTTTTCGAATTCATCTATTCCTACCGGCATACAATGGCTTGTCAACTCTTCAAATAAAAAGAAAACAAACGAAAATTGCGCAAGATATTCTGCAGGCGCTCTAATCAAGGTTTCCAGTTTATAGTCTCATCGGGAGGACTTTTGGGGGGAGTGGAGTTACCACAGGGGTAGGAGAACAATCCCCTCGAACTGGTTAATCGGTGATGACTCAAAGCTAACGCCGTCACATCGTGAGCTCAACGCTGTAACCACCACCACACCACCACCCCCTCTCTCCGAACTCTCTAATCACCCCCCCCCCCCCTTTCCCCTGAGTAAAGCAGTCTTCAGGGGGTGAGCCCCTCCAAGAGTTACGGTTACAGGAAAAAAAAAACACCAGCAGTTTGGCTGTGAGACTCCTCCAGCTATCTCCTCCACGAGAGGGGAAAAACAAGCCTGTGAGGAAGGGGTTCCGTTTCCATGGAATGTGTCACGACTGTCACAGATCTGCAAGGTGTTAAAAGCATGGGGCGGGGCGGGGCGGGGCGGGGTGGGGGGAGGGGGGGGGTGGAAGCGGCGCGGCACACAGCCTTTGATAGACGTGTTGGATGTTATCAAGGTTGTCTCGGGTATCCTTTTGTCTCTTCTTCCTTGTTCATGGCTGATGCTTTCTGTCCCCCCACCACTACTACTGCATTTCTAGAAGTGCATGGCTACACGTGTACGCAGACGATGATGGAATAAGCGGACACTCGTGTGTGTTTTTTGTTGTTGCTTTTTATTTTTATTTTTTTATTTACATCCAGTTTATATGTTAAAGAATCAAAACCAAAACACACACACACACACGCACACACACACACGCGCGTGCGCGCGCACACACACACACACGCGCGCACGCGCACACACACACACACACACACACAACACACACACACACCACACACGCACACACACACACGCGCACACACACACACTGCAACACACACACAACACACACACACCACCACACACACACGCGCGCACACACACACACACTTGCAAACACACACACACACACACACACACACACACACACACACACACACACACACACACACACACACACACACACACACACACACACACACATACACAAAGCAGACGCCTGCATGATGCAGCACTTACAGGATTAGATGATTGTATGTAACAGAAGTAGTAGTTGGATGGAGAGGGTGTGGGATCTTTGAAACCTGTTGCTTTACTAATTCAATTTCTGAGCTTGCTTGATATCTCGAAACCAACAAATATCATCATGTCGACATAAGGAATTTACAATCAAAGGTAAAACCTCTCTTTTCAAGACTTAATTAAATGAAAACTTCTTTTTCGGGGGTAAAAATCAACGCACCAATATCTGGTGTTTGCTCTGTGCTTCTTGATGTCTTGTTTGGTAAAGGTAAAGGTGTCCCAGAACCTGTGTTGTCGTAGGGGAGCGAGGTGTCAGAGACCTCAGCTTCTCCAGGGGGCCAGCATGTTGAGGGCAGCGCCCATCTCCTCTCCCTCGCTGCTTTACCTTCCCTGACCCTAAAGAGGGCAGGTACCCATTTACTGCTGGGTGAACTGGGGAGTGGGGGGGGGGGGGAGACTGTACTGAAGCCAAGGCGCGCAAAGGGTCATCCAACACACTACAACACTGCAGATATTATAGAAACGAGGATCTGTATGTATATTTCTTGAGTTAAAGTAGCTCTCCTGAAGTTTTTTTTCCAATCAAAATGACAGACAGAAAGACAGACAGACAAAAAGACAGACAGATAGATAGATAGATAGACAGGCAGATAGACAGACAGGCAGACAGACAGATAGACAGACAGGCAGAGAAACAGAAGAACAGAAAGAGACAGAGACATACATACAGACAGAGAGACAGAAACAAATACATAGACGTGACACATGGATTACATTAAAACAAAACAAAACAAAACTCCAGATATTTGCATTCATCTCAAATTTTTGAATCGCACCAACAATATTCCGTTCAATCTACATATTGGTGAAGAAATGGACACTAAATCAGTAGAAACCACATGGGCAATGTTGTAACCAGATAATCTTGGCCAAACCTGAAACAGTCTCCCTGTTCCGGGCAGGAACTGAACAGAGAAGATATACATAGGTTTTCTGGACGTAACAATTTGATTAGATGGATTGTAAAGCAAATGTCTCAGAGAGAGAGAGAGAGTGATGAGAGAGAGAGAGAGAGAGAGAGAGAGAGAGAGAGAGAGAGAGAGAGAGAGAGAGAGAGAGAGAGAGACAGACAGACAGACAGACAGACAGACAGACAGACAGACAGACAGACAGACAGACAGACAGACAGACAAACAGACAGAGAGAGCGTGTGTGTGTGTATGTGTGTGCGTGTGCGTGTGTGTGTGTGTGTGTGTGTGTGTGTGTGTGTGTGTGTGTGTGTGTGTGTGTGTGTGTGTGTATGTGTGTGTGTGTGTGTGTGTGTGTGTGTCCCACACCTCACCATTTCTCTCATTCCCTCCTCTTCTCTCTGTTTTTATTTGTCGACATGTATAGAAGAAATATTTCCCTAGTATCAATAACAAAATCTAGAATCTCATCAGTTTTTGTTTTCTGATCTTCTCCAAATAGAACTATTTCCTGGTTAAGTGTGTATTGTGTACTATGGTGGCAGTTACTTTCCAATAAAATGTGTAAATTATCTCCAGAAATCCTGAGAATGTTGACAGTCCCAAAGATACCGATATATTATATCTTTTTCAGTATCGCAAAATTTACACAGGTCCCTGTTAACAGCTTGCATTTTTAAAATGTCATTTGTCATAGGATTCTATGACATAATTATTTTGATCTGGAACCATGTTAGCTTTATTACTTTAATTTTTTTTTTCAAAACATCTCCACACACGATTTGATTGTTTAAAAATATTGCGCCATTTTACGAACGCTTTGATTTCAGAAACTTCTATTTTTTTCTATCATGCATTGTAGTAAGACTTTGATCCCTTAATTACAAATGTTATTTTGTGTAACGCTTTTGTTCTGTCTTTGTTAATGTTAGTATCTATTGCTATATTACTTTCTGTTGCGTAGCTTTTAATCGATTTTATACAACTCATATATTCTAAAAGTTTACCATATATCCTAATTTTTAAACAGCTCAAAGAGTGTAAGTTCCAAACCTGACCCTCATATCCTCCTCTTCTCTCTGTTTTTCCTTGTGTCTGTGTGTATCTGTCTGACAGTGTGTCTGTCTATCTGTCTCTTTGTCTTCTCTTTGTCTGTCTGTCTGTCCGTCTTTCTCCCTCTCCCTCTCTCTCTTTCTCTCTCTCTCTCTCTCTCTCTCTCTCTCTCTCTCTCTCTCTCTCTCTCTCTCTCTCTCTCTCTCTCTCTCTCTCTCTCTCTCTCTCTCTCTCTCTCTCTCTCTCTACCCCCCCTCTCTCTCCCTCCCTTTCTCCTTCCCCCCCTCTCTCTCTCTCTCTCTCTCTCTCTCTCTCTCTCTCCCTTTCTTCCGCCCTCTCTCTCTCGCCCTCACTCTCTCTCCCTTTCTCCTTCCCTCTCTCTCTCTCTCTCTCTCTCTCTCTCTCTCTCTCTCTCTCTCTCTCTCTCTCTCTCTCTCTCTCTCTCTCTCTCTCTCTCTCTCTCTCTCTCCCTTTCTTCCGCCTTCTCTCTCTCGCCCTCCCTCTCTCTCCCTTTCTCTCTTTCCCTCCCCCCCCCTCTCTCTCTCCCTCTGTCTCTGTATATATCTCTCTCTCTGTCTCTCTCTCTCTGTGAGTTAATAAATGTCATGTGACAATGCCACTTAACTTGCTCAGCACTGAAAACAGCCCAGATTGGCAGTGATGACAGATGATCATGTAACACAGTGACCCTACATCTCCCAACACTTAGTCAAGTGTTGCACAATGTTGCAAGCATCATAAATCTTCATCATACGCTGATTGCTATGTGTAGTTACCCATACACGCAGCATGCAGGTGCAAAGGCAGCAGTCTGTGTTTAGAGATTTCTTAGGTCACTACGAAGATTTTTAAATACACACGCACATACACACACACTTGCACGCGCGCGCTCACACACTTGCGCGCGCACTCTCACACACACACCACACACACAAGCAAGCACGCTCGCGCGCGCACACACACAGTTGCGCGCGCGCACAAACACACGCGAACACACACACACACACACACAGACAAACATTCACACGCACATACACAGCGATATCTGTTTATACTCTCTCTCTCTCTCTCTCTCTCTCTCTCTCTCTCTCTCTCTCTCTCTCTCTCTCTCTCTCTCTCTCTCTCTCTCTCTCTCTCTCTCTCTCTCTCTCTCTCTC
>CM060337.1:41027570-41035070 GCA_030674155.1 Stramonita haemastoma
GCGGTGGGTCAGGTTTTTCTTTCTACTTTTTTGTGTTTGCTGTGGTCTGTTTGTTATTGGGTGGAATGGTATAGTGCTGGGTTATCTCCCTGTAATTGTAGCACTTCAGGAGGTTTGGCATACACGTTGGCTGCAACTAAAACATTCCCATTTCCAAAGAAGCTCATGGAAAATGTTCGTTCCAAAACTACCAGTAAATAGTTGTCGCACTTACTTGATAAAAGGCTGGAGCAAGAAGAATTAAGCTGTTTCGATGAATGTTAGCTTGGTGTCGGATAATGTGGCAGTATGACATTGTATTTTCTTCGTAACATTTTAAAAAAAAGGTGGCGCTGCACTTGTGGCGACGCGCTCTCCCCCGGGGAAAACAGCCTGAATTTCACACAGAGAAATTTGCTGAGACATAAAGTGGAATGAATTAAATAAATAAATAAATCAATCAATCAATAAATAGATAAATAAATAAATAAATAAATAAATAAATAAATAAATAAATAAATAAATAAATAAATAATATCTGTGGGTAATGTTTTATAGTTCTGCCAATTCCAACCACAGAGGCCCTATCAGGGTGCTGTGATCTCGTTTAAAAAAGAAATCTCAGATTTATACTGATAAACCGTTTACCAATCAAAAGAAGATTTAAAACTAACACTTTTGCCTTTTCTCGTATCCCCAATCCAAAGGGTCAATCCAAGATTGTTCATGCGTTGTAGGCGCTAATGAGGATAATTATATTATATTCCCCCACTCCACGAAACTTTTGCTATGAAAATGGAAGACTTGACTAGAACTTTTGTTTTTTCCCTACAAATTGCAGAACTAAAACTCACAATGTACATATATTTTGTCTCAATAAAAGTCAGTAGAAAATATTCACACATTTGCTCTTAAAAAAACTGTTACATGTAAGCCCCAGAACCCCATATGACACGGTTTACAGTGAAACTGGTCGCTACCCATTATATATTTCTATTTATGTATCTACGATCAGATATTGGGTACCATTAATGGAGTTTGAAGAGTCCAGACTCCCACGAAAAGCCTACAACATACTTGTCTCTCCATAATAATGGTAAAATGTGTTGGGTATCACACATTTTTAAAATACTATATGAGACTGGTTTTAGGTTTGTATGGGAAAACCAAGGTGTTACTAACCATAAAGCTTTCTTAGGTCAGCTTAAGCAAAGATTAATAGATTGTATCTATTATAAATGGAATGAACATATTAAACATAGCACTAGATTCAGTATGTACCGTACATTTAAATCATCTTTATCTAAGGAAACTTACTTTACCGTGGTGTCTGATAAGCACATCCGTCATATTTTGATCAGATGAGAAAAGATTAGCAATCAGACCTACAGATGCACAAAAAACTGTTATACAGCCACTTTTGAGCAAAATTTTCAGTGTTCATTTTGTCACAATGCTATAGAAACAGAACTGCGTTTTCTTTTATTTTAATGTTCAAAATGGCTTACAAGTGTACATCTATCACAGTAAAATATAGTATGTATCCATTGCTAACTTTTTTTTCAAAGATTAATGCAAGACGGTACCTGTGTCTATGATCTTGGTACATATATTTACGATGCCAACAAACGTTGCTAATGTCATTGTAAAACCTTGTGTTCTTTCCTTTGAGTACTTGATTTTTATTTCAAAATGTGATTTTGTACTAATATTATGTTGTATTCAAAGCATTCAATCGTACATGATTACCCACGAATTTGTAACGAGCTTAATGGACTACACAATTAAATTCTCTCTCTCTCTCTCTCTCTCTCTCTCTCTCTCTCTCTCCTCTCTCTCTCTCTCTCTCTCTCTCTCTCTCTCTCTCTCTCAATGTGTCCCCATTAACTTCTTTAAGCAACAATTTCATTTCATACAGGTGGGTAATACACTTTTTCTTGGGCAATCAATAAGTATTTTGGTTTTTTTTTTGTATTTTCTATTTGTACCACTTCATGTCACAACAGATTTCTCTGCGTGAAATTCGGGGCTGCCCTCCCCCTGGGAAAGAGGGGACGGATAGCCTAGTGGTCAGAACATTGCGCTGGCAATTTGACAACCCGGGTTCGAGTCCGGTCGAGGAAATTTTTCTCCTGGAGTTAACATCAGTGCTGACTCCACTCTCCCCAAAAGTCCTTCGGATGAGACTTTAAACCGAGGCCCCGTGTGCGAACGCACGCAGAACATCTTGCGCACACGTTAAATCCTGTTCCGATTTTCGTAAGAGTAGGCCATCGTGTGCCGGTGGGAACAGACGACAATATTTACAAAACTGCATACACGCGGGGACCGGATGAAAAGAAGCACGATTGCTTATTCTGTTATCCTCGATATAAAAGAATAAATAAATAAATAAATAAATAAATAAATAAAGAGCGCGTCACCACAATTTGCAGTGAATATCCATTTTTTGTTCTTTTTCCTGTCTGCAACTGTATATTTTGTTTCTCTATCAGAGTGGCTTTTTTTTTTTTAAAACCCAGTATGGTTTCGATTTCAGCAAGGGTCAGTCTGGGTCATCCTCAAGTCCGGCGCAGCCAGACTCCAGGCAGAGAAGGAGCAATACTCCGTCCTTAGGGGCTGCACTTTCCCCCTGTCATCATCATCGCTCTATTCCTCACAGCTGTGTGTGTGTGTGTGTGTGATGACTGAGACAACACAGCGCACAGAAACAATAAACAACGCGTCTCTTCTCGCCTTTCACCCACTTGACAGATAAACGCTCTCGGTATTATTCTCACTACTCCATCTTTCTTTCTTTCTTTCTTTCTTGCATATTATGGGGAAATGATAAAAATACAGGGAGCAAGGGGTTGGTTTTTTTTTTCTTTTCTTTTCTTTTTTTGTTGTTGCAAACGACGTCAACTGTTTTATGAAGAATGGAAGCGAAGTTGTTACAGTTTTGAACTTGAAAGTATTTGGCTTAAAATTATATGCTTGGTCCATAATTTCTTTATGTGGGAGATAAGTGTGCATTGTTTAGTTTTAACTCCCTTTTTGTTTATTCGTGTGAGTAGTTACTTCCCTTCCTTTCCGTGTTCTTGAATTGTTTTACTTCCCTTTGTTCCCAAGTTTTTAAATGAGTCTATTCTTCAAAATAAGTACTTAGTTTAAGGTGAAACAACGCTAAAATTTAACATTATAAACCCCGAGTATACAGCAATTTGAGTTAACTGAATGCAGTAAACATGTTTTTAGCAGTATAAACATAGTTATTAGAGTCTTGATGGTTCACAGGTGTTTATACAGGGATATACAAACAGCTGTGTTAAGACAAATATAAACACGCATGCCTATGTACAAACTGTTCATGGAACAGTAATGAAACATGCCTATAGTCTCTTGGCAAAATCCACATAACGTGCTTCAGATCACAGCCAGCAGGGTATCAGATTATTTATTTATTTTGTTTATTTATTCATCGTTTTATGTCGAGGATAACAGAATACGCGCTCATATGCTTTTTCACATCCAGTCCCCATGTGTATGCAGTTTTGTTAATGTTATCTGTTCCCACCGGCACGCAATGGCCTTCTCTTACGAAAAGTGGAACAGGATTTAACGTGTGCGCAAGATGTTCTGCGCGCGCTCACACACGGGGCCTCGGTTTAAAGTCTCATCCGAAGGACTTATTGGGCGAGTGCAGTCAGCACTGATGTTAACTCCAGGAGAAAAATCACCTCGGACGGAAATCGAACCTGGGTCGTCAAATTGCGAGCGCAATGTTCTGACCACTAGGCTATCTCACGCAGACACTTTCCTCTTAATGACTTCTCCACAGCCATCAAGTGCAATGAAACTTTCTGGTGATCTTCTGCCCCGGGTTCGATTCTCGTTCAAGATGATTTTTGCTCTGGAGTTGACGTTAGTGCCGACTCCACTCCCCCCAAAAGTCCTTCGGATGAAACTATAAAGCGAGGCCCCGTGTGCAAACGCACGCAGAATATATTTCGTGCACGTTAAAACCGGTTCCACTTTTCGGACGAATAGGCCATCGTGTGCCGGTGGGAACAGATGACATTAATTACAAAACTGCATACACACGGGGGCTGGATGTAAAAAAGCACATGAGTGCTTATTCCATTATCCTTGATATAAAAGAATGAATAAATAAATAAATTTAAAAATGAATAAATAAATAAATAAATAAATAAATAAATAAATAAATAAATAAATAAATAAATAAATAAATAGTTAGGATGTCAGGGAGATGTACTGTTACTGCTTACCGGCTGCATCCCGGTGTTCCGGCCATTAAAACGAAGGGGACTAATTACCCCAAACCGGTTTTCCGGTTTCTGGCAATCAAGAATAGGTGCCGGAAACGAGTTACGTATCGATGGGGCCGTGGCCATTTTGATATGTGCATGGTATCTGGTGATCTTGTAGCACAAAGCGAATTTCATCATATAATAATTAGGAACTAGAAATAATAGAAAATACATTCGGCAGGATGTCTAAGAGTGTGTTGATAGGGGTTCAGGGGTTCTAGGGATATTGAAAAATAAACCTGTGGCACGAATATGGGTATAGCTGTGGCGGCGAGATTGAAATGAGCAGTGTGGGAACAGCAGGATGGGGACGTCACAGAAAACGAGGCACCCCCCAAAAAAGATAAATGAATGTGATGATAATGTTTTGACCTGTGAACAAGAAAGTGTGCCCCAGAAATATCTTTGTGAGGTACATTATTTTTCCTCAGCCTCACAATTGTTACTTGGTATTCTCTGGGAAGGAGGAGGGGAAGGTAGTGATCCTTGCTATTGAAATCACGGTGCTGCTGAAGCCATCTTCTCTTTTGCTTTTCCTTCACTATTGTTTTTGACTTTTCAAGAATTCCAGACTGATTATTTAATGTAGAAGACCGGAGTTCACAAACTAGGACCATGTTGTTGTACATGGAAACACGCACATAATGTAAAAAACACTAAAAACGCAAAGAAGACAAGCGATACCCCTTACACTTAGTTTTTTTTAAAGGAAAATAGCACACACAGCTAGCAGTCTCAAATTTTAAACTACATGGTTTTCAAATGATGAAATCATCCCATAGAGATTTTTTTTTGTAATCCCTAACATCAATATGACTCAGAATAACACATTTGTTACAGACTACAGCAAAGATAAAACACACCAAAAAAAATCTCAAAACTCAACAAGATCCGAGGACATCGCTTTGTTTACTCTTTGCCAAACACTGCAACAAGTACACACAGAAAACCCTGACAGATATGACGCCAGTGACACGGGGTGAGGAGGACAGCTTAGCAAGATGGATGCTGGAACGCAATGCAGGCAGGCAGGCAGGCAGGCAGGGGCAGAGGGGTTAGACAGCTTGATATTTGGCCAGTGTGTTTCGGCAAACAGGAGCGATCCCTCATCTGTTGGAGAAAGAGCGGGGATGATAACCTCGCAGGCGACACGTCCAAACATTGCCTGGTCACCTCTTTGCTTTGATTAATCAGGATTCTCCCAAGGAAAGGGCAAGCGGATACATTGTTGTCTGTGGTGAAGAAAAAAAAGAAATTAATAGCGTTTGCTGCATCAGGGTGATCTTTTTAACTGTCAACTTCGCCACGTTAGAGAAAGAAAGCGCTGTTACTGAATTGCATGGACCACAAAAGGGTTAACTTCGCCACGTTTTGGAGAAAAGAGTTGTTTATAAACTGCACTGACAAACAAATTGCCAACTTCGCCACGATTGGAGAAAAAGGTAGTTTATAAACTTGCAGTGACAACAAATTGTCAACTTTGCCATGTTTGAGAAAGCGCTGCTTATAAATGGTTGTGTGGACAAGAAACGGTTGACTTCGACATGTTAGAGAAAAGGCTTCTTATAAACTGCATGGACCACAAAATGTCAACTTTGCCACGCTGGAGACAGGCTGCTTATTAATTTCGTGGACCAAAAAGAAAGTATTTGTTGGTCCAGGCCATAAAACATGGCAAGTTATTGAGGTAGACTAACTGCCAAGGCCTACATTAAAAAGATTTCCCAGCAGTAGAAATGTGGCTACATAAATGGTGTGTGTGTGGTATGTATGGTGTGTGTGTCTTTATTTATTATTTTTTATTTATTATTTTTTATTTATTCTTTTATATCGAGGATAACAGAATAAGCAATCATGTGCTTTTTTCATCCGGTTCCCGTGTGTATGCAGTTTTGTAAATATCGTCATCTGTTCCCACCGGCACACGAAAAGCGGAACAGGATTTAACGTGTGCGCAAGATGTTCTGCGTGCGTTCGCACACGGGGCCTCAGTTGAAAGTCCCATCCGAAGGACATTTGGGGAGAGTGGAGTCAGCACTGATGTTAACTCCAGGAGAAAAATTTCCTCGACCGGACTCGAACCCGGGTCGTCAAATTGCCAGCGCAATGTTCTGACCACTAGGCTATCCGTCCCCCCGCGTGTGTGTGTGTGTGTGTGTGTGTGTGTGTGTGTGTGTGTGTGTGGTGTGTGTGTGTGTGTGTGTGTGTGTGTGATGTGTGTGTGTGTGGTGTGTGTGTGTGTGTGTGTGTGTGGTGTGTGTGTGTGTGTGTGTGTGGAGGGGGGTATGGCTGCATATGTAAAAATCTCACCATTGGTGAACCTCAAACTCAAGCAAAGGAGAGAAAAAATCGTTATGCGTTTAAATGTTTTGTTCAGAATATTATCAGGGTTTACTTTCCACCTCATGGTAAAGTCCAGGAAAGGGAGACAGCATGTGTTTGACCTTGTTTATAGCTAGACATTAAATACAAGGGCAGGTTTAGATGCTAGTCTTTTAAGTCAAATCCCCGAGATTATGACAGCAGTTGTACATCACTTTGGAAAGTAGAAAATAATAAGTGACTTTCGTCTTGTGGTTACACTCTATTCCTGAGAAAATCAGCCCAAATGTTACATAGAGAACTGTGCTGCAAAGTACTTTACAAGACAAGCTGATGAACAAAGTGAAAAGATTAATGACTCGCCAATGAAAAAACTGGTGCAGCAAAAAAAAAACTGATTGAGAGAGAGAAAAAAAAAAGAAAAGAAGCAACGAAAGGGGGAAAAAAAACCACACAAAGAAACACACCACAGAAAAAAAGACAGCAGGGGGATTAATTAGGGCTGAAAATAGAGTACATGGAAGAAATAAAGGAAAAAGCTAAACAAACAAAACAAAAAGTGAAAGAAGGGGGAAAGACCTCGTTAGAGAAAATAATAACAAAAACGCGACGTTGTCGTGAGCATGAGAAGAAACAATGGAAAAAAAATGACAAGGAAACAGCGCTTTGTTTGAAGAATACTGTCCTACTTTTCTTATAAAAAGGGGGGGGGGGAGGAGACGGGCAAGTACAATGGTCAGAGCATTTGCTATCCTCAAGTTAAGCTAAAGCAGACGTTGAGCGTGGTTACCAAGTGCATGGGTGACCGTTTGTGCGCCTTGGCTTCAATACAGTCCCCTAATTCATCTGTCTGTAAATGAGTATCTGCCCTCTTTATGGTCAGTAAAGG
>CM060337.1:41042570-41045070 GCA_030674155.1 Stramonita haemastoma
GGATCTCTTCAAATTTCTGATTAAGTCAAAGTCAAACTTAGCCATATCAAAAGTGTGAAACAAAAAAGGAACTGGAATGTGACGCTCCGCCACATAATGAGTTGCATTGCACCTGAGGTCCATTTTTAGTTATTGACTTTTTATTAATTTGCAATAAAATGGCTATAAAATACACACAAAAATCGAACAATTCTATGAAAAGTTATAACAAATTGAAAGCATATACTACAGAAAATGACAAAATGAGAAATTAACAAGTGTAGCAATGTTACAGATGGTTAGAATGAGTGATTGGGTACTTTTTAAAACACACTTAAAGGCTAAAGGATCCAAAATCATGACTTGACTTTTCGTTACAATGCAGAATAATAGCAATAGTTTTATAATAAATCAAAATCTCAAAATTGACAACTTGACCCCCACCTGCCTAAAATGGCTCCTAGCAGAAAAGTGGGTCAGGTTCTAAATGACTCATTTCGTGGTGGAGCGTCACAAATGTGGCAGGCTGAAAGTCACACTCAGGAATGCCAACACAATGACAACACTGCTGCACTTCTGCGAAGATTACTCCACACCTCTTGTCTCTAAAACAAAGCACGCCAGACCAAGATTGGGTTGCTGGTTGAAGAAAAAAAAAAGAAAACGAGACTCGTTTGCCAGGACAAAGGCTGTGCTGAAAAGGACAAGAAAACAGACATCATGACGGGGGGACGAGATAGCTTAGTGGTCAGAACATTGCACTGGCAATTTGACAACACGAGTTCGATTCCCGTTGGAGAAGATTTTTCTCCTGGAATTAACATCAGTGCTGACTCCATTCTCCCTAAAAGTCACTCGGATGAGACTTTAAACTGAGGCCCTGTATGCGAACGCATGTAGAACACTTTGCGCACACGTTAAATCCTGTTCCGCTTTTCGTAAGAGTAGGCCATCGTTTGTCGGTGGGAGCAGATAACAATGTTTACAAAACTGCATACACACGGGGACTTGATGTAAAAAAGCACATGAGTGCTTATTCCATTATCCTAGATACAAAAAAATATATTTTTTTTAATACTGGATCTCGGTCTTGAAACTATTGGTTAAAGTTAAGACTTTCTAACAATTGAAAAAATCTACGGTATATTTCTAGAGTGCTAATTAATGGTCTGTTCCTATCATGCAAGAATCATGGGATAAAAGGAACGAGTTTTTAGTTGTTACAAACTGTCTGGTGATTAAAGAGGGCAATGTTTGAGGGGGGAGAGAGGGGGTGAGAGAGGAGAGAGAGAGAGAGAGAGAGAGAGAGAGAGAGAGAGAGAGAGAGAGAGAGAGAGAGAGAGAGAGAGAGAGAGAGAGAGAGAGAGGAGGAGAGAGAGAGAGAGGGAGGAGAGAGAGAGGAGGGAGAGAGAGAGGAGGGAGGAGAGAGAGGGGAGGAGAGAGAGAGAGAGAGAGAGAGAGAGAGAGAAGAGAGAGAGAGAGAGAGAGAGAGAGACAGACAGACAGACAGACAGACAGACAGACAGACAGACAGACAGACAGACAGACAGACAGACAGACAGACGGACAGACAGACAGAGAGACAGACAGACAGACAGAGAGACAGACAGACAGACACAGAGAGAGAGAGAGATTTGATTTGATTTGATTTGATTTATTCTTTTATATCAAGGATAATGGAATAAGCACTCTTTTGCTTTTTTTCACCACTCCCCGTGTGTATGCAGTTTTGTCAATGTCATCTGTTTCTACCGGCACATGATGGCCTACTCTTACGAAAAGCGGAACAGAATTTAACGTATACGCAAGGTGTTCTGTGTGCGTTCGCACACGGGGCCTCGGTTTAAAGTCTCATCCGAAGGACTTTTGGGGGGAGTGGAGTCAGCACTGATGTTAACTCCAGGAGAACAATCTCCTCGACCGGTCTTGAATCTGGAGAGACAGAGAGAGAGACACAGAGAGAGAGAGTGAGAGAGAGACAGAGAGAGACACACACACACACACACACACACTGAACGCTCTTTTATCAAATTGTAGTTACAGCGTCCATTGCTTAATGTCTAGAAATGACGGACCAACAGACAGACAGAAAAACAGACAACCAGACCATCAGACAGAGAAACACACAGAGAAACACACAGAAAAAAGGAAAGATGATGACCATAAAGAATGGAATAATCAGAGGCAGAAGCCAGCATCCTAGGGGTGACAGATGATCAACACTGACAACCCCAGCTGTCAGAAAGTGGAGAAAACCAGCCCGGGATTCAACGAGTTGTTGCTGATGGGCCTTCGCTGTTATGCCCTGATCTTCTGCCACAGGGCTGCAGACACTCACACACACAGCATGTAGATGTGGAGTAAACGTGTGTGTGTGTGTGTGTGTGTGTGTGTGTGTGTGTGTGTGTGTGTGTGTGTGTGTGTGTGTGTGTGGTGTGTGTGTGTGTGTGTGTGTGTGTGTGTGTGTGAGTGATGTGTGTGTATGTGTGTGTGTTTTATTATATAATATTTATTTATTTAT
>CM060337.1:41055070-41057570 GCA_030674155.1 Stramonita haemastoma
TGCAGGTTCCATCAACATGATGTTATTATCTGAGGTCATTGCCAGACTGCCAGTAATACGATCTTCTCTCTCTCTCTCTCTCTCTCTCTATCTCTCTCTCCTCTCTCTCTCTCTCTCTCTCTCTCTCTCTCCTCTCTCTCTCTCTCCTCTCTCTCTCTCTCTCTCCTCTCTCTCTCCTTCTCTCTCTCTCTCTCTCTCTCTCTCTCTCTCTCTCTCTCTCTCTCTCTCTCTCTCTCTCTCTCTCCTCTCTCTCTCTCTCTCTCTCTCTCTCTCTCTCTCCTCTCTCTCTCTCTCTCTCTCTCTCTCTCTCTCTCTCTCTCTCTTCTCCTCTCTCTCTCTCTCTCTCTCTCTCTCTTCACTGCGGGTAGATTGTTGTTTGGTTCATGTTCAGTGACGTCAGACTAGTTTTCTTCCTAAACTCCCCAACGGATTGTTTGTATTCATTATCATTTGATCCAGGCTGTGTGGCTTGCGCGGGTTGAAATTTGCACAGCCTATTTCTCGCTAGGCACAGGTGCATTTTGGATATATAATATATATATATATATATATAATATATATATATATATATATATATATATATATATATATATATATATATATATATATATATGTATGTATGTATGTATGTATGTATGTTACATTTATGTATGTATATGTCTCTCTTTCTGTCTGCCTGTCTGTCTGTCTCACATTCTCACTATCTGTCTGTTTGTCTTTCTATGTCTTTCTCTTAGATTTTTTTTTTTGCAATTTAGAGAAAATGTATGCTGCTAAAACGCCGACGTTTTCTTAACCTACCCCTCCCCCCCCCCCCCCCCCCCCCCCCCCAACTTGCCCTCCCTAAGAAAAAAATCCAACAAAGAACAGATTTCTACAGCTGACACCCGTTGGGATATGGATAAAAGATACACGTTATGGTGCTATGTCTTCCTGGAATAGAAAGTCTCAAATGCACGGAATAAATGAGGGCAATATTATTGTGTACTGCTGACCTGTTGAACCCCAGAATGACCCTTTCGATTATGGCCGTGGACAAGACAAGAGAGATGACGGCTGATGATAAAATTGACGAGAAATTTGCGTCTGCTTCCAGTTTTTCTTGAGCGTGGAGCTTACTGCTATTATATACAAGGTGATTTTATTTATTTTATTTTATTATTTTTCTTTTATTTCATTTTATTTTATTCTTTTATATCGAGGATAATGGAATAAACATTCATGTGCTTTTATTTACATCCAGTCCCCGTTTGTATGCAATCATGTCATCTCCTCCCACAGGCATACGATGTCCTAACTTACGAAAAGGGGAACAGGATTTAACATGTGCGCAAGATGTTCTGCGTGCGTTTGCACACGGGGCCTCGGTTTATAGTCTCATCCGAAAGACTTTTGGGGAGAGTGGAGTCAGCACTGATGTTAACTCTAGAGGAAAAATCCCCTCCAACGGGAATCGAACTCGGGTCGTCAAACTATAGCGCAATGTTCTGACAAACTAGGCTATCCCGTGATCGGAATGCAAGCAGCGTTTAATGGCAATGATGGTTTTTTTTCTGATGGACAAACATGCGAAAACATTAATAGCCCAGCTAGGCCCATATCTTTTTTTGTTGTTGTTAACTTGCTAGTTGCTACATCTTTGTTGTGTCAATATGTTGAAAATCTAACGCGGCTAATCTGTTTCCCATGCTCAGCACACGTACCCCCAAAGACTCGTTCATTCACACCATCAATATTCCCAGTCCATAGGGAGACATACAATCTTTTTTCATCTTTTACAACATCACCGATCAGTGGAGACCCTGTTTGGAAGCTGGTTCCATTGGAAATGTGTTCAGTGATACACGTAGTCTGATTTAGAATGTGAAAGTTAGTTGTTAACATTCATTCCATTGTTCCCACACATACAAACACACACACACACACACACACACACACACACACACACACACACACACACACACACACACACACACACACACACACACACACACAGATATTTAGTCATTTATTTATATCGAGGATAATTGAATAAGCGCTCATGTGCATTTTAAATCTAGTCCCTGTGTATGCAGTTTTGTAAATTTTGTAATCCGGAACCTCACACAATAGCCTACTCTTTTGAAAAGCAGAACTGTATTTAACGTGTATCCAAGATATTCTGCGTGCATTCGCACATAGGGCCTTGGTTTATAGTCTCATCCAAAGGACTTTTCGGAAGAGTGAAGTCTGCACTTATGTTAACTCCAGAGGAAAAAATCTCTTTAAGCGGGACTCAAACCCGTGTCGTCAGATATATTCGAGCGCTATGTTCTAACCAGTAAGCTATCCCGACCAGGCTATAGACACAGCTTTATTTCTTTGCCATCATTCATACATGCGAACTAGGAATACTACATATGTGATCTAGGAATACTACATGTGTGAACTAGGATTACTACATATGAGAAAGAGAAATATTATCTGAAGCGGGGCAAACTGATTTACAAAGTAGTCGTAT
>CM060337.1:41065070-41072570 GCA_030674155.1 Stramonita haemastoma
TCTGTCTCTCTGTCTGTCTCTTTTTCTGTCTGTCTCTGTCTCTGAAGAAGAAGAAGAAGAAGAAGAAGAAGAAGAAGAAGAAGAAGAAGAAGAAGAGAAGAAGAAGAAGAAGAAGAAGAAGAAGAAGAAGAAGAAGAAGAAGAAGAAGAGAAATCGCAAAAAGGAAGAAGAATGCGAATTGATAAGAAGACGAATTGCTAAGAAAAATAATTGTGAAGAAAAGAAATGCAGAAAAGAATTGCGAAGAACTAGAAAGAATTGCGAAGATAGAAAATTGCAAAGAAGAATGAGAAGAAAAAATTCAAAGAAAAAGAAAAACTGTAAAAAAGAAAAATAATTGCAAAGAAGAGGAAGAAATGGCGAAGAAGAAGAAAAAGAATTGCAAACAAGAAGAATTGCGGAGAAGAAGAAGAACTGCAAAGAAGACGTAGAAGAAGATAAGTTGCTAAGAAGAAGATGAAGAAAAATTGCGAAGGAGAAGAATTGCAAGGACGAAGAAAAGGCATTGCAGAGAATTGCGAAGAAAAATGCGAACAGAAGCAAACACACATGTAGGAAAAGAAAGGACAAGCATGTAGCACTGATACCATCAGCCTTGCTATATCTATAAACGCTAATTTTCAAAGAGCTGAAATGGAAAATTTAAAAAAATCATTGTCTTTTATTTCACTTTTAAAAATACACTCGTATTTTTAACTCAATATAAAAAAAAATAAATGAGTACACAAACATATTTTATTTCAGGTGGTGGTGGTGGTGGTGGTGATTGTGATGATCATGTTGGTTGTTCCCAAGCTTCAATGAGATACATATAGGATATTCACTCTGTCTCAGTCATCGCTCGTAACAATCTGTAATGATGCACAAGAGAAGAAGTTTGCATTCTTGCTATTTCAGTAACATGTGATATAGACAGCCCTAGTCGCTAACTCTAGTAGAAATTTCTTTCTCTTTTTTTAATAATAATAATAATAATAATAATAATAATAATAATAATAAATAACAATAATTAAAAAAATTAATAATAATAATGATGATGATGATGATGATATAATAATAATAATAATAATAATAATAATAATAATAATAATAATAATAATAATAATGATAAAGCTATATATCTTGCAAAAAAAAAAAAAAAATCAAAGTGCTTTTGCATTCGACCTACACAACATACAAGTAATCAATGAAGATTAATAGTTTTAGCAAACTCGATTGTATATACACACTTTTAAAGAGTAAAGGTTGTTATATCAAGTGTCTGCTATGAGTGAAGATAATAATCTATATCTCCAATTGTTCTATTCATATAGTTTGGGCAATGCTTGCTTATATTCATCACTAACAACACCATTATTGTGCATAGAAACACGATACATGTTGACTACAAGCAAAAAAAAAATCCTGCTTTGATTCTGAACGGTTACCACAGGTAGCGGGAGAATGGGGTGGTGAGGAGGTGTAAAGTGCCCTGTGATTTTTTATAGCCATCCACATCAAAGGATACAATACGATAATGGATGGTCACACAGCAGATTGCTGAGGTTGTTGAGTGACAGTGGGAGGGAGGGAGAGAGAGAGAGAGAGAGAGAGAGAGAGAGAGAAAGAAAGTGGGGGGGGGGGGGATGGAAGAGATAGAGAGAGAGAGAAAAAAAAAAGAAAGAGAGAGCGAAATAAAAAGCAAGAGACAAAGAGAGAACTCTATCCTCTGTAATAATTTCATATAGATCGGCCTTAGATCACATTACTCTGTGAGGGACAAAAATGGAGGGATGCAATAGAATGTGTAACAGGGTGCACATATTTGATCTGCCGCATCTCTATACAACTCCGCGACGACAGCACAGTCAGACAGTGGGAATGTGGCCTCTAAAAAGAGACTACATAAATACTACATTTTACCACTATGGGCAATGCGTATGCAACAGGCAGTAACGTCGCACAATTGGCAGGTGTATTCTAAATATAGACACACAACTCTGCGATTGGCCGTTCTGATCGCATGGGAAGTAATCTAATAACCGCCCCGTCACACATGAAATATAACTGTCTCGTAAGCTTTGGTAAGAGTTTCGCATGTACCAAAAAGCGTACACACCTTGAATATCTCTCTCTCTCTCTGTCCCTCTCTCTCTCTGTCTCTCTCTGTCTGTCTCTGTCTCTCTGTCTCTCTGTCTCTCTGTCTGTGCCCTGTGTCTCTCTCTCTGTCTGTGCCCTGTGTGTGTGTGTGTCTCTCTCTCTCTCTCTCTCTCTCTCTCTCTCTCTCTCTCTCTCTCTCTCTCTCTCTCTCTCTCTCTCTCTCTCTCTCTCTCTCTCTCTCTCTTATATGCATGCCAAATTCATGACTAAATAAAGGCTGTCTTAGACAAAGAATCCAAACAAAGTGTGCTGGCACCCGTCAATCTCGGAAGACTGGAGTTGCGCTCCAGGCTCTTAAGCACAAAGTCTGGGTAGTATGAATGAAGGGAAAGCTGTTACCCATGCAGCAGACCTCCCCCTACTCTCCACGTCGCTGGAATGGCCCATTGGTAAATAGCTGCCGATACGAATAGTTCCAGTGCCGTCGCAGTAGCCGCCAGATTTTTGCCATATACAGCCCCAAACCACCCTGGGGATTCAAACTTCCCGATTTTTTCTCAGGGATGGTGTCTAAACCCGACACTTGTGTGCATGCTAGTTTTCATTAATTTGTTGTCATGCGCCCTACCCAGCACACAATGGCCTGATCTTTCTAAAGGTGGAACAGGTTTTTAACGTGTACATAAGATGTTCTGCGTGCGTTCTCACATGGTGCAATGGTTTGTAGTCACATCTGAAAGAATCCAAGCACAACATACCTATAAAAAAAATCCTTCAGTTCATCTAAGCTGCTCTCCAGGATACCAGAAAAAAAAGGGCCAGTGACCAAAGATAATACTGGAGTTAGACTTGACTTACCAACAATTTATCACATACAACATACACACATTAAGAACATCGTACATTATCAAAATTGTTGTCATTTTAACTCACAAACTGAGAGAGAGAGAGAGAGAGAGAGAGAGAGAGAGAGAGAGAGAGAGAGAGAGAGAGGAGAGAGAGAGAGAGAGAGAGAGAGAGAGAGACAGACAGACAGACAGACAGACAGACAGACAGACAGACAGACAGACAGACAGACAGACAGACAGACAGAAACACAGTTAGAAGCAGAGACTGTTCAAAAGAAAAACAATGAAAAAAATCCACAATGAATGTACGTGTGCGCAGGCACACTTGGGTGGGTGGGTGTGCGTGCAGCGCAAGCAAGCGCGCGTGTGTGTGTGTGTGTGTGTGTGTTGTGCGCGGGGGCGTATGTGTGTGCCTGTCTGTGTATGCGCACGTGTGTGTGTATGTGTGTGTGTGTGTGGCGTTCATGTGCGTGCGTGCGTGCGTGCTTGCGTTTGTGTGTGTAGATGTGTGAGTCCCTATGTGTATATGTGCGTGTATATCCGTGTTTGCGTCCCTGTGTGTGCTTGCGTGTGTGTTTTTGTCTGTGTGTCTGTGTTTGTTTCTCTGTGTGTATCTGTGTGTATGGGGCTGGGTGTAGGGGGCAAGGACAAAAAGAACTATATAGACAGAAATAGAGACAGGCAAATTGCCACATTGGTTTCTACATTACACACTAACCACCACTAGTTCCCTCTTTGAGCTGAGGGCCAAAACCCTGTTAACGCTGACCGAGGTTTGCATTTGACCGGTGTCCATTTCCATCTTCTTGCTCTGTTTTTGAGACTTTTTCTTCAGGTTCTGAAATGTCGCTTGTCACGCAACACGGAATAGAAATAAGGCTGACAGCAAGAACGAAATAGTACCTGCATGCAGCTAGCGCTAACTTTATTTGCCCCGCCAGTTCAAAAGACTATAGAATGTGTCTGTCTGATATTGTGTGATAGGTTCAACTGTAGTGACTGGAACTTTTCTGTACTGGTTTATTTAATTTTTGTGGAGTTATTGGTTTTGATTTGGTATTTTTTTGTCGAATTTCTTTTTTTTCCAAAAATGTTTGAAAAATAAGAAGGCATCTATCTATTTATCCATCTACCCCTTAGTCTGGCGACCGTGGGGGCACCCCTGAAGACTTGGCAACCAGTTCCCTCCATTCCTCTCTCCTTTCTGCCTTTCTCAAAGTTTTGTTGAGTTCTAGGCCCGTCCATTCGCTGATGTTGTCCTCCCATCTCTTCCTTGGTCTGCCTCTTTTTCTTCTTCTTTGGACAGTGCCTTGCAGTAGTATTGTTTTTGCAAGTCCTTTTGATCTTGTTACATGCCCGTACCATTTAAGTTTACTTAAATAAGGTATATTATATTCTTCAAAATTTATATTCACATCCTGTCAGCCTGCTTTCTAGCTAAACAAATGTTAATGCTTGTCAGCACTCTGATGCTTCATCAGTTATGTAAATTGTTTTATTTTCTGGGTTTTTTTTTTTTTTTTTTTTTTAAATTCTTTGGCAAGAGCTCCAATGTTCACAAAATGGTGAGATTATGCGTATACGATCGTTTTTCCCACCATTTTAACGTAACCACATTCCAGCTGCGGGGATGGTATCTAAGCATGACATATGTATGCATGCTGTGGTTTTTTGTTTGTCATCTTTTCCTACCGACTTACAATTGCTTACTGTTCCAAAAGGCTGGACGGGTTTTCTTAACGTGTGCGCAGGATGTTCTGCATGCGTTTGCAGACGGATCGTCGGTTTATAGTCTCGTGCAAAGACTTTGACATTCAGTTTGTTTTTCTTCGTCAAACTATGAAGGAAGAGCAAATCTGGGATATGGACGATTAAATCAACCACAGCCCTGTGACATGGATGATTAAAACAACAAGAACACCTGTGACATGGATTATTAAAACAACCGGAACACCTGTGACATGGATTATTAAAACAACAAGAACACCTGTGACATGGATTATTAAAACAACAAGAACACCTGTGACATGGATGATTAAAACAACAAGAACACCTGTGACATGGATTATCAAAAAAACAAGAACACCTGTGACATGGATTATTAAAACAACCGGAACCCTGTAACATGGATGATTAAAACAACTGGAACCCTGTGACATGGATGATTAAAACAACCAGAGCCCTGTCACATGGATCATAAAAAAACAATAAGAAACCCTGTATCATGGATAATAAAAACAAACGGAAACCTGTAACATAAATGATTAAAGGAACAAAACCCCTGTAATATGGATGATTAAAACAGCCACAACCTTGTGACATGGATAATCAGAACAACTAGAACCTTGTACCATGGATGATTAAAACAACATATACCCTCTAACATGGACAGAACAACTAGAACCCTGTACCATGGATGATTAAAACAACGGGAACCCTGTAACATGGATGATCAAAGCTGGGTGGCAGAGGGTGAAGGCTTCCTACAGCTCTCTAGGGAATGCTCAATGCCCTCAGTGTTTGCTGAATGATCCCAGAATGGGAAGAATACTCTGTGTGTGCCTAAGTGAGTGAGTGAGTGAGTGAGTCAGTCAGTCAGTCAGTCAGTGAGGCAGTGAGTGAGTCAGTGTATGTGTGTGTGCTGTGTGTGTGTGTGTGTCTGTGTGTGTGTGAGTGTGTGTGTGTCTGTGTGTGTGTGTGTGTGTGTGTGTGTGTGTGTCTGTGTGTGTGAGTTTGTGTGTGTATATGTGTATGTTAATGTGTGTTTGTGAGGAATACGGTAGCACATACACATACACACAAGGGGGAGAGAGAAGGAAAGAAAGAGAAAGGGAAACAGACAGACAGAGAGACAGACACAGAGAGAGACTGACACACAGACACAGAGAGAGAGAAAGAAAGAGAGAGAGAAAGAGAGAGAGAGAAAGGAAGAGATACAGACAGACTGACAGACTAACAGACAGATGAAGAGACAGACAGACAGACAGATAGACACAGATAGAGAGAGACAGAGAGGCAGAGATACAGAGAGACAGAGAGAGTCAGAAAGACAGACAGAGGCAGACAGAGACAGAAAGATAGAGCTCACACTGTGATATATGAGGGCAAAAAAACAAAAACCAACAACAAAAATAGCAGCCTTAAAAATAATCGTGACATTTCTTTCTTTTTTTTGTTTTAAGCCCCACTACTGGGACTCGTTTGCCAAAGACCAGTTAGTTTATGGCAGTCAGAGTGTGATGTTATGATTTTGTCAAATCTCTCTGGATTGCCATCAACACTTTCTACAGCTGTTTAGGGACACACAAAAGCATGGGAAGTGATTTTCTCTCTTCTATCTGTGTCTCTCCCCGTCTCTACGTGTCTTTGGGTGTGTGTGTACGTGGGTGGGGGGGTGGGGGGGTGCGTGTGTGTATGTGTGTGTGTGTGTGTGTGTGTGCGTGTGGGGTGTGTGTGTGTGTGTGTGTGTGTGTGTGTGTGTGTGTGTGTGTGTGTGTGTGTGTGTTTGCGTGTGTGTGTACGTGTGGTGTTTTTTTTTTTCATTTATTCTTTTATACCAAGGATAACGGAATAAGCACTCATGTGCTTTGTTTTACATCCAGTCCCCGTGTGTATGCTGTTTTGTAAATCTTGACATCTGTTCCCACCGGAACACAATGGCCTACTCTTTACGAAAAGCGAACAGGATTTGACGTGTGCGCAAGATGTTCTGCGTGCGTTTGCACACGGGGCCTTGGTTTATAGTCTCATCCGGAGGACTTATGGGAGAGTAGAGTCTGCATTGGTGTTCACTCCAGAGGAAAGTGTGTGTGTGTGTGTGCGTTTGTGCGTGTGTGTGTGTATGTGTGTTTGTACATGTGTGAGTGTGTGTATGTGTGTGTAAAGCATTGAAAATAACAGGAAAAGGCGAAACATCCAGAACAAAAGACACACGAGAAATGAAGCAAAATGAGCAAAAGATATCTTTTTAATTTTGTCACTGATGAGAGCAAGGGCTTATAAGAGATAGAGATAGAGAGACAGACAGACGGACTCAGTGATAGACACAGAGACAGAGACAAAGACAGATACAGACAGACAGACACATACATAGAGACAAATAGAGACAGACACAGACATAGGGACAGACACAGAGAGACAGACACAATTTCGCAGAGGCAGAGACCAATTTGACAGTGTCAGAATGCTAGGGTAAAACACACCAAAGAAAACTGAATCATCACATTATTTTCACGCCAATAAAGAGGATGCCATGGCCAGAAACAAGAGCCCAGTTGCCGACGATTAAGAGATCAACTTTATAGATTGTCAGTGCTCTCTGCTTCGCCATAAAGGCTTACTACAACTGTTTAGGGGTTTCCAGAAAACGTTCCGAAAAGCATTCTTTCCTTTTTGTCTGTTTGTCCGTTTGCCTGCCTGACTAGCTGTCTGTCTGTCTGTCCCTCTGTCTGTGTACTATCTCAACACATAAATTATTCTCCTTTTTTCTGATTATTTACTACAAAACAGCAATTTTCAAATAATTATGTCTTGCTTCGACATTATTTTGTTTTGTTTGTCCTTGAATACAAAA